>CM029020.1:198036547-198379047 GCA_016801055.1 Panax notoginseng | reverse complement strand
AAATGAAGTTCAGTAGTTGCAAGCCACACAATCACGTAACCTTATGTCAGATAAACTAGGTTGAGATATCCATTTTTGGAGAAATTCTAAAACGCGTTACAGATCTCCATTCAGCAATAGTATAGATCTCAAATACTCTATACGTCCCATGATAAAATTTATTATTACTATTTTGAGTAGTCCCGTATTAAATGTCCAGTTTTTTTTAAAAACCAAATTTTTACACATATTTTCTTATTATACCCGTAACATTAAATATTTCATACTTTTCTTATTCTAATTCTCCCTTCATATTTAATGACATTATTATGAATAATTTTGTCATTTTATTCATTTGCGTAAAAAGTCCATCAAAACTTTTATACGGGACAGAGGGAGTAATTAGCTAAAGAATAGGACATACCTTTATTGTGTGAATCAACAAGGTCTGAAAGCAAGCAAAACGACTTCCGAGTGATATAATGTTTCTGCACCAAACCGTAACATAATTGAGTTGCTCAAGTTTTTGAGAACGAATAATGTGCAATTCAACAAATGTAAATCACTGCTCACCTCTAATATTTTGTTCAGAGTGAGGTATGCTTCACATTGACCAATCTCATCAGCTTCCTGAATAGCATAAATGTCGTTACAAATCAAATTAGTCGTAAATATCTGAATTGTCAGACTATCCAGAAATCAGATTACCTGAAAAGCATGTTTGATCAAGTTAAATATTCGATCAACTAGATCTTCGCTAGCTCCTTTAGCAATAGAGCATGCTAGCTCTAATATCACACATCTGCATGCAGTTGGATTTTGAAAAATTAGTGCAATAATATATTTTATAGCCATATAGTACAAAAGCATGGCATTCTCATTTAGGCATGGAGTTCTGAAATGATATCAGAAACACAATTTTTTAGAAAGCGTAAGAATTCTATCAATGCACCTGGAAAACAGACCCTATAACGAGTCATCACTTAATACACAAAATATTAACAAAGTGGAAAGACCTCTTTAAACTCATTTGGTGCAACACCCCAGTCCCACATCAAAAGATAGGAGAAAGATTTGTCTGCATATAAATAAATAAGTTACTACCAATAGTACGCAGGTGGGGACACGAAGGCTGGTGGTATTATCCCACAATAGAGAGATAGAGGTCCGGAGGTGGAAACACGAAACCACGTTAGAAATTTAAGTGGAGGAGTTTGTAACACCCCAATCCCACATCATATAAGTAATTAAGTTACTACCAATAGTACCTTCAAGTCATGACCTTTTGAGAACCTGTGGTGGGCTAAGATGACTCAAGAAAATACTATTAAACCAGTAACCGAACCCCGAACCCCGAACCCCGAACCCCGAACCCCGAACCCCGAACCCCGACCCCCGACCCCGACCCCGACCCCAGACCCCGACCCCGGACCCCGGACCCCGGACCCCGGACCCCGGACCCCGGACCACGGACCCCGAACCCCGAACCCCGAACCCCGAACCCTAGACCCTAGACCCTAGACCCTAACCCCTAGACCCTAGACCCTAGACCCTAGACCCTAGACCCTAGACCCTAGACCCTAGACCCTAGACCCTAAACCCTAGACCCTAGACCCTAAACCCTACACCCCGAGCCCCGAGCCCCGAGCCCCGAGCCCCGAGCCCCGAGCCCCGAGCCCCGAGCCCCGAGCCCCGAGCCCCGAGCCCCGAGCCCCGAGCCCTAAGCCCTAAGTCCTAAAGAAACCATAAACCCTACTAGTAAATTATATTTTTAACATTTTATATATTAAGCTATATATTATTTTATTACAATTTATTTATATTAAGTATAATTGCGTATTAATTGCGTATTATTATTTATTTAAATATATATTAATATAATATATATTCTTATTCTTATATAAATATAAATTATATATTATTATATATATAGTTAATTATTTAATGCAGTTATAGTTAAAACATTTAATTAAAAACCATATTTAGTTTTATATTAGTAATAATAGTTTATTATTTTTAACATATTATAATTTAATACCTCCGTTCTTAAAAGTTTGTCGTTTAAAGTTTTTACACATGGATTAAGAAAATATCATTTACTAAGTAAAATTTATTTGTAATTTTTGTTTTAGAAAAAAAAATTTATTTCAAAATATTTGTCGTTTACAACTTTCGAGAAGAATAAATTATTTAGAAAATAATGATTAACAATTTCAATTGCATGAGAAATAGAAGTAGCACACTAAATGAAGTTCAGTAGTTGCAAGCCACACAATCACGTAACCTTATGTCAGATAAACTAGGTTGAGATATCCATTTTTGGAGAAATTCTAAAAACGCGTTACAGATCTCCATTCAGCAATAGTATAGATCTCAAATACTCTATACGTCCCATGATAAAATTTATTATTACTATTTTGAGTAGTCCCGTATTAAATGTCCAGTTTTTTTTAAAAACCAAATTTTTACACATATTTCTTATTATACCCGTAACATTAAATATTTCATACTTTTCTTATTCTAATTCTCCCTTCATATTTAATGACATTATTATGAATAATTTTGTCATTTTATTCATTTGCGTAAAAAGTCCATCAAAACTTTTATACGGGACAGAGGGAGTAATTAGCTAAAGAATAGGACATACCTTTATTGTGTGAATCAACAAGGTCTGAAAGCAAGCAAAACGACTTCCGAGTGATATAATGTTTCTGCACCAAACCGTAACATAATTGAGTTGCTCAAGTTTTTGAGAACGAATAATGTGCAATTCAACAAATGTAAATCACTGCTCACCTCTAAACCCCAAACCCCAAACCCCAAACCCCAAACCCCAAACCCAAACCCCAAACCCCAAACCCCAAACCCCAAACCCCAAACCCCTAAACCCAAACCCCTAAACCCCTAACCCCTAACCCCTAACCCCTAACCCTAAACCCTAAACCCTAACCCTAACCCTAACCCTAACCCCTAACCCCTAACCCCTAACCCCTAACCCTAACCCCTAACCCTAACCCCTAACCCCTAACCCCTAACCCTAACCCTAACCCTAACCCTAACCCTAACCCTAACCCCTAACCCCTAACCCCTAAACCCTAAACCCTAACCCTAACCCCTAACCCCTAACCCCTAACCCCTAACCCTAACCCTAACCCTAACCCCTAACCCCTAACCCCTAACCCCTACCCTAAACCCTGACCCCCCCTGACCCCTGACCCCTGACCCCTGACCCCTGACCCCTGAACCCTGAACCCTGAACCCTGAACCCTGAACCCTGAACCCTGAACCCTGAACCCTAGACCCTAGACCCTGAACCCTAACCCCTAACCCCTAGACCCTAGACCCTAGACCCTAGACCCTAGACCCTAGACCCTAGACCCTAGACCCTAAACCCTAAACCCTACACCCCGAGCCCCGAGCCCCGAGCCCCGAGCCCCGAGCCCCGAGCCCCGAGCCCCGAGCCCTAAGCCCTAAGTCCTAAAGAAACCATAAACCCTACTAGTAAATTATATTTTTAACATTTTATATATTAAGCTATATATTATTTTATTACAATTTATTTATATTAAGTATAATTGCGTATTAATTGCGTATTAATTGCGTATTATTATTTATTTAAATATATATTAATATAATATATATTCTTATTCTTATATAAATATAAATTATATATTATTATATATATAGTTAATTATTTAATGCAGTTATAGTTAAAACATTTAATTAAAAACCATATTTAGTTTTATATTAGTAATAATAGTTTATTATTTTTAACATATTATAATTTAATACCTCCGTTCTTAAAAGTTTGTCGTTTAAAGTTTTTACACATGGATTAAGAAAATATCATTTACTAAGTAAAATTTATTTGTAATTTTTGTTTTAGAAAAAAAAATTTATTTCAAAATATTTGTCGTTTACAACTTTCGAGAAGAATAAATTATTTAGAAAATAATGATTAACAATTTCAATTGCATGAGAAATAGAAGTAGCACACTAAATGAAGTTCAGTAGTTGCAAGCCACACAATCACGTAACCTTATGTCAGATAAACTAGGTTGAGATATCCATTTTTGGAGAAATTCTAAAAACGCGTTACAGATCTCCATTCAGCAATAGTATAGATCTCAAATACTCTATACGTCCCATGATAAAATTTATTATTACTATTTTGAGTAGTCCCGTATTAAATGTCCAGTTTTTTTTAAAAACCAAATTTTTACACATATTTTCTTATTATACCCGTAACATTAAATATTTCATACTTTTCTTATTCTAATTCTCCCTTCATATTTAATGACATTATTATGAATAATTTTGTCATTTTATTCATTTGCGTAAAAAGTCCATCAAAACTTTTATACAGGACAGAGGGAGTAATTAGCTAAAGAATAGGACATACCTTTATTGTGTGAATCAACAAGGTCTGAAAGCAAGCAAAACGACTTCCGAGTGATATAATGTTTCTGCACCAAACCGTAACATAATTGAGTTGCTCAAGTTTTTGAGAACGAATAATGTGCAATTCAACAAATGTAAATCACTGCTCACCTCTAATATTTTGTTCAGAGTGAGGTATGCTTCACATTGACCAATCTCATCAGCTTCCTGAATAGCATAAATGTCGTTACAAATCAAATTAGTCGTAAATATCTGAATTGTCAGACTATCCAGAAATCAGATTACCTGAAAAGCATGTTTGATCAAGTTAAATATTCGATCAACTAGATCTTCGCTAGCTCCTTCAGCAATAGAGCATGCTAGCTCTAATATCACACATCTGCATGCAGTTGGATTTTGAAAAATTAGTGCAATAATATATTTTATAGCCATATAGTACAAAAGCATGGCATTCTCATTTAGGCATGGAGTTCTGAAATGATATCAGAAACACAATTTTTTAGAAAGCGTAAGAATTCTATCAATGCACCTGGAAAACAGACCCTATAACGAGTCATCACTTAATACACAAAATATTAACAAAGTGGAAAGACCTCTTTACACTCATTTGGTGCAACACCCCAGTCCCACATCAAAAGATAGGAGAAAGATTTGTCTGCATATAAATAAATAAGTTACTACCAATAGTACGCAGGTGGGGACACGAAGGCTGGTGGTATTATCCCACAATAGAGAGATAGAGGTCCGGAGGTGGAAACACGAAACCACGTTAGAAATTTAAGTGGAGGAGTTTGTAACACCCCAATCCCACATCATATAAGTAATTAAGTTACTACCAATAGTACCTTCAAGTCATGACCTTTTGAGAACCTGTGGTGGGCTAAGATGACTCAAGAAAATACTATTAAACCAGTAACCGAACCCCGAACCCCGAACCCCGAACCCCGAACCCCGAACCCCGAACCCCGACCCCCGACCCCGACCCCGACCCCAGACCCCGACCCCGGACCCCGGACCCCGGACCCCGGACCCCGGACCCCGGACCCCGGACCCCGGACCCCGGACCCCGGACCCCGGACCCCGGACCCCGGACCCCGAACCCCGAACCCCGAACCCTAGACCCTAACCCCTAGACCCTAGACCCTAGACCCTAGACCCTAGACCCTAGACCCTAGACCCTAGACCCTAGACCCTAGACCCTAAACCCTAAACCCTAAACCCTACACCCCGAGCCCCGAGCCCCGAGCCCCGAGCCCCGAGCCCCGAGCCCTAAGCCCTAAGTCCTAAAGAAACCATAAACCCTACTAGTAAATTATATTTTTAACATTTTATATATTAAGCTATATATTATTTTATTACAATTTATTTATATTAAGTATAATTGCGTATTAATTGCGTATTATTATTTATTTAAATATATATTAATATAATATATATTCTTATTCTTATATAAATATAAATTATATATTATTATATATATAGTTAATTATTTAATGCAGTTATAGTTAAAACATTTAATTAAAAACCATATTTAGTTTTATATTAGTAATAATAGTTTATTATTTTTAACATATTATAATTTAATACCTCCGTTCTTAAAAGTTTGTCGTTTAAAGTTTTTACACATGGATTAAGAAAATATCATTTACTAAGTAAAATTTATTTGTAATTTTTGTTTTAGAAAAAAAAATTTATTTCAAAATATTTGTCGTTTACAACTTTCGAGAAGAATAAATTATTTAGAAAATAATGATTAACAATTTCAATTGCATGAGAAATAGAAGTAGCACACTAAATGAAGTTCAGTAGTTGCAAGCCACACAATCACGTAACCTTATGTCAGATAAACTAGGTTGAGATATCCATTTTTGGAGAAATTCTAAAAACGCGTTACAGATCTCCATTCAGCAATAGTATAGATCTCAAATACTCTATACGTCCCATGATAAAATTTATTATTACTATTTTGAGTAGTCCCGTATTAAATGTCCAGTTTTTTTTAAAAACCAAATTTTTACACATATTTTCTTATTATACCCGTAACATTAAATATTTCATACTTTTCTTATTCTAATTCTCCCTTCATATTTAATGACATTATTATGAATAATTTTGTCATTTTATTCATTTGCGTAAAAAGTCCATCAAAACTTTTATACGGGACAGAGGGAGTAATTAGCTAAAGAATAGGACATACCTTTATTGTGTGAATCAACAAGGTCTGAAAGCAAGCAAAACGACTTCCGAGTGATATAATGTTTCTGCACCAAACCGTAACATAATTGAGTTGCTCAAGTTTTTGAGAACGAATAATGTGCAATTCAACAAATGTAAATCACTGCTCACCTCTAATATTTTGTTCAGAGTGAGGTATGCTTCACATTGACCAATCTCATCAGCTTCCTGAATAGCATAAATGTCGTTACAAATCAAATTAGTCGTAAATATCTGAATTGTCAGACTATCCAGAAATCAGATTACCTGAAAAGCATGTTTGATCAAGTTAAATATTCGATCAACTAGATCTTCGCTAGCTCCTTCAGCAATAGAGCATGCTAGCTCTAATATCACACATCTGCATGCAGTTGGATTTTGAAAAATTAGTGCAATAATATATTTTATAGCCATATAGTACAAAAGCATGGCATTCTCATTTAGGCATGGAGTTCTGAAATGATATCAGAAACACAATTTTTTAGAAAGCGTAAGAATTCTATCAATGCACCTGGAAAACAGACCCTATAACGAGTTATCACTTAATACACAAAATATTAACAAAGTGGAAAGACCTCTTTACACTCATTTGGTGCAACACCCCAGTCCCACATCAAAAGATAGGAGAAAGATTTGTCTGCATATAAATAAATAAGTTACTACCAATAGTACGCAGGTGGGGACACGAAGGCTGGTGGTATTATCCCACAATAGAGAGATAGAGGTCCGGAGGTGGAAACACGAAACCACGTTAGAAATTTAAGTGGAGGAGTTTGTAACACCCCAATCCCACATCATATAAGTAATTAAGTTACTACCAATAGTACCTTCAAGTCATGACCTTTTGAGAACCTGTGGTGGGCTAAGATGACTCAAGAAAATACTATTAAACCAGTAACCGAACCCCGAACCCCGAACCCCGAACCCCGAACCCCGAACCCCGAACCCCGACCCCGACCCCGACCCCGACCCGGACCCGGACCCCGGACCCCGGACCCCGGACCCCGGACCCCGGACCCCGGACCCCGGACCCCGGACCCCGGACCCCGGACCCCGGACCCCGACCCCGGACCCCGAACCCCGAACCCCGAACCCCGAACCCCGAACCAAACCCTAACCCTAGACCCTATACCCCAGACCCCGAGCCCCGAGCCCCTGAACCCTGAACCCTGAACCCTGAACCCAGAACCCAGAACCCAGAACCCCGACCCCCGACCCCCGACCCCCGACCCCCGAACCCCAGACCCCAGACCCCAACCCCCCAACCCCCCAACCCCCCAACCCCCCAACCCCCGAACCCCCGAACCCCCGAACCCCCGAACCCCGAACCCCGACCCCCCGAACCCCCGAACCCCCGAACCCCCGAACCCTGAACCCTGAACCCTAAACTCTCTCTATGCGCCTCAAAGTAGGTGTAGCAGCATTAGTAGCTGCTAATGTACTTGCACGCCCGGAACTAGTTACTATCTAGAATTCATTAAAAATAATTCCAACATCAAAACTCATGCTTTGAAAGACGATAGGACAGGATAGAATGCAGGGTAACAAAGTCAAATTTTTTTTATTGTTTTTAAACTATGTATGCCAACTACTGCCAAATTTTTTGAAGTGCGGTTCGGCGTGGGCAGGCCTCCATCCCATGGATTATTACCAACGATGACAATAAACATTTCCTAGATATTTCAAGCTTACTCAGGATAGTAACAATGGTATTTTGTAATATTACTAGTAATGACTGCTTCTTTCACCAGTTAAAAGACAACTTCTAAAGTGCATTCTGACAGTAACGATATATATTTCCATCAAAAGATGAAAGCGTAATGACAATTCATCAATGCAGATTTAGCATCATGCATCTTTCACACGAAGTTTACTCATTTCTCAAGTCGCCCATAGGAGTGTTTTAAGTGGTCAACACAGTTTTCACGCACTTCTACAGACTAGGTAAGAAATACATGTGCATGCATCCCAAAACATGTGCTTACACAAAGAATGTTGACAATATGTAAATGTTTCTTCTGTCCAATTAACGCAAACCTTATTCTTCTGAAAGCATAGAGACACCAATCAACTACTTCCAAACATGACAAAAGCAATTGATATTCACAAGTGTGGTTCAAAGTTTTGGCTATTGGCGTATCGGTGAGGTATCGGCCGGATAACCACAACCTTGGCACGAATCGCAAAATTAGAACTTATTCATGTCCAGAGTAGTTTTTCAATGAAATTTCGACAACTCGACGTAATGTAACAGTTTCAGACCAAAAAAAGGAGAAATTATGGCATAAAAAAGAGAAATGTCACAAAAACAATCGAATATGGCTATAAAAGGGACGGAGGGAGTATGATGTTTTAGATGATTTCATTTGTCCCAAATTATTTGATGTTTTATATAATCTACGAGACTTAACCACAATCTTTTCAAAATTACCCCCACATGGAAAAATATTACAAATGAGAGTTAGAGAGTATGAGATAAGTAAATGATAAAGAGTATTATAAACAATAATACTATATTTAATACTATACAATTATTTTCTTAATTCTTGTATTATGGAACGGAGGGAGTACTTTGATCAGTGTAACCTCTTTTTGTCTCTCAGTTCACTAATTTGCATGTCCAACAAAGAATGACATCAACTCTCACTCCATGTAGGAAAATAAAACAATCAAAGGAAAAGGAATCCAATTTAATTTATTTATCACTTCATTTATTATCAATAGGTCATTATTTATGGACATAAAATACGACTCTATAATAATTAATGGAGTAAAATAAAGTGACACCCCCTCTAGATAATCAAAATAACACTCACCTCCCATCTAGTTTTTTAAATAACAGTTAGTACCCTTGCAAGTTTTTAGTACCCCGAACCCCTATACCCCCGTATCCCAGAACCTCTGGACCCTGAACCCTAAAAAATCCTAAACCCTAAGAACCCTAAGAAACCATAAACCCTACTAGTAAATTATATTTTTAACATTTTATATATTAAGCTATATATTATTTTATTACAATTTATTTATATTAAGTATAATTGCGTATTAATTGCGTATTATTATTTATTTAAATATATATTAATATAATATATATTCTTATTCTTATATAAATATAAATTATATATTATTATATATATAGTTAATTATTTAATGCAGTTATAGTTAAAACATTTAATTAAAAACCATATTTAGTTTTATATTAGTAATAATAGTTTATTATTTTTAACATATTATAATTTAATACCTCCGTTCTTAAAAGTTTGTCGTTTAAAGTTTTTACACATGGATTAAGAAAATATCATTTACTAAGTAAAATTTATTTGTAATTTTTGTTTTAGAAAAAAAAATTTATTTCAAAATATTTGTCGTTTACAACTTTCGAGAAGAATAAATTATTTAGAAAATAATGATTAACAATTTCAATTGCATGTGAAATAGAAGTAGCACACTAAATGAAGTTCAGTAGTTGCAAGCCACACAATCACGTAACCTTATGTCAGATAAACTAGGTTGAGATATCCATTTTTGGAGAAATTCTAAAAACGCGTTACAGATCTCCATTCAGCAATAGTATAGATCTCAAATACTCTATACGTCCCATGATAAAATTTATTATTACTATTTTGAGTAGTCCCGTATTAAATGTCCAGTTTTTTTTAAAAACCAAATTTTTACACATATTTTCTTATTATACCCGTAACATTAAATATTTCATACTTTTCTTATTCTAATTCTCCCTCCATATTTAATGACATTATTATGAATAATTTTGTCATTTTATTCATTTGCGTAAAAAGTCCATCAAAACTTTTATACGGGACAGAGGGAGTAATTAGCTAAAGAATAGGACATACCTTTATTGTGTGAATCAACAAGGTCTGAAAGCAAGCAAAACGACTTCCGAGTGATATAATGTTTCTGCACCAAACCGTAACATAATTGAGTTGCTCAAGTTTTTGAGAACGAATAATGTGCAATTCAACAAATGTAAATCACTGCTCACCTCTAATATTTTGTTCAGAGTGAGGTATGCTTCACATTGACCAATCTCATCAGCTTCCTGAATAGCATAAATGTCGTTACAAATCAAATTAGTCGTAAATATCTGAATTGTCAGACTATCCAGAAATCAGATTACCTGAAAAGCATGTTTGATCAAGTTAAATATTCGATCAACTAGATCTTCGCTAGCTCCTTCAGCAATAGAGCATGCTAGCTCTAATATCACACATCTGCATGCAGTTGGATTTTGAAAAATTAGTGCAATAATATATTTTATAGCCATATAGTACAAAAGCATGGCATTCTCATTTAGGCATGGAGTTCTAAAATGATATCAGAAACACAATTTTTTAGAAAGCGTAAGAATTCTATCAATGCACCTGGAAAACAGACCCTATAACGAGTCATCACTTAATACACAAAATATTAACAAAGTGGAAAGACCTCTTTAAACTCATTTGGTGCAACACCCCAGTCCCACATCAAAAGATAGGAGAAAGATTTGTCTGCATATAAATAAATAAGTTACTACCAATAGTACGCAGGTGGGGACACGAAGGCTGGTGGTATTATCCCACAATAGAGAGATAGAGGTCCGGAGGTGGAAACACGAAACCACGTTAGAAATTTAAGTGGAGGAGTTTGTAACACCCCAATCCCACATCATATAAGTAATTAAGTTACTACCAATAGTACCTTCAAGTCATGACCTTTTGAGAACCTGTGGTGGGCTAAGATGACTCAAGAAAATACTATTAAACCAGTAACCGAACCCCGAACCCCGAACCCCGAACCCCGAACCCCGAACCCCGAACCCCGAACCCCGAACCCGACCCCGACCCCGACCCGGACCCGGACCCGGACCCGGACCCGGACCCCGGACCCCGGACCCCGGACCCCGGACCCCGGACCCCGGACCCCGGACCCCGGACCCCGGACCCCGGACCCCTAGACCCCTAGACCCCTAGACCCTAACCCCTAACCCCTAACCCCTAGACCCTAGACCCTAGACCCTAGACCCTAGACCCTAGACCCTAGACCCTAGACCCTAGACCCTAGACCCTAGACCCTAGACCCTAGACCCTAGACCCTAGACCCTAGACCCTAGACCCTAGACCCTAGACCCTAGACCCTAGACCCTAGACCCTAGACCCTAGACCCTAGACCCTAGACCCTAGACCCTAGACCCTAGACCCTAGACCCTAGACCCTAGACCCTAGACCCTAGACCCTAGACCCTAGACCCTAGACCCTAAACCCTAAACCCTACACCCCGAGCCCCGAGCCCCGAGCCCCGAGCCCCGAGCCCCGAGCCCCGAGCCCCGAGCCCCGAGCCCCGAGCCCCGAGCCCCGAGCCCCGAGCCCTAAGCCCTAAGTCCTAAAGAAACCATAAACCCTACTAGTAAATTATATTTTTAACATTTTATATATTAAGCTATATATTATTTTATTACAATTTATTTATATTAAGTATAATTGCGTATTAATTGCGTATTATTATTTATTTAAATATATATTAATATAATATATATTCTTATTCTTATATAAATATAAATTATATATTATTATATATATAGTTAATTATTTAATGCAGTTATAGTTAAAACATTTAATTAAAAACCATATTTAGTTTTATATTAGTAATAATAGTTTATTATTTTTAACATATTATAATTTAATACCTCCGTTCTTAAAAGTTTGTCGTTTAAAGTTTTTACACATGGATTAAGAAAATATCATTTACTAAGTAAAATTTATTTGTAATTTTTGTTTTAGAAAAAAAAATTTATTTCAAAATATTTGTCGTTTACAACTTTCGAGAAGAATAAATTATTTAGAAAATAATGATTAACAATTTCAATTGCATGAGAAATAGAAGTAGCACACTAAATGAAGTTCAGTAGTTGCAAGCCACACAATCACGTAACCTTATGTCAGATAAACTAGGTTGAGATATCCATTTTTGGAGAAATTCTAAAAACGCGTTACAGATCTCCATTCAGCAATAGTATAGATCTCAAATACTCTATACGTCCCATGATAAAATTTATTATTACTATTTTGAGTAGTCCCGTATTAAATGTCCAGTTTTTTTTAAAAACCAAATTTTTACACATATTTTCTTATTATACCCGTAACATTAAATATTTCATACTTTTCTTATTCTAATTCTCCCTCCATATTTAATGACATTATTATGAATAATTTTGTCATTTTATTCATTTGCGTAAAAAGTCCATCAAAACTTTTATACAGGACAGAGGGAGTAATTAGCTAAAGAATAGGACATACCTTTATTGTGTGAATCAACAAGGTCTGAAAGCAAGCAAAACGACTTCCGAGTGATATAATGTTTCTGCACCAAACCGTAACATAATTGAGTTGCTCAAGTTTTTGAGAACGAATAATGTGCAATTCAACAAATGTAAATCACTGCTCACCTCTAATATTTTGTTCAGAGTGAGGTATGCTTCACATTGACCAATCTCATCAGCTTCCTGAATAGCATAAATGTCGTTACAAATCAAATTAGTCGTAAATATCTGAATTGTCAGACTATCCAGAAATCAGATTACCTGAAAAGCATGTTTGATCAAGTTAAATATTCGATCAACTAGATCTTCGCTAGCTCCTTCAGCAATAGAGCATGCTAGCTCTAATATCACACATCTGCATGCAGTTGGATTTTGAAAAATTAGTGCAATAATATATTTTATAGCCATATAGTACAAAAGCATGGCATTCTCATTTAGGCATGGAGTTCTGAAATGATATCAGAAACACAATTTTTTAGAAAGCGTAAGAATTCTATCAATGCACCTGGAAAACAGACCCTATAACGAGTCATCACTTAATACACAAAATATTAACAAAGTGGAAAGACCTCTTTACACTCATTTGGTGCAACACCCCAGTCCCACATCAAAAGATAGGAGAAAGATTTGTCTGCATATAAATAAATAAGTTACTACCAATAGTACGCAGGTGGGGACACGAAGGCTGGTGGTATTATCCCACAATAGAGAGATAGAGGTCCGGAGGTGGAAACACGAAACCACGTTAGAAATTTAAGTGGAGGAGTTTGTAACACCCCAATCCCACATCATATAAGTAATTAAGTTACTACCAATAGTACCTTCAAGTCATGACCTTTTGAGAACCTGTGGTGGGCTAAGATGACTCAAGAAAATACTATTAAACCAGTAACCGAACCCCGAACCCCGAACCCCGAACCCCGAACCCCGACCCCCGACCCCGACCCCGACCCCAGACCCCAGACCCGGACCCCGGACCCCGGACCCCGGACCCCGGACCCCGGACCCCGGACCCCGGACCCCGGACCCCGGACCCCGGACCCCGGACCCCGGACCCCGGACCCCTAGACCCTAACCCCTAGACCCTAGACCCTAGACCCTAGACCCTAGACCCTAGACCCTAGACCCTAGACCCTAGACCCTAGACCCTAGACCCTAGACCCTAGACCCTAGACCCTAGACCCTAAACCCTAAACCCTAAACCCTACACCCTACACCCTACACCCTACACCCCGAGCCCCGAGCCCCGAGCCCCGAGCCCCGAGCCCCGAGCCCCGAGCCCCGAGCCCCGAGCCCCGAGCCCTAAGCCCTAAGTCCTAAAGAAACCATAAACCCTACTAGTAAATTATATTTTTAACATTTTATATATTAAGCTATATATTATTTTATTACAATTTATTTATATTAAGTATAATTGCGTATTAATTGCGTATTATTATTTATTTAAATATATATTAATATAATATATATTCTTATTCTTATATAAATATAAATTATATATTATTATATATATAGTTAATTATTTAATGCAGTTATAGTTAAAACATTTAATTAAAAACCATATTTAGTTTTATATTAGTAATAATAGTTTATTATTTTTAACATATTATAATTTAATACCTCCGTTCTTAAAAGTTTGTCGTTTAAAGTTTTTACACATGGATTAAGAAAATATCATTTACTAAGTAAAATTTATTTGTAATTTTTGTTTTAGAAAAAAAAATTTATTTCAAAATATTTGTCGTTTACAACTTTCGAGAAGAATAAATTATTTAGAAAATAATGATTAACAATTTCAATTGCATGAGAAATAGAAGTAGCACACTAAATGAAGTTCAGTAGTTGCAAGCCACACAATCACGTAACCTTATGTCAGATAAACTAGGTTGAGATATCCATTTTTGGAGAAATTCTAAAAACGCGTTACAGATCTCCATTCAGCAATAGTATAGATCTCAAATACTCTATACGTCCCATGATAAAATTTATTATTACTATTTTGAGTAGTCCCGTATTAAATGTCCAGTTTTTTTTAAAAACCAAATTTTTACACATATTTTCTTATTATACCCGTAACATTAAATATTTCATACTTTTCTTATTCTAATTCTCCCTCCATATTTAATGACATTATTATGAATAATTTTGTCATTTTATTCATTTGCGTAAAAAGTCCATCAAAACTTTTATACGGGACAGAGGGAGTAATTAGCTAAAGAATAGGACATACCTTTATTGTGTGAATCAACAAGGTCTGAAAGCAAGCAAAACGACTTCCGAGTGATATAATGTTTCTGCACCAAACCGTAACATAATTGAGTTGCTCAAGTTTTTGAGAACGAATAATGTGCAATTCAACAAATGTAAATCACTGCTCACCTCTAATATTTTGTTCAGAGTGAGGTATGCTTCACATTGACCAATCTCATCAGCTTCCTGAATAGCATAAATGTCGTTACAAATCAAATTAGTCGTAAATATCTGAATTGTCAGACTATCCAGAAATCAGATTACCTGAAAAGCATGTTTGATCAAGTTAAATATTCGATCAACTAGATCTTCGCTAGCTCCTTCAGCAATAGAGCATGCTAGCTCTAATATCACACATCTGCATGCAGTTGGATTTTGAAAAATTAGTGCAATAATATATTTTATAGCCATATAGTACAAAAGCATGGCATTCTCATTTAGGCATGGAGTTCTGAAATGATATCAGAAACACAATTTTTTAGAAAGCGTAAGAATTCTATCAATGCACCTGGAAAACAGACCCTATAACGAGTCATCACTTAATACACAAAATATTAACAAAGTGGAAAGACCTCTTTACACTCATTTGGTGCAACACCCCAGTCCCACATCAAAAGATAGGAGAAAGATTTGTCTGCATATAAATAAATAAGTTACTACCAATAGTACGCAGGTGGGGACACGAAGGCTGGTGGTATTATCCCACAATAGAGAGATAGAGGTCCGGAGGTGGAAACACGAAACCACGTTAGAAATTTAAGTGGAGGAGTTTGTAACACCCCAATCCCACATCATATAAGTAATTAAGTTACTACCAATAGTACCTTCAAGTCATGACCTTTTGAGAACCTGTGGTGGGCTAAGATGACTCAAGAAAATACTATTAAACCAGTAACCGAACCCCGAACCCCGAACCCCGAACCCCGAACCCCGAACCCCGAACCCCGACCCCCGACCCCCGACCCCGACCCCAGACCCCAGACCCGGACCCCGGACCCCGGACCCCGGACCCCGGACCCCGGACCCCGGACCCCGAACCCCGGACCCCGAACCAAACCCTAACCCTAGACCCTATACCCCAGACCCCGAGCCCCGAGCCCCAAAACCCTGAACCCTGAACCCTGAACCCTGAACCCAGAACCCAGAACCCAGAACCCAGAACCCCGACCCCCGACCCCCGACCCCCGACCCCCGAACCCCAGACCCCAGACCCCAACCCCCCAACCCCCCAACCCCCCAACCCCCGAACCCCCGAACCCCCGAACCCCGAACCCCGACCCCCCGAACCCCCGAACCCCCGAACCCTGAACCCTGAACCCTAAACTCTCTCTATGCGCCTCAAAGTAGGTGTAGCAGCATCAGTAGCTGCTAATGTACTTGCACGCCCGGAACTAGTTACTATCTAGAATTCATTAAAAATAATTCCAACATCAAAACTCATGCTTTGAAAGACGATAGGACAGGATAAAATGCAGGGTAACAAAGTCAAATTTTTTTTATTGTTTTTAAACTATGTATGCCAACTACTGCCAAATTTTTTGAAGTGCGGTTCGGCGTGGGCAGGCCTCCATCCCATGGATTATTACCAACGATGACAATAAACATTTCCTAGATATTTCAAGCTTACTCAGGATAGTAACAATGGTATTTTGTAATATTACTAGTAATGACTGCTTCTTTCACCAGTTAAAAGACAACTTCTAAAGTGCATTCTGACAGTAACGATATATATTTCCATCAAAAGATGAAAGCGTAATGACAATTCATCAATGCAGATTTAGCATCATGCATCTTTCACACGAAGTTTACTCATTTCTCAAGTCGCCCATAGGAGTGTTTTAAGTGGTCAACACAGTTTTCACGCACTTCTACAGACTAGGTAAGAAATACATGTGCATGCATCCCAAAACATGTGCTTACACAAAGAATGTTGACAATATGTAAATGTTTCTTCTGTCCAATTAACGCAAACCTTATTCTTCTGAAAGCATAGAGACACCAATCAACTACTTCCAAACATGACAAAAGCAATTGATATTCACAAGTGTGGTTCAAAGTTTTGGCTATTGGCGTATCGGTGAGGTATCGGCCGGATAACCACAACCTTGGCACGAATCGCAAAATTAGAACTTATTCATGTCCAGAGTAGTTTTTCAATGAAATTTCGACAACTCGACGTAATGTAACAGTTTCAGACCAAAAAAAGAAGAAATTATGGCATAAAAAAGAGAAATGTCACAAAAACAATCGAATATGGCTATAAAAGGGACGGAGGGAGTATGATGTTTTAGATGATTTCATTTGTCCCAAATTATTTGATGTTTTATATAATCTACGAGACTTAACCACAATCTTTTCAAAATTACCCCCACATGGAAAAATATTACAAATGAGAGTTAGAGAGTATGAGATAAGTAAATGATAAAGAGTATTATAAACAATAATACTATATTTAATACTATACAATTATTTTCTTAATTCTTGTATTATGGAACGGAGGGAGTACTTTGATCAGTGTAACCTCTTTTTGTCTCTCAGTTCACTAATTTGCATGTCCAACAAAGAATGACATCAACTCTCACTCCATGTAGGAAAATAAAACAATCAAAGGAAAAGGAATCCAATTTAATTTATTTATCACTTCATTTATTATCAATAGGTCATTATTTATGGACATAAAATACGACTCTATAATAATTAATGGAGTAAAATAAAGTGACACCCCCTCTAGATAACCAAAATAACACTCACCTCCCATCTAGTTTTTTAAATAACAGTTAGTACCCTTGCAAGTTTTTAGTACCCCGAACCCCTATACCCCCGGATCCCAGAACCCCTGGACCCTAAAAAATCCTAAACCCTAAGAACCCTAAGAAACCATAAACCCTACTAGTAAATTATATTTTTAACATTTTATATATTAAGCTATATATTATTTTATTACAATTTATTTATATTAAGTATAATTGCGTATTAATTGCGTATTATTATTTATTTAAATATATATTAATATAATATATATTCTTATTCTTATATAAATATAAATTATATATTATTATATATATAGTTAATTATTTAATGCAGTTATAGTTAAAACATTTAATTAAAAACCATATTTAGTTTTATATTAGTAATAATAGTTTATTATTTTTAACATATTATAATTTAATACCTCCGTTCTTAAAAGTTTGTCGTTTAAAGTTTTTACACATGGATTAAGAAAATATCATTTACTAAGTAAAATTTATTTGTAATTTTTGTTTTAGAAAAAAAAATTTATTTCAAAATATTTGTCGTTTACAACTTTCGAGAAGAATAAATTATTTAGAAAATAATGATTAACAATTTCAATTGCATGTGAAATAGAAGTAGCACACTAAATGAAGTTCAGTAGTTGCAAGCCACACAATCACGTAACCTTATGTCAGATAAACTAGGTTGAGATATCCATTTTTGGAGAAATTCTAAAAACGCGTTACAGATCTCCATTCAGCAATAGTATAGATCTCAAATACTCTATACGTCCCATGATAAAATTTATTATTACTATTTTGAGTAGTCCCGTATTAAATGTCCAGTTTTTTTTAAAAACCAAATTTTTACACATATTTTCTTATTATACCCGTAACATTAAATATTTCATACTTTTCTTATTCTAATTCTCCCTCCATATTTAATGACATTATTATGAATAATTTTGTCATTTTATTCATTTGCGTAAAAAGTCCATCAAAACTTTTATAAGGGACAGAGGGAGTAATTAGCTAAAGAATAGGACATACCTTTATTGTGTGAATCAACAAGGTCTGAAAGCAAGCAAAACGACTTCCGAGTGATATAATGTTTCTGCACCAAACCGTAACATAATTGAGTTGCTCAAGTTTTTGAGAACGAATAATGTGCAATTCAACAAATGTAAATCACTGCTCACCTCTAATATTTTGTTCAGAGTGAGGTATGCTTCACATTGACCAATCTCATCAGCTTCCTGAATAGCATAAATGTCGTTACAAATCAAATTAGTCGTAAATATCTGAATTGTCAGACTATCCAGAAATCAGATTACCTGAAAAGCATGTTTGATCAAGTTAAATATTCGATCAACTAGATCTTCGCTAGCTCCTTCAGCAATAGAGCATGCTAGCTCTAATATCACACATCTGCATGCAGTTGGATTTTGAAAAATTAGTGCAATAATATATTTTATAGCCATATAGTACAAAAGCATGGCATTCTCATTTCGGCATGGAGTTCTGAAATGATATCAGAAACACAATTTTTTAGAAAGCGTAAGAATTCTATCAATGCACCTGGAAAACAGACCCTATAACGAGTCATCACTTAATACACAAAATATTAACAAAGTGGAAAGACCTCTTTAAACTCATTTGGTGCAACACCCCAGTCCCACATCAAAAGATAGGAGAAAGATTTGTCTGCATATAAATAAATAAGTTACTACCAATAGTACGCAGGTGGGGACACGAAGGCTGGTGGTATTATCCCACAATAGAGAGATAGAGGTCCGGAGGTGGAAACACGAAACCACGTTAGAAATTTAAGTGGAGGAGTTTGTAACACCCCAATCCCACATCATATAAGTAATTAAGTTACTACCAATAGTACCTTCAAGTCATGACCTTTTGAGAACCTGTGGTGGGCTAAGATGACTCAAGAAAATACTATTAAACCGAACCCCGAACCCCGAACCCCGACCCCAGACCCGGACCCCGGACCCCGGACCCCGGACCCCGGACCCCGGACCCCGGACCCCGGACCCTAAACCCTCGACCCCGAACCCCGGACCCCTGACCCCGGACCCCGGACCCCGGACCCCGGACCCCGGACCCCGGACCCCGAACCCCGAACCCCGAACCCCGAACCCCGAACCAAACCCTAACCCTAGACCCCATACCCCAGACCCCAGACCCCGAGCCCCGAGCCCCAAAACCCTGAACCCTGAACCCTGAACCCAGAACCCAGAACCCCGACCCCCGACCCCCGACCCCCGACCCCCGAACCCCAGACCCCAGACCCCAACCCCCCAATCCTCGAACCCCCGAACCCCGAACCCCGAACCCCGACCCCCCGAACCCCCGAACCCCCGAACCCCCGAACACCCGAACCCTGAACCCTAAACTCTCTCTATGCGCCTCAAAGTAGGTGTAGCAGCATCAGTAGCTGCTAATGTACTTGCACGCCCGGAACTAGTTACTATCTAGAATTCATTAAAAATAATTCCAACATCAAAACTCATGCTTTGAAAGACGATAGGACAGGATAGAATGCAGGGTAACAAAGTCAAATTTTTTTTATTGTTTTTAAACTATGTATGCCAACTACTGCCAAATTTTTTGAAGTGCGGTTCGGCGTGGGCAGGCCTCCATCGCATGGATTATTACCAACGATGACAATAAACATTTCCTAGATATTTCAAGCTTACTCAGGATAGTAACAATGGTATTTTGTAATATTACTAGTAATGACTGCTTCTTTCACCAGTTAAAAGACAACTTCTAAAGTGCATTCTGACAGTAACGATATATATTTCCATCAAAAGATGAAAGCGTAATGACAATTCATCAATGCAGATTTAGCATCATGCATCTTTCACACGAAGTTTACTCATTTCTCAAGTCGCCCATAGGAGTGTTTTAAGTGGTCAACACAGTTTTCACGCACTTCTACAGACTAGGTAAGAAATACATGTGCATGCATCCCAAAACATGTGCTTACACAAAGAATGTTGACAATATGTAAATGTTTCTTCTGTCCAATTAACGCAAACCTTATTCTTCTGAAAGCATAGAGACACCAATCAACTACTTCCAAACATGACAAAAGCAATTGATATTCACAAGTGTGGTTCAAAGTTTTGGCTATTGGCGTATCGGTGAGGTATCGGCCGGATAACCACAACCTTGGCACGAATCGCAAAATTAGAACTTATTCATGTCCAGAGTAGTTTTTCGATGAAATTTCGACAACTCGACATAATGTAACAGTTTCAGACCAAAAAAAGGAGAAATTATGGCATAAAAAAGAGAAATGTCACAAAAACAATCGAATATGGCTATAAAAGGGACGGAGGGAGTATGATGTTTTAGATGATTTCATTTGTCCCAAATTATTTGATGTTTTATATAATCTACGAGAATTAACCACAATCTTTTCAAAATTACCCCCACATGGAAAAATATTACAAATGAGAGTTAGAGAGTATGAGATAAGTAAATGATAAAGAGTATTATAAACAATAATACTATATTTAATACTATACAATTATTTTCTTAATTCTTGTATTATGGAACGGAGGGAGTACTTTAATCAGTGTAACCTCTTTTTGTCTCTCAGTTCACTAATTTGCATGTCCAACAAAGAATGACACCAACTCTCACTCCATGTAGGAAAATAAAACAATCAAAGGAAAAGGAATCCAATTTAATTTATTTATCACTTCATTTATTATCAATAGGTCATTATTTATGGACATAAAATACGACTCTATAATAATTAATGGAGTAAAATAAAGTGACACCCCCTCTAGATAACCAAAATAACACTCACCTCCCATCTAGTTTTTTAAATAACAGTTAGTACCCTTGCAAGTTTTTAGTACCCCGAACCCCTATACCCCCGGATCCCAGAACCTCTGGACCCTGAACCCTAAAAAATCCTAAACCCTAAGAACCCTAAGAAACCATAAACCCTACTAGTAAATTATATTTTTAACATTTTATATATTAAGCTATATATTATTTTATTACAATTTATTTATATTAAGTATAATTGCGTATTAATTGCGTATTATTATTTATTTAAATATATATTAATATAATATATATTCTTATTCTTATATAAATATAAATTATATATTATTATATATATAGTTAATTATTTAATGCAGTTATAGTTAAAACATTTAATTAAAAACCATATTTAGTTTTATATTAGTAATAATAGTTTATTATTTTTAACATATTATAATTTAATACCTCCGTTCTTAAAAGTTTGTCGTTTAAAGTTTTTACACATGGATTAAGAAAATATCATTTACTAAGTAAAATTTATTTGTAATTTTTGTTTTAGAAAAAAAAATTTATTTCAAAATATTTGTCGTTTACAACTTTCGAGAAGAATAAATTATTTAGAAAATAATGATTAACAATTTCAATTGCATGTGAAATAGAAGTAGCACACTAAATGAAGTTCAGTAGTTGCAAGCCACACAATCACGTAACCTTATGTCAGATAAACTAGGTTGAGATATCCATTTTTGGAGAAATTCTAAAAACGCGTTACAGATCTCCATTCAGCAATAGTATAGATCTCAAATACTCTATACGTCCCATGATAAAATTTATTATTACTATTTTGAGTAGTCCCGTATTAAATGTCCAGTTTTTTTTAAAAACCAAATTTTTACACATATTTTCTTATTATACCCATAACATTAAATATTTCATACTTTTCTTATTCTAATTCTCCCTCCATATTTAATGACATTATTATGAATAATTTTGTCATTTTATTCATTTGCGTAAAAAGTCCATCAAAACTTTTATACGGGACAGAGGGAGTAATTAGCTAAAGAATAGGACATACCTTTATTGTGTGAATCAACAAGGTCTGAAAGCAAGCAAAACGACTTCCGAGTGATATAATGTTTCTGCACCAAACCGTAACATAATTGAGTTGCTCAAGTTTTTGAGAACGAATAATGTGCAATTCAACAAATGTAAATCACTGCTCACCTCTAATATTTTGTTCAGAGTGAGGTATGCTTCACATTGACCAATCTCATCAGCTTCCTGAATAGCATAAATGTCGTTACAAATCAAATTAGTCGTAAATATCTGAATTGTCAGACTATCCAGAAATCAGATTACCTGAAAAGCATGTTTGATCAAGTTAAATATTCGATCAACTAGATCTTCGCTAGCTCCTTCAGCAATAGAGCATGCTAGCTCTAATATCACACATCTGCATGCAGTTGGATTTTGAAAAATTAGTGCAATAATATATTTTATAGCCATATAGTACAAAAGCATGGCATTCTCATTTAGGCATGGAGTTCTGAAATGATATCAGAAACACAATTTTTTAGAAAGCGTAAGAATTCTATCAATGCACCTGGAAAACAGACCCTATAACGATTCATCACTTAATACACAAAATATTAACAAAGTGGAAAGACCTCTTTAAACTCATTTGGTGCAACACCCCAGTCCCACATCAAAAGATAGGAGAAAGATTTGTCTGCATATAAATAAATAAGTTACTACCAATAGTACGCAGGTGGGGACACGAAGGCTGGTGGTATTATCCCACAATAGAGAGATAGAGGTCCGGAGGTGGAAACACGAAACCACGTTAGAAATTTAAGTGGAGGAGTTTGTAACACCCCAATCCCACATCATATAAGTAATTAAGTTACTATCAATAGTACATTCAAGTCATGACCTTTTGAGAACCTGTGGTGGGCTAAGATGACTCAAGAAAATACTATTAAACCAGTAACCGAACCCCGAACCCCGAACCCCGAACCCGGACCCGGACCCGGACCCCGGACCCCGGACCCCGGACCCCGGACCCCGAACCCCGGACCCCTGACCCCGGACCCCGAACCCCGAACCCCGAACCAAACCCTAACCCTAGACCCCATACCCCATACCCCAGACCCCGAGCCCCGAGCCCCGAGCCCCGAGCCCCAAAACCCTGAACCCTGAACCCTGAACCCTGAACCCTGAACCCAGAACCCCCGACCCCCGACCCCCGACCCCCGAACCCCAGACCCCAGACCCCAACCCCCCAACCCCCGAACCCCCGAACCCCCGAACCCCAAACCCCGACCCCTAGAACCCCCGAACCCCCGAACCCTGAACCCTGAACCCTAAACTCTCTCTATGCGCCTCAAAGTAGGTGTAGCAACATCAGTAGCTGCTAATGTACTTGCACGCCCGGAACTAGTTACTATCTAGAATTCATTAAAAATAATTCCAACATCAAAACTCATGCTTTGAAAGACGATAGGACAGGATAGAATGCAGGGTAACAAAGTCAAATTTTTTTTATTGTTTTTAAACTATGTATGCCAACTACTGCCAAATTTTTTGAAGTGCGGTTCGGCGTGGGCAGGCCTCCATCGCATGGATTATTACCAACGATGACAATAAACATTTCCTAGATATTTCAAGCTTACTCAGGATAGTAACAATGGTATTTTGTAATATTACTAGTAATGACTGCTTCTTTCACCAGTTAAAAGACAACTTCTAAAGTGCATTCTGACAGTAACGATATATATTTCCATCAAAAGATGAAAGCGTAATGACAATTCATCAATGCAGATTTAGCATCATGCATCTTTCACACGAAGTTTACTCATTTCTCAAGTCGCCCATAGGAGTGTTTTAAGTGGTCAACACAGTTTTCACGCACTTCTACAGACTAGGTAAGAAATACATGTGCATGCATCCCAAAACATGTGCTTACACAAAGAATGTTGACAATATGTAAATGTTTCTTCTGTCCAATTAACGCAAACCTTATTCTTCTGAAAGCATAGAGACACCAATCAACTACTTCCAAACATGACAAAAGCAATTGATATTCACAAGTGTGGTTCAAAGTTTTGGCTATTGGCGTATCGGTGAGGTATCGGCCGGATAACCACAACCTTGGCACGAATCGCAAAATTAGAACTTATTCATGTCCAGAGTAGTTTTTCAATGAAATTTCGACAACTCGACGTAATGTAACAGTTTCAGACCAAAAAAAGGAGAAATTATGGCATAAAAAAGAGAAATGTCACAAAAACAATCGAATATGGCTATAAAAGGGACGGAGGGAGTATGATGTTTTAGATGATTTCATTTGTCACAAATTATTTGATGTTTTATATAATCTACGAGAATTAACCACAATCTTTTCAAAATTACCCCCACATGGAAAAATATTACAAATGAGAGTTAGAGAGTATGAGATAAATAAATGATAAAGAGTATTATAAACAATAATACTATATTTAATACTATACAATTATTTTCTTAATTCTTGTATTATGGAACGGAGGGAGTACTTTGATCAGTGTAACCTCTTTTTGTCTCTCAGTTCACTAATTTGCATGTCCAACAAAGAATGACACCAACTCTCACTCCATGTAGGAAAATAAAACAATCAAAGGAAAAGGAATCCAATTTAATTTATTTATCACTTCATTTTTTATCAATAGGTCATTATTTATGGACATAAAATACAACTCTATAATAATTAATGGAGTAAAATAAAGTGACACCCCCTCTAGATAACCAAAATAACACTCACCTCCCATCTAGTTTTTTAAATAACAGTTAGTACCCTTGCAAGTTTTTAGTACCCCGAACCCCTATACCCCCGGATCCCAGAACCCCTGGACCCTGAACCCTAAAAAATCCTAAACCCTAAGAACCCTAAGAAACCATAAACCCTACTAGTAAATTATATTTTTAACATTTTATATATTAAGCTATATATTATTTTATTACAATTTATTTATATTAAGTATAATTGCGTATTAATTGCGTATTATTATTTATTTAAATATATATTAATATAATATATATTCTTATTCTTATATAAATATAAATTATATATTATTATATATATAGTTAATTATTTAATGCAGTTATAGTTAAAACATTTAATTAAAAACCATATTTAGTTTTATATTAGTAATAATAGTTTATTATTTTTAACATATTATAATTTAATACATCCGTTCTTAAAAGTTTGTCGTTTAAAGTTTTTACACATGGATTAAGAAAATATCATTTACTAAGTAAAATTTATTTGTAATTTTTGTTTTAGAAAAAAAAATTTATTTCAAAATATTTGTCGTTTACAACTTTCGAGAAGAATAAATTATTTAGAAAATAATGATTAACAATTTCAATTGCATGTGAAATAGAAGTAGCACACTAAATGAAGTTCAGTAGTTGCAAGCCACACAATCACGTAACCTTATGTCAGATAAACTAGGTTGAGATATCCATTTTTGGAGAAATTCTAAAAACGCGTTACAGATCTCCATTCAGCAATAGTATAGATCTCAAATACTCTATACGTCCCATGATAAAATTTATTATTACTATTTTGAGTAGTCCCGTATTAAATGTCCAGTTTTTTTTAAAAACCAAATTTTTACACATATTTTCTTATTATACCCATAACATTAAATATTTCATACTTTTCTTATTCTAATTCTCCCTCCATATTTAATGACATTATTATGAATAATTTTGTCATTTTATTCATTTGCGTAAAAAGTCCATCAAAACTTTTATACGGGACAGAGGGAGTAATTAGCTAAAGAATAGGACATACCTTTATTGTGTGAATCAACAAGGTCTGAAAGCAAGCAAAACGACTTCCGAGTGATATAATGTTTCTGCACCAAACCGTAACATAATTGAGTTGCTCAAGTTTTTGAGAACGAATAATGTGCAATTCAACAAATGTAAATCACTGCTCACCTCTAATATTTTGTTCAGAGTGAGGTATGCTTCACATTGACCAATCTCATCAGCTTCCTGAATAGCATAAATGTCGTTACAAATCAAATTAGTCGTAAATATCTGAATTGTCAGACTATCCAGAAATCAGATTACCTGAAAAGCATGTTTGATCAAGTTAAATATTCGATCAACTAGATCTTCGCTAGCTCCTTCAGCAACAGAGCATGCTAGCTCTAATATCACACATCTGCATGCAGTTGGATTTTGAAAAATTAGTGCAATAATATATTTTATAGCCATATAGTACAAAAGCATGGCATTCTCATTTAGGCATGGAGTTCTGAAATGATATCAGAAACACAATTTTTTAGAAAGCGTAAGAATTCTATCAATGCACCTGGAAAACAGACCCTATAACGAGTCATCACTTAATACACAAAATATTAACAAAGTGGAAAGACCTCTTTAAACTCATTTGGTACAACACCCCAGTCCCACATCAAAAGATAGGAGAAAAATTTGTCTGCATATAAATAAATAAGTTACTACCAATAGTACGCAGGTGGGGACACGAAGGCTGGTGGTATTATCCCACAATAGAGAGATAGAGGTCCGGAGGTGGAAACACGAAACCACGTTAGAAATTTAAGTGGAGGAGTTTGTAACACCCCAATCCCACATCATATAAGTAATTAAGTTACTACCAATAGTACCTTCAAGTCATGACCTTTTGAGAACCTGTGGTGGGCTAAGATGACTCAAGAAAATACTATTAAACCAGTAATTTGAGGCCTTATTTTAATGAATTTGATTCGATTCGAACTTGAGATTTGACCTGAGATTTGTTCCGGACTCGGAATTTGACCCGATTTGTTTCATTCAGGAATAACAAAAAACATTTCATTTATATCTTGTCTGAAAACAAAGATGTATATGAAGGATGCACTCAAAGAAATGTAATAGATATCTTTTTGTTTTTGACAAGTAATTTACAAACAAATGCTTCAAAAGGGCTACCATCAGAGTGCATTTGTAGTATAATAATAAAAAATCATGGAAACACAACCAAAGCCCAACCCAAAGAGTAAAAGAAAAATGAGCCAAGCTATTAAGCTAAATTCCGTGACAAATTAAACAAAAGAGTTCAGAGAATACAGGTATGATTCATGTTGCATAAATAAAGCTTCGGACACTATTAAAGCATACTAGCACCTGTTTGCTAGAACATAATGGAAAATGGTTTGAAACAAACCATAAAATTGAACTATAAAACCACAACACCAAACAAAGCTAAAGCATGGGTATTCAATTAATTTAACCAAATCAACACATTATAAAGCACATTTATTGTCCTGCCACTGCTAACAGTTATATAGGAGAAAACATATTCAAAATTATAATTACTGGGTAAATCATCTACTACTTTGGCCACACACCAATAATTACTCTTTACATCACTTAGAACCATGAAAACATTACATCATTAAAAAGATATACCAATAATTACTAGTCAACTCTGTCCCGTCCCGTCACGTGAAATAAACAACCACATTCTCGTACACTTACTTTTCTTGCAATTCATCACCAACTTAACAACTGCCCTATTAATTATGACTTTTAAGGTCCAATTTTCACCTATTAATCCTAAACATGAAAACTAGAATATATATTAAAGCATATTATATTTATTTTTATTTTTTTATTTGTATATATTTTAACATATTATATAGTTAATTATTTAGTAATATTTATTGAAGCATATTATATTAAATTGTATTGTATTTTTATATTTTTATTTTATAATATTGATTCTATTTTATTTTATTTATTTTTCTATGTTTATTGTATTTTTTTATTTTTATTGTATTATCTTATTATCATATTATATCCATTGTATTCTACAGATTCATACAAGTATGCAAAGAGAATAACATATACAGCTTCTTTGAACTCCAACTTTAAATCTGTTTTGCCATTGAATATGCTTCAGAGAAATAGAAATTCAAGAGGGAGTCTAAAGCTTATCTCAAGCATACAAACTTGAATAGGAACACAAAAATCTAAACAATTAATTCAGTTGCAAAAGAGAATTAATTGCAAGTGTTAAATAATTTTAAATCATTCAAATACCATTCAGGGTAACATGCTAACATTTACTCTGAAATACACAGATAAATTCTGAAATATTTTGTTTAAATTCTTATCTGTACTTGAGGCATTTAAATGTTAAATGATATGCAAAATCATAAAATTAAAATAGAAATTCTAGAGCAAAAATAGAAATGCATACCTAATCATCATGTTCGGTATTCTTTTACACATAACAAATCCTGCCATCTGAGCCCAAAAATAACTTTTAAAAAAACTTGTCTTGTACAAATTAGCTTAGTTGTTACCATGCTATAACAGATAATTAATATCTAGAGTTGAGATTCAAGTACCAAGTACCTTAGAGTAACTCCTATACTTTGGAACAAGGAATATGCAACCTCTGTTTAACTCGACAAGGAGAATTTCCACGGCCCGAGGAACCTAGATTCATTAGTAATGTGAAAATTCTACATATTAATTGACAAATCAATACAATAATTGGACAAGAGAAATAAATAGATAAAATAATACTCCCTCCGTTTCTTAATATAGGTCGTTTTAGAGTTGTGCACAAGTATTAAGGTAATGATTGTATAGCATTAACTATAATATCAATTGTCTATATTGTCCTTGTATTGGAAGAAGAGATTGTTATTTATTGGACAAAAAATAGTGAGAGAACCAAAATTACATTTAATACTTAGGGTAATATTGAAAACTAATCAATTAATGCTTACTTGAAATTCTCAAACGATTTATATTAAGGAACAAAAATATTTTTCTAAAACGACTTATATTAAAGAACGGAGGGAGTAAGGAACAATGACACAAACATGATTTACCTTTTCAAATTAGCATTACTGTCACATGCTTTTTAGTGAATCAAATTTCTCAACCACAACCTCATATTGACATAAATGAACAATTGAAAGATCTAAAAAATATTCAAAACGGCAAAATAAGTAAAGAGCACATAGCTTAACAATAAAAATCCTAAAGGACCAAATTTTACGACCCTTAAGATGAAAGTTAACCAAAATGCAAAATACTAGAAAGCAACGCACATAAACAAGCCTAAATTTTTACTTCCACTAAATAAATAAAGGTAACATAATGAAAATATACTATAAAGAAACTAAACTTAATCCTATGTTTTTGTTGCCACCAACTAAATAAGTAAATAACACATAAACTACATGTATAGGATAATTAATTAAAGACACATAATTCATAAACAATCTAATTTACAGGTATAGTCCAACACCCTGAAATTGAATTTCAATCATAAACATCTTCAAAATAAAAGTAAAGAAAGCAAAAACCGTCAAATCATTCTACCCCAAAATTTACTTTTTCTCACACACATGCACTGCATATCTGCATTCTTAAGGTTAAAATAAAACAATACTCCCTCTGTCCCAAATTATCTGCTGTTTTAACAAAAAAAAATTGTCCCACAATATCTGCTTTTTCAAAATTTCAATGCATTTTTTTCCTTTATTTTCCAAATTTGCCCTTTTACCTAATTATTGATAGTCATTACTCTCATCCTCCCTCCACACATATATATGCACTCATACTTTCTCTCTCTACATACTATTTGTCTATTTAATGCACTCATACTTTCTCTCTCTTCCTCTCTCTACATACTATTTCATGCACTCTTTTTTAAACACATTTTTCATATTTCCACTAGTAAGGGTATTTTAGTATTTTTATCACATATATTGATATCTGTGTAAAACTCTAGAACAACAAATAATTTGGGATGGAGGGAGTAAACAATAAGCCAATGTACCTAGCTTCAAAATGGGCTCTACTCAACTTTTTAGAAACCCACCAAATTTATTACAAACACCATTCTATTGAGTCTGCTTGTTGCTTTATATTCCAAGTTTAAGAAAGTTAAAAAAATTTAAGCCCAAATAACAAAACCCTTAGTTGTTCTATTTTACTCCTAGCCCGAATCCACTTTATACCAACCCCCATGCATTTTACCCACAAAAAACAACACTAAACAAAAATACCCACTTCATAGATCTCCATTTTCAATAAACAATCCAATTTTTTAAAAAAAACAAAATAAAAATTTTGTTAAATATAACTCCAAATGGGTGGGGTATAAATAAAATTACAGAAAGAAGTTGATATTCAAAAAAACATACTTTCATGCTCTGTAAAAAGGAGACATTAATGGGCATGAGACAGTGCACCGAGAGGTTGACGGAGATGAGCAAAGTAGTAAAACTGTAGACTAAAACTAGAAGAAGCACAGCTTCAATTTATATACAACGTATAAACAAGCACAGCTTCAATTTCAAGGTAACGTACATATGCATGACCAAAAAATTAATTGTCAGCTATGTGACTGGGCATCTCTTTGGGCTAAAACATCAGTTCATTACACAATGAATTTTTAGCCAAAAAAACACAATGAAAAACTAATGACAATTAAGTTCTGATATATATATATATATAGTTATGATTTAAAGAAAGTGACACTGATAAAACATAACAAATAAAAAATGTATACCTTGAAGAGGGCCATAAAGAGGTGGTCATGACGATTTGAAATTTCAATTTCAGGCTCTCTCCAAAGAATTGCTTAAGAGTTCTGTGCTTCACAAGCAAAAGCCAGAATCAAATAGCAAACCAGTAAAATAGTGACCGAAAGTGTGGAGCTGTGTCCCAAAAACATTGTCAACACTCAAATACTCCTTCAAGAACCCTTGAATCATGACTCTAGGGACACTTGTGCAGACCACCCTACACCCTGAGGCAGACCAAATCTCATACACCTGAAGATTCAGATTTTTAAGATAAAACTTGGGCAACACTGCCCTTCCAACACTCACCATGTCCCTTTATCTCAGCCCACAAAATGTAATGAAAATCATAACCCTTAACTTTAACTTGTAGTCCAAAAAACAGAGGAATGGGGATGACAACAGCAGGAACGCTCTGAGTATGCTACCGCCTTCAAAAGCCACCAGCACGAAGTAGTGGAAGGACTGTGACCTTAGCAATGTACAATCAATGTCACAGACTAGAGTTTCGGATCCCCTGTTCTGTAGCCCACATTTGGTTACACTGGGGTACAAATTCTGAGGTGGTTGATGCTGTGATCTAAGAGATGGTTTTCCAAAGAAAAACCCATAATTTTTCACCTTCATTGCAGCTCTGTAACATGAGTTGGCCAAAAGCTGGTACACCAGCCATTCTGCTAGCTTCAGCAGTACCATGGCAAAAAACATGTCTTTTTTTTCACTGGCACCGTCAGTGATTGCTAATAAGCTTCGGTATGGCTGACAAAGAAAATTCTTACTGTGTGTTTTAGTGTGTGAGAGAATGAGATGAGATTATTTTTGGTATTGGGATGGGATGAAAGTTAACCAAAATGCAAAATACTAGAACGCAAGGCACATAAACAAGCCCAAGTTTTTACTTCCACTAAATAAATAAAGGTAACATAATGAGAGTATAAAATAAAGAAACTAAATCCAATCCTAAGTTTCTGCTGCAACTAACAAAATAAGTAAATGGCACATAAATTACAGGATAATTAACTGAAGACACATAATTCATAAACAATCTAAGTTGCAGGTATAGTCCAACACCCTGAAATTGAGTTTCAATCAAAAACATCTTCAAAACAAAAGAAAACAAAACAATAACCGTTAAATCATTCAACCCCAAAATTTACTTTTTCTCACACACATGCACTTGCATAACTACATTCTTAAGGCTGAAATAGAACAATAAACAATAAGTCAATGTACCTAGCTTCAAAATGGGCTCTACTCAGCTTTTTAGAAACCCACCAAATTTGTTACAAACACCATTTTATTGGGTCTGCTTATTTCTTTGATATTCCAAGTTTAAGAAAGTTAACAAGATTTAAGCCCAAATAACAAAACCCCTATCTGTTCTACTTTACTCCACAGCCCGAATCCTGTATACCAACCCCCATGCATTTTACCGACCAAAATCACAAAAAACAACACTAAACAAAAATACCCACTTCATAGACAATCCAATTTTTTTTAAACAAACAAAATAAAAAAATAAGACTTCAAGAAAATAAAATTACAGAAAGGAGTAGATATTCAAAAAAAGTTACAACAAAAATCATACTTTCATGCTCTGTAAAAAGGAGACATCAATAGGTATGAGACAGAGTTAGGTATGAGACAGAGTGCAGCGAGAGGTTGAGGGAGATGAGTAAAGTACTAAGACTGAAGACTTGAACTAGGGGATATATTATCAAAAATGTAAAAAATCAATGGAAAATGAAGCAAAACATTATAATCAAACCAAATAAACAAGCCAAAGTTTTTACTTCCACCGAATAAAGAAAAGTCACATAATTCAACAGAGTATAAAATAAAGAAACTAAACTCAATCCTATGTTTTTGCTGTCACTAACTAAATAAAGAAAGGGCACATAAATTACATGAATATGATATTCAAGAAAACCACATAATTCATAAATAATCTAAGTTCCAGGCAAAGTCGGACGCTGAAATTGAGTTTCAATCCCAAACAAAATCTTTTTAGTAAACAAGAAAGTTTAAAACCTAATAAAATGGTGTTTCTAAAAGACCCAATATTAGTTTAAGAAAGTTAAAAAGATTTAAGCTTACAGACCCAATATTTCAAGTTTAAAAAAGTCAAAAAGATTTAAGCTTTTCTTAAACTTGGAATATTGGGTCTTTTACAAACACCATTTAATGGGTCTGCTTGTTTCTCTGAAAGGTTTAAGAAAGTTAAAAAGATTGAAGCCGAAAAAACAAAACCTCTGGCTGTTCTACTTTACTCCACACCCCGAATCCACTGTATACGAACTCCCATTCATTTTGCTGACCAAAAACACAAAACCAACACAACAAAAATACCCACTACATAGAGATCTCCATTTTCACCAAACAACCCAAATTTTTGTAAACAAACAAAATAAATATTTGCTGACCAAAATTACAAAAAACAACACAAAACGAAAATACCCACTTCATAGAGATCTCCATTTTCACCAAACAATTCAATTTTTTTAAAACAAACAAAATAAAAATTCTGTTAAATATAACTCCACATGAGTGGGTATATTTTTTGTCCTTGTGATAAGCTTTGCAGAAAAAAGAACAGAGATTTCAAGAAAATAAAATTATAGAAAGGAGTACATATTAAAGAAAAGTTTCGCAAAAAATTTGTACTCTCATGCTCTGTAAAAAGGAGACATCAGTGGGTATGAGAGAGAAAGTGCAGACAGGTTGAGGGAATATGAAATATGTACCTTCGAACAAAGCGGGTTAAGCAGATGGAAGAGTGGAACCAAATCAGACCCAAATCGTGTAGCCTCCACTACCCTGCCAAAAATCTCAGGCATCCCGGCTTAGATCTGCCACCAAATAGATCTGATAGGGAAAAAGAAAGGCGATTCCGACCGCCTATGCTTTTAAAAAGTAGAGAGAGGAATCAGAGGAGGATAACAGGTGATGGTTGAAAATAGAAAGACAAAGAAGTGGTTTAAGTCTGAAGGGAAAAATATACTAGAGGGACACGGAAAAGACTGAAGTGTTTGAAGTCTGGTCGGAAAAATATAGACTGGAGTGGAGGGAAAAATATAGATTGAAGTGTTTGAAGTCTGGAGGGAAAAATATAGTAAAGAGGGACACGGACAAGACTGAAGTCTGCCACAAAGTACAATAGTGTAGAAAGGCCGTGCATGTCCTTATCCTAGACTAGTAGAGTATTGCCAAATGGATGGATGAATCCCACTGTTTGACCTTTTTAAAAGAAACAAAAGAGAGCAGAGGGAGGAGAGTAGACGTTCAGTTGGAGTCAGATGTCCATTTATATATATAGATAGATATATATATCCTTCATATAAGTACCACCCGTGCGGGTGGCAAAAAATTTCTTATGTGTCAGTGGTGGTTAATCTTTTGTGTGTAAATATCTATCATTTACACCAAAATATCATGAAAAAATTTTAATTTAGGCTTTTCAGTCATGTCTTTATTATCGACGATTAATATTTCATGACGTTGGCGTACTAGTTCTTTATTAAATTGAATCATAAAATTCACTAACCAATTATTTTTTAGAAACAAATTTCTCAAATAATGAATGGGAATTTTTCGTTCATTGACTACTTGACAGGTCGACAAAAAAAACGTTGTTCACATATACAAACACCCACCTTGAACGAATATCGTACATCGAGTGTAACTATTTATTGTCACTCAACCCACTCTTCTCAATAAGGTCCATCTAAATTGAGTCAAAATCTTCTTCTGTCTCCGATTTTCATATACAATTAGAAAATTTCTTATAGTAAGCATTATATTTCAATGAATCTATCTTCTCATAAAACTTTGTTAATATGCGACAACTACAATACCTATGAAAAGTACTTGGAAGAGTTTGGAAAATTGCATTTGTAACCGCTGGGTCTTGATCAGTAATAATCATTTTAAGGGCATTAACTGACATAACTTCCAAAAATTGGTTAAATAACCATACAAAAGAATTTATAGTCTCATCACTTGTAAATGTACAAGCAAAGATAATAGTCTGACCATGATTATTAACACCCATCAATATTGTAAATATCAATCCGTATCGATTGGTATTGTATGTAGTATCAAAGACTACTACATCACCATAAAACTTATAATCTCGTCTATATGTTGCATCGGCCGAAAAACAATGAGTAATCATTTGTTCACCGTCAAACTCAATTTTGAAAGTGAAGGAAGATTCTTTTCTTGTTCCAATTTTGAATATTCATGAAACATTTTCCCATCATGTCCCTTCATTTTATTACGCTCGTCTCTTTCATAGTTATATAAATCTTGTTGTGTTAACTAATATTTTCAAATCCCCCACTTGGACTCCAAAAAAGTTGAATTGTTGATGAGGCGGTATATTTACCATGTTAAGTTGTTGAGACAAACATTTTTGTGCACTCGAAACATTTCGATGAGATCTCAAAAGATGAGTTCTTCGGGGATTGACAACGGGTGACTGACCCTCAACAAATACACTCACCACATATGCGCCCGATTTTACAATATTCATTTTAACACGCTAACAAAAGTACAAATGTAATTAGTAAGAAGAAACAAAAGTTAAACATGTTTAATTCTAAATGAAAAAATTACTGCAAATATAAGTGTTGGTGTAAGACCCCAAATTATTAATAAATGAAATTTAATTCCTCTATTTATTATAGTAAGGGTTGATTTGATTAATGTGGTTAGTTATGGATAAAATACGCAAATATTTCAAATAAGCAAGTGGTCCTAGAATATTCATTGTTGTCGGGAAATATTTGTTTGGTCGTGGAATATTCTTGTTGTCGGGGAATATTCGTACGACGGCGCAGCCTTGTGTGGGCCCCATAACGGAAAGCGATTGGATGAAGAAAATGACAAAAATAAGTTGTTTATAAATAACGGCGTAATTGTTACCGTTTATACTGTTAGAATACCCAGTGGTTAAAACACAGTAATACGCGTTGTTACATAGTAACACACGGTATTGCACCAATTATTGATTCTTACGTAAGAAGGCACTACTCAATAATGGTTATAGTAATTACTGTTCAATATTGTATTTTATTGATTCAATAATTGCTGCGTTGATATTTTATATTACTGTTGTCTTAATAATTGTCACTACACAGTATTTTCTATTATCGGAACAATAATTCATATTATCTGAATAATATTATTAGATAACATTATTGGCAATGTCTAGAAAGTTCTATCTAAGGAGAGGTTTGGTCATCTAATTGCGCGCCAGTAAGGAGAAATCCTTATTGGAAAGCCCCCTCTTTCCTGGGAACGGCCTGGTTGCTAGTACTGTGATTCTGTAATATAATTTGTGTATAATTAATTATTGATTTATATGATGAGGAAAATATTAATTTTATGTGGATATAGATGGAGAAAATTTTTAATGTGACAATTGTTGAAAATTAATATTTTATATTTTTCTGATAAAATAATTCATTTAAATATATTATTTTAATAATATATTGATGATGGTATTTTTACAATGAATGTGGGATATATGAGTATATGAGGAGGAAGAGTATTTTTGTGGCATTAAATGATTAACACATGTTTTGTGTGTTGGTGGACATAATTCTTGACCAAAAATTTATTATTGATGGTAAAATCGCCCGTTTGTAGATTTCGGTCAAATTCTGTTTGGAATTTGGAAAAACTTTCTTCTGCAAAGTTGTAGAGAATTGAATTTCCTATAAAAACTCGCGAGATTCGAATTTTCTGATGAAAGGGCTATTTATTATGAATTATTGAAGTTCCGAAGTTCCGAAATAATTGATTTTTGGAGTTTAAAATGTTTTTTTAAGAAAAACGTTTTTTGTTGCAATTGAGTGGCTCACATGTATTATACATGATCTGAATCAGATTTCTTAGGTGGGCTTGAATATTTTTAAGAAATATTATTATTTTATTAAATTTTCTGCTTTGGTGTTCTAAGCATTTTTCTATAAATAGGGTGCTTAGGTTAAAATTGAAAATCACACCAGAAACACAAGTTTCTCTCTCTTTCTCTCTCTATATTAGTGAGCATATTCTTGTGAGTATTCTAATACTTTGAGTATTGCTATACGGTGCAAGTTCAAGTCATAACCTATATCTGGTGTTTCAACTAGAAGTACTGTTTTTCTGAGGTAAGTGATGTTATTTCTTCTTAAATGATATTATTTTCTTCAATATCATTATGCCAAAGTATTGATCTGAACTTTTTATCAAATTTAGAACTTTTCATGTCGGGGTTACTATTCACGAGTTACTATTCATGAGTTACTATTCACGAGTTACTATTCACGAGTTACTATTCACCGAAAAATAAAATTTTCTTCTTTTTGTCCAAATATCTATTCTGGATACTAGCTTTGATTGTATCCATGTTTTGATCATTCTTGAATTTTACTTCACTATGATTATTTATGAGGTATTTTTTGACATGGAATAGCTGAAATACGAATCCTTAATATTTATTATTTTGTTTCACTGGATTCGTTTCTTTTAAAATATTTTTCATCATCCTCAGTCCTAAATGATGATATAATTGAATATCTTTGGCCTGTAGTGCAAAGATTAATGTTTTCTGATGAATATCTTTGGTCCGTAGTGCGAAGATGAACAGATGTTGAGGTGAACATGACCAACTGATGAATATCTTTGGCCTGTAGTGCAAAGATGACTATTTGATTCAAGATATTTATTGATTGATATTACAGGAATAAAATGTTGATGATGGACTTTTAATTTCATAGATAATCGTAGATTTCATTCTCTACGTAACTCTTCTATGAATTATTATTTTCCGCTGCGAATATTGATTGAAAATTTGTTGTCTATTGTATTCTATTAAATTTTTCCCTGTTGAAGACTAACGATAATTTGTTGTATATTATCCTAGTCATAATATTCTTTACTGGGCTAGTTGAGCTCACCCTTTTCCTTGTTGTTCCATTTTCTTCTCAGGAGGCGAGAATGTAGCAAGTACTAGTCAGGGTATGGAATGAAGGTTCTAGGAAGTTGTTTTAGTAGTCCTCACCATTTTTTTTTTGTAAAATATTGTACCAATAATTGTAATGAAGACTTATTTGAGTGTGGATATTGTCTAGATGACAATATTTGTATTTACACTCACAGTTTTTATGTTGTATTAATAAAGTTATAGTTGTTTCTGTACCATGTTATTGACGACTCAGAATGGGTGTTGTATACCTGTTTTGGGGGCGTCACAGTTGGTATCAGAGCTTAGGGATATGATCTCTGGCGGAGATCGGGGAATAGAACTAGGAGGGGAGAGACGAGTAAATCCTTCGCTAGTGTGTCCTACCTAAGCTTATTTGTTGGTCGGTCATAATATAGGGATATTATGTGATATGTTAATTTGTTAAATTAACCTTTGTTTTATGGCAGTATTTGAGAATGTCGACTGAGAATGTTAACAGTGGAGTAAATGAGACGGTGGAGATGCCTATACTCACCAACGAGGAGAACGTGCAACAGGCTGGCAATGTTCCTCCTGTGAACAACACCACTGAGCAGACGGTGAACGATGAGATGTTTAGAAGCTTTTTGCGATTCATGCAAAACCAGACGAAGGAGATTCCTGTTCAAAATATAGGAAGAAACAATGGCAACGCACAGCTGGTTACAGCCAAGCAGTTCAAAGAGTTGGGACCACCAGAATTCTGGGGAAAGCCGGATCCGATTAAGGCGGAGACATGGGTCAAGCAAATTACCAAGATATTTGATGTCTTGGGATGCACGGAGGAACAGAAGGTTCCATTCGCCACCTTTATGTTCCGTGGCGAGGCAGACTACTGGTGGGAATCTGTGAAGCGTACCCATCCAGCCGCACTTAGCATGTCTTGGGAGACATTTCAGAAGCTATTCAATGACAAGTACTTTCCTGAAAGTATTCGTCATATGAAGGAGGTAGAGTTTATTAGACTGGAGCAGAATAACATGACGGTGTCCCAGTACGAGGCGAAGTTTGCAGAGTTGTCCAGGTTTGCACCTCATTTGGTGGAGAATGAGGAACGTCTGACACGGATGTTTCTGAGAGGTTTGAAACCTGACATACGTCAATATCTCATTTCTCATAAATTTTCTCTCTATTCAGATGTTGTCAACATGGCTCAATTGTTAGAGCGAGATAACGAGTACGGTCAACCGAGGGACCACAACCAGGATCATATTGGTGACAACAGTCATCAGAACAATGATAACCAGCGGAGAAAGAAAAGTACAGACAAGAACGGCAACCACTCTGGTGGTAATCGTGGCTATGAAAATAGAAGAAGCGAGTCAGGAGGAGATTTTAAAAAGAGGAGATTCAACAATGATAATACGAAGACGTCAGCACCAGCAGCAACTGGTTCCAAGGGAGGAGAACGACCACCGGTCATATGCTATAAATGTGGAAAAGAGGAACATATCAGCCCAAACTGTCCACAACAGTTCAAGGTATGCTATAATTGTGGAAAGGAAGGACATATCGCTCGAGATTGTACGATAGCGAAACCAAGTTCAGCGGGGACGGTGACTCAAAAGGCTGCCCCAGAAAAGTCAAAGTCAACGGTTCCTGGAAGAGCGTTTGTCGTGACTGGTCAACATGCGAGGAACCCATACGAGGTGATCACGGGTAAGCTAATCATAAATTCATGTGAAGTTTATACCTTACTAGATACCGGTGCTACCCATTCATTTATTTCTCCTGCTTGTGCTCAACGTTTAAACTTGACTCCGGAGAAATTAGACTTTGATTTATCTGTGGAGACTCCGTTAGGGGAGACTTTCATCACATCCACTGTTTATAAATCTTGTTTGATCCAAGTTGGCATCATCACCTTACCTGTTGACCTTATCTCTTTAAAGATACTTGCATTTGACGTGATTTTAGGAATTGATTGGTTAACTACTCATCATGCCAAAATTGATTGTTTTCGTAAGGTGGTTAGTTTTCATATTCCTAATCAACCTGTTGTTCGAATTCAAGCAACAAAGCCATTAAAATCAATCACTGTCATATCAAGTCATAAAGCCATTCGTTTATTAAAAAACGGATGTCAAGCTTTCCTAGCCCATGTTATGGATTTGAATAAAGACACGTCAAATTTGAATAATATTCCTGTTGTTAGTAACTTTCCTGACGTATTTCCTGAAGAACTTCCCGGTCTACCCCCAGAACGTGAAGTTGAATTCTTTATTTATCTTGAACCTGGTACAAAGCCCATTTCTAAAACCCCATATCGAATGGCTCCTATTGAACTTCAGGAGTTAAAAGTCTAACTACAAGAGTTGTTGGACATCGGTTTCATTCGTTGTAGTACATCTCCTTGGGGTTCTCCTGTTTTATTTGTAAAGAAGAAAGACGGGAGTATGCGACTTTGTATCGATTATCGGGAATTAAACCATGTCACCATCAAGAATAGGTATCCGCTACCTCGTATTGATGACCTGTTTGACCAGTTACAAGGAGCACAATTCTTTTCAAAAATCGATCTTCGTTCTGGATATCATCAGCTGAAGGTTAAAACTGAGGATATTCCGATGACAGCCTTTAGAACTCGGTACGGGCATTATGAATTCTTAGTCATGTCTTTTGGATTGACTAATGCTCCTGCGGCTTTCATGGATATGATGAACCGAGTATTCAAGGATTATTTGGATCAGTTCGTTGTTGTCTTTATTGATGATATCCTCATATATTCCAAAAGCCGTGAAGATCATGAGCACCATTTGAAGCTGGTACTCCAAAGGCTGCGTGAAAATAAGTTATATGCTAAGTTAAAGAAATGCGAGTTCTGGCTTGAGGAAGTAGCATTCTTAGGGCACGTGGTGTCGAAACATGGAGTATCTGTGGACCCGGCGAAGATTGAAGCAATACAAAGCTGGGAGCAACCGAAGACGGTGACCGATGTACGTAGCTTTCTGGGCTTAGCTGGTTATTATCGGAGATTCGTAGAAGGGTTTTCTCAAATCGCTACCCCGTTAACTCAGCTGACTCGGAAGGATATCAAATTCGTATGGAGCGAAGAATACGAGAAGAGTTTCCAAGAGCTTAAGAGGAGACTCATTTCGGCACCTGTTCTGACAATACCATCTGGTTCGGATGGATTTGTTATCTACAGCGATATTTCAGGCAAAGGGTTAGGATGTGTTCTCATGCAACGTGGGAAAGTCATAGCTTATGCCTCGCGACAACTTAAAGAATATGAGAGGAATTATCCTACTCATGATCTAGAGTTGGCAGCAGTCGTTTTCGCGCTAAAGATCTGGAGACACTATCTATATGGGGAGAAAGTGGAGATATATTCAGACCATAAAAGCCTCAAATATTTCTTCACTCAAAAAGAACTCAACATGCGGCAACGACGTTGGCTCGAGCTTTTGAAAGATTACGACCACACTATTCAATACCATCCCGGAAAAACAAACGTGGTAGCTGACGCGTTGAGTAGAAGATCATATGCAGGAACGAGTGCGATGATGTCAAGTATAAGCGTAGAACCAACTTTAATCGATAAAGTTAAAGTTGCTCAAGCTACAGACCCGGAGCTGATGCGTATGAAGAAGAAAGTGCAAGAAGGTGCTATTCCAGAAGCAAGAATCGATGAAGATGGAATACTTCGAGTCCACTCCAGACTTTGTGTTCCTAACGATTCTGATTTGAAGTACAAGATCATGATGGAGGCACACAATACACCATTTGCAATCCATCCTGGAAGTACTAAAATGTATCGTGATCTTCGACATACATTTTGGTGGAACAATATGAAGAGAGAGATTGCAAAGTTTATCTCGAGGTGTTTAACTTGTCAACGTGTAAAGGCGGAGCATCAAGTACCAAAGGGTCCATTGCAACCACTTGAGATTCCGAAATGGAAGTGGGAACACATTACCATGGATTTCGTTACGGGTCTTCCCACTGTTTCTCAAGGCATAAATGCTATTTGGGTTATAGTTGATAGATTAACCAAGTCTGCTCATTTCTTGCCGATACGGGAGACTTATTCCCTTGAACGTCTTGCTAGTATGTACGTGAATGAGATTGTAAGGTTGCATGGCATGCCAGTATCCATAGTTTCGGATCGTGACCCAAGATTCACTTCAAGATTTTGGGTTAGCTTGCAAAAAGCTATGGGCACGAATTTACGGTTCAGTTCGGCATACCATCCTCAAACGGACGGGCAATCAGAGAGGACTATTCAAACTCTTGAAGATCTATTAAGACTTTGTGTCCTGGATTTTAAAGGAAGTTGGGATAAGTACCTACCATTGGTGGAATTCTCCTACAACAACAGTTATCAGACAAGTATAGGTGTGGCTCCATTTGAAGCATTATATGGACGAAAGTGTCGCTCTCCAATATGTTGGGATGAGGTGGGAGAAGCAACGTTGTTGGGACCAGAGTTGGTACGAATGACTACAGAGAAGATCCAAACGATTCGCCAACGTATACAAACGGCACAGGATCGACAAAAGAGTTATGCGGATCTTCATCGAAAGGACGTGAAATTTGACATTGGGGATCATGTATTATTACGTGTAGCTCCATGGAAAGGAGTTACAAGATTTGGGAAGAGAGGAAAGCTCAATTCACGATTTATTGGTCCATTTCAGATTCTTGACCGAGTAGGAAATGTGGCCTATAGACTCGCGTTACCTCCAAGTATGTCTCGTGTTCATAATGTTTTTCATATATCTGTGTGCTTCGTAAATATGTGAAAGACCCGAACCACGTAATTGAGTTAGAACCGGACGAGATAGCCGAAGACTTAACGTACGAGGAGGTACCTGTCAAGATCTTGGATAGGAAGGAGCATGTCCTACGCACGAAGGTCATACCACAAGTTAAAGTTTTGTGGAGAAACCATGCTATTGAGGAAATGACCTGGGAGTTGAAAACGGAAATGAAAGCGAGGTATCCTCATCTTTTCGAAACACCAGGTACGTATGTCAATTTCGAGGACGAAATTTCATAAGGAGGGGAGGTTGTAAGACCCCAAATTATTAATAAATGAAATTTAATTCCTCTATTTATTATAGTAAGGGTTGATTTGATTAATGTGGTTAGTTATGGGTAAAATGCGCAAATATTTCAAATAAGCAAGTGGTCCTAGAATATTCATTGTTGTCGGGGAATATTTGTTTGGTCGTGGAATATTCTTGTTGTCGGGGAATATTCGTACGACGGCGCAGCCTTGTGTGGGCCCCATAACGGAAAGCGATTGGATGAAGAAAATGACAAAAATAAGTTGTTTATAAATAACGGCGTAGTTGTTACCGTTTATACTGTTAGAATACCTGGTGGTTAAAACACAGTAATACGCGTTGTTACATAGTAGCACACGGTATTGCACCAATTATTGATTCTTACGTAAGAAGGCACTACTCAATAATGGTTATAGTAATTACTGTTCAATATTGTATTTTATTGATTCAATAATTGCTGCGTTGATATTTTATATTACTGTTGTTTTAATAATTATCACTACACAGTATTTTCTATTATCAGAACAATAATTCATATTATCTGAATAATATTATTAGATAACATTATTGGCAATGTCTAGAAAGTTCTGTCTAAGGAGAGGTTTGGTCATCTAATTGCGCGCCAGTAAGGAGAAATCCTTATTGGAAAGCCCCCTCTTTCCTGGGAACGGCCTGGTTGCTAGTACTGTGATTCTGTAATATTATTTGTGTATAATTAATTATTGATTTATATGATGAGGAAAATATTGATTTTATGTGGATATAGATGGAGAAAATTTTTAATGTGACAATTGTTGAAAATTAATATTTTATCTTTTTCTGATAAAATAATTCATTTAAATATATTATTTTAATAATATATTGATGATGGTATTTTTACAATGAATGTGGGATATATGAGTATATGAGGAGGAAGAGTATTTTTGTGGCATTAAATGATTAACACATGTTTTGTGTGTTGGTGGACATAATTCTTGACCAAAAATTTATTATTGACGGTAAAATCGCCCGTTTGTAGATTTCGGTCAATTTCTGTTTGGAATTTGGAAAAATTTTCTTCTGCAAAGTTGTAGAGAATTGAATTTCCTATAAAAACTCGCAATATTCGAATTTTCTGATGAAAGGGCTATTTATTATGAATTATTGAAGTTTCGAAGTTCCGAAATAATTGATTTTTAGAGTTTAAAATGTTTTTTTTAAGAAAAACGTTTTTTGTTGCAATTGAGTGGCTCACATGTATTATACATGATCTGAAATCAGATTTCTTAGGTGGGCTTGAATATTTTTAAGAAATATTATTATTTTATTAAATTTTCTGCTTTGGTGTTCTAAGCATTTTCCTATAAATGGGGTGCTTAGGTTAAAATTGAAAATCACACCAGAAACACAAGTTTCTCTCTCTTTCTCTCTCTATATTTGTGAGCATATTCTTGTGAGTATTCTAATACTTTGAGTATTGCTATACGGTGCAAGTTCAAGTCATAACCTATATCCGGTGTTTCAACTAGAAGTACTGTTTTTCTGAGGTAAGGGATGTTATTTCTTCTTAAATGATATTATTTTCTTCAATATCATTATGCCAAAGTATTGATCTGAACTTTTTATCAAATTTGGAACTTTTCATGTCGGGGTTACTATTCACGAGTTACTATTCACGAGTTACTATTCACCGAAAAATAAAATTTTCTTCTTTTGTCCAAATATCTATTCTGGATACTAGCTTTGATTGTATCCATGTTTTGATCATTCTTGAATTTTACTTCACTATGATTATTTATGAGGTATTTTTGGAGATGGAATAGCTGAAATACGAATTCTTAATATTTATTATTTTGTTTCACTGGATTCGTTTCTTTTAAAATATTTTTCATCATCCTCAGTCCTAAATGATGATATAATTGAATATTTTTGGCCTGTAGTGCAAAGATTAATGATTTTTGATGAATATCTTTGGTCCGTAGTGCGAAGATGAACAGATGTTGAGGTGAACATGACTAACTGATGAATATCTTTGGCCTGTAGTGCAAAGATGACTATTTGATTCAAGATATTTATTGATTGATATTACATGGATAAAATGTTGATGATGGACTTTTAATTTCATAGATAATCGTAGATTTCATTCTCTACGTAACTCTTCTATGAATTATTATTTTCCGCTGCGAATATTGATTGAAAATTTGTTATCTATTGTATTCTATTAAATTTTTCCCTGTTGAAGACTAACGATAATTTGTTGTATATTATCTTAGTCATAATATTCTTTACTGGGCTAGTTGAGCTCACCCTTTTCCTTGTTGTTCCATTTTTTCTCAGGAGGCGAGAATGTAGCAAGTACTAGTCAGGGTATGGAATGAAGGTTCTAGGAAGTTGTTTTAGTAGTCCTCACCATTTTTTTTGTAAAATATTGTACTAATAATTGTAATGAGGACTTATTTGAGTGTGGATATTGTCTAGATGACAATATTTATATTTACACTCACAGTTTTTATGTTGTATTAATAAAGTTGTAGTTGTTTCTGTACCATGTTATTGACGACTCAGAATGAGTGTTGTATACCTGTTTTGGGGGCGTCACAGTTGGGTTATGATATTTCACGTATTGGGCCGAGTGGATTGGGCTTACTTATTTGATTAATCCATTGGGTTTTCTCTATTGGGTCTTAAAGATATTGGGCCTAGTCACCCTCTTATTCCTGTTAAATCCTTACGAGATCGGGTCGGGTCAGTGGGATGACCCATTAGATATTTTAATATCTTTATCTTTGACTTGTAATGATGAAAAAGGAAAGCTATTGACCAAAAGTCTGAAAATCATTAATGTGGATGGGATTTTATCCGGCCGGCAGCATGCACAGTGGAAAAAAGGTGATAACCTGCAGGATTCCGGCTGGGATCAGTGAGGGATAGGGAGCTGTGTCAGATAAGAGTTGATGGCACGGTAAACCTGGCAAGAGAGTATAACCTAGCAAGAAAGTCTCTAAAAAAAGGTACGCATACACACGACCCATACATTTTTTTTCTTTCTTATCTCTCTAGAGACCCTAGATATTTTATCCTCCATTGTTAAACCTTAAACGGCCTGTACTGACTCTCACGCCGGAGCTATCCCCCGACGGTCCAGCCGTCAAGCTTTTGGTGTTGACTGTGTTTACTGTGCAGGATTAGGTCGTCTTACGTGATTGGGACGTCACCAAAGATCTTGGCGTTAACAATAAGTAATATTTTCCCAAAAAAAGGTGAAAGTATTAAAAAATTAAAATTTAATCATTAACAACACTAACTAAATCAATAATAATAATTATTAATCTCTAACCTACAAATTTAAATTTACACCAATGAGAAAGTATTACATAAATTTGAAAATTATAAATGAGAAATCATACCTTGAAATTGTGGAGAAGAGGTCGTAGAGAGAGAATCAAAATGAGAGAGTTGAATAGTGTGTTGAAAAAGAGAAGTCTTAAATTACACCCACAAGGTAAAAGTGTAATACATCTTTAATTTTTGTAAATCCTTTAAATGAAACCGAAGGAGTAAATTTGCTAATTGATAATATTTGAAGCCTAACCAAAAGAAAATGATGAATTTTATTTTTAAGAGCAGAAATCTCTCTCTTCATGATTCATGCATTAATTCTCTCTCTATATATATATTATATATATTTAATTAGTACCATAATCAATATTGGCAACGTAAGATTAACAACCACAACCACATAGGAAATTTTTTACCACCCACATGGGGGGTGGTATTTATATGAAGGGCCCTATATATATATATATATATATATATATATATATATACGGTCCGGATCAAGTGCATACCCCTTATCTTACTCACCCATGCTCACCCCCCCTTTAGGCGACGGTTTCGGTCATACAACCGTCGTCTATACTTTTAGCGACGGACAACATATAGCGTCACTAAAAGTATAGACGACGGTTGTATGACCGAAACCGTCGCCTAAAGGGGGTGAGCACGGGTGAGTAAGATAAGGGGTATGCACTTGATCCTTGCTATATATATATACATATATATATATATATATATATATATATATATATATAACTAGCAATAACCAGTGCTTGAAGGCACGGTATAATTCAAAAATAATTTAAAAATAAATTATGAATACAAAAAAATGAAGCACTGAATATGAACACACACTAAACTAAAAGCCTAAATTAATTCTTAACATACCCGTGATGAGTGGGATTTATACCCGCGAATCGGATACTTATTAACTTAAGTAATTACCTGAATTCGTAGACTTTATATAGTTTTATATGATTATAGTGTTATTGTGCTTAATCGATGCAATGCAGGGCTTATCAGGTGTTTTTTAGCATTCAGGGGCAAAATGGTAATATTTTCTGTTGCTCGCGCCGCGGCGCTAATGCCCAGCTTATGGGCCGCGCCGTAGCGCCACCTTCCTGGGCTAGCTAACATCACCATGGTGCCGCAGCGCCACTGACTCTATGTAGACTCGCGCCGCAGCGCGAGCTCCGTGTTTTCCAAGCACACGTGGCGCCGCAGCGCCAACCACAAGGCTATTGCTCGCGCCGTAGCGCGAGCTCTGGTGTCCAGGCAGAGCCAAATGCCTTTTGACCTAGTTTGAAGGCAAACGACGTATATAACAGAGAAGCCAGCCTCTGCATAATCTCTCTCTCTCATAACACAGACCTTAGAGTATGATAGCTTAGCTTAAATTAGTTTTTCTCTGTAATTTCTCTTTCTTTCCTTTATTTGATATCTGTACATATAGATTAGGTAGATTTAGGGAGAAGTCTTGCATTTCTTTGGAGCACAAGAGCAACGAGCGACACGGAGTGGAAAGCTTGAAAGGAGTGGATTGATTGGAGACTGAAGGGGCTTTGACAGAGTTTTTTCTATCCATTTATCTTCTCTGATTTTGTAATCTATAAATGTTGTCTTTATTGCTACTTGTATTCGGTTTAATAGCTATGAACTGAATATCTGTTCTAAGGTTATAATGGAACCCTTTGTTATTTAAATTGACTGCCTTTTATGTAAGACCTCAAATTATTAATAAATGAAATTTAATTCTTCTATTTATTATAGTAAGGGTTGATTTGATTAATGTGGTTAGTTATGGGTAAAATGTGCAAATATTTCAAATAAGCAAGTGGTCCTAGAATATTCATTGTTGTCGGGGAATATTTGTTTGGTCGTGGAATATTCTTGTTGCCGGGGAATATTCGTACGACGGCGCAGCCTTGTGTGGGCCCCATAACGGAAAGCGATTGGATGAAGAAAATGACAAAAATAAGTTGTTTATAAATAACGGCGTAGTTGTTACCGTTTATACTGTTAGAATACCCGGTGGTTAAAACACAGTAATACGCGTTGTTACATAGTAGCACACGGTATTGCACCAATTATTGATTCTTACGTAAGAAGGCACTACTCAATAATGGTTATAGTAATTACTGTTCAATATTGTATTTTATTGATTCAATAATTGCTGCGTTGATATTTTATATTACTGTTGTTTTAATAATTGTCACTACACAGTATTTTCTATTATCGGAACAATAATTCATATTATCTGAATAATATTATTAGATAACATTATTGGCAATGTCTAGAAAGTTCTGTCTAAGGAGAGGTTTGGTCATCTAATTGCGCGCCAGTAAGGAGAAATCCTTATTGGAAAGTCCCCTCTTTCTTGGGAACGGCCTGGTTGCTAGTACTGTGATTCTGTAATATTATTTGTGTATAATTAATTATTGATTTATATGATGAGAAAAATATTGATATTATGTGGATATAGATGGAGAAAATTTTTAATGTGACAATTGTTGAAAATTAATATTTTATCTTTTTCTGATAAAATAATTCATTTAAATATATTATTTTAATAATATATTGATGATGGTATTTTTACAATGAATGTGGGATATATGAGAATATGAGGAGGAAGAGTATTTTTCTGGCATTAAATGATTAACACATGTTTTGTGTGTTGGTGGACATAATTCTTGACCAAAAATTTATTATTGACGGTAAAATCGCCCGTTTGTTGATTTCGGTCAATTTCTGTTTGGAATTTAGAAAAACTTTCTTCTGCAAAGTTGTAGAGAATTGAATTTTCTATAAAAACTCGCAAGATTCGAATTTTCTGATGAAAGGGCTATTTATTATGAATTATTGAAGTTTCGAAGTTCCGAAATAATTGATTTTTAGAGTTTAAAATGTTTTTTTTAAGAAAAACGTTTTTTGTTGCAATTGAGTGGCTCACATGTATTATACATGATCTGAAATCAGATTTCTTAGGTGGGCTTGAATATTTTTAAGAAATATTATTATTTTATTAAATTTTCTGCTTTGGTGTTCTAAGCATTTTCCTATAAATAGGGTGCTTAGGTTAAAATTGAAAATCACACCAGAAACACAAGTTTCTCTCTCTTTCTCTCTCTATATTAGTGAGCATATTCTTGTGAGTACTCTAATACTTTGAGTATTGCTATACGGTACAAGTTCAAGTCATAACCTATATCCGGTGTTTCAACTAGAAGTACTGTTTTTCTGAGGTAAGGGATGCTATTTCTTCTTAAATGATATTATTTTCTTCAATATCATTATGCCAAAGTATTGATCTGAACTTTTTATCAAATTTGGAACTTTTCATGTCGGGGTTACTATTCACGAGTTACTATTCACGAGTTACTATTCACCGAAAAATAAAATTTTCTTCTTTTGTCCAAATATCTATTCTGGATACTAGCTTTGATTGTATCCATGTTTTGATCATTCTTGAATTTTACTTCACTATGATTATTTATGAGGTATTTTTGGACATGGAATAGCTGAAATACGAATCCTTAATATTTATTATTTTGTTTCACTGGATTCGTTTCTTTTAAAATATTTTTCATCATCCTCAGTGCAAAGATTAATGATTTCTGATGAATATCTTTGGTCCGTAGTGCGAAGATGAACAGATGTTGAGGTGAATATGACCAACTGATGAATATCTTTGGCCTGTAGTGCAAAGATGACTATTTGATTCAAGATATTTATTGATTGATATTACAGGGATAAAATGTTGATGATGGACTTTTAATTTCATAGATAATCGTAGATTTCATTCTCTACGTAACTCTTCTATGAATTATTATTTTCCGCTGCGAATATTGATTGAAAATTTGTTGTCTATTGTATTCTATTAAATTTTTCCCTGTTGAAGACTAACGATAATTTGTTGTATATTATCTTAGTCATAATATTCTTTACTGGGCTAGTTGAGCTCACCCTTTTCCTTGTTGTTCCATTTTTTCTCAGGAGGCGAGAATGTAGCAAGTACTAGTCAGGGTATGGAATGAAGGTTCTAGGAAGTTATTTTAGTAGTCCTCACCATTTTTTTTTGTAAAATATTGTACCAATAATTGTAATGAAGACTTATTTGAGTGTGGATATTGTCTAGATGACAATATTTGTATTTACACTCACAGTTTTTATGTTGTATTAATAAAGTTATAGTTGTTTCTGTACCATGTTATTGACGACTCAGAATGGGTGTTGTATACCTGTTTTGGGAGCGTCACAGTTGGTATCAGAGCTTAGGGATATGATCTCTGGCGGAGATCGGGGAATAGAACTAGGAGGGGAGAGACGAGTAAATCCTTCGCTAGTGTGTCCTACCTAAGCTTATTTGTTGGTCGGTCATAATATAGGGATATTATGTGATATGTTAATTTGTTAAATTAACCTTTGTTTTATGGCAGTATTTGAGAATGTCGACTGAGAATGTTAACAGTGGAGTAAATGAGACGGTGGAGATGCCTATACTCACCAACGAGGAGAACGTGCAACAGGCTGGCAATGTTCCTCCTGTGAACAACACCACTGAGCAGACGGTGAACGATGAGATGTTTAGAAGCTTTTTGCGATTCATGCAAAACCAGACGAAGGAGATTCCTGTTCAAAATATAGGAAGAAACAATGGCAATGCACAGCTGGTTACAGCCAAGCAGTTCAAAGAGTTGGGACCACCAGAATTCTGGGAAAAGCCGGATCCGATTAAGGCGGAGACATAGGTCAAGCAAATTACCAAGATATTTGATGTCTTGGGATGCACGGAGGAACAGAAGGTTCCATTCGCCACCTTTATGTTCCGTGGCGAGGCAGACTACTGGTGGGAATCTGTGAAGCGTACCCATCCAGCCGCACTCAGCATGTCTTGGGAGACATTTCAGAAGCTATTCAATGACAAGTACTTTCCTGAAAGTATTCGTCATATGAAGGAGGTAGAGTTTATTAGACTGGAGCAGAATAACATGACGGTGTCCCAGTACGAGGCGAAGTTTGCAGAGTTGTCCAGGTTTGCACCTCATTTGGTGGAGAATGAGGAACGTATGACACGGATGTTTCTGAGAGGTTTGAAACCCGGCATACGTCAATATCTCATTTCTCATAAATTTTCTCTCTATTCAGATGTTGTCAACAGGGCTCAATTGTTAGAGCGAGATAACGAGTACGGTCAACCGAGGGACCACAACCAGGATCATATTGGTGACAACAATCATCAGAACAATGATAACCAGCGGAGAAAGAAAAGTACAGACAAGAACGGCAATCACTCTGGTGGTAATCGTGGCTATGAAAATAGAAGAAGTGAGTCGAGAGGAGATTTTAAAAAGAGGAGATTCAACAATGATAATACGAAGACGTCAGCACCAGCAGCAACTGGTTCCGAGGGAGGAGAACGACCACCGGTCATATGCTATAAATGTTGAAAAGAGGGACATATCAGCCCAAACTGTCCACAACAGTTCAAGGTATGCTATAATTGTGGAAAGGAAGGACATATCGCTCGAGATTATACGATAGCGAAACCAAGTTCAGCGGGGACGGTGACTCAAAAGGCTGCCCCAGAAAAGTCAAAGTCAACGGTTCCTGGAAGAGCGTTTGTCGTGACTGGTCAACATGCGAGGAACCCAAACGAGGTGATCACGGGTAAGCTAATCATAAATTCATGTGAAGTTTATACCTTACTAGATACTGGTGCTACCCATTCATTTATTTCTCCTTCTTGTGCTCAACGTTTAAACTTGACTCCGGAGAAATTAGACTTTGATTTATCTGTGGAGACTCCGTTAGGGAAAACTTTCATCACATCCACTGTTTATAAATCTTGTTTGATCCAAGTTGGCATCATCACCTTACCTGTTGACCTTATCTCTTTAAAGATACTTGCATTTGACGTGATTTTAGGAATTGATTGGTTAACTACTCATCATGCCAAAATTGATTATTTTCGTAAGGTGGTTAGTTTTCATATTCCTAATCAACCTGTTGTTCGAATTCAAGCAACAAAGCCATTAAAATCAATCACTGTCATATCAAGTCATAAAGCCATTCGTTTATTGAAAAACGGATGTCAAGCTTTCCTAGCCCATGTTATGGATTTGAATAAAGACACGTCAAATTTGAATAATATTCCTATTGTTAGTAACTTTCCTGACGTATTTCCTGAAGAACTTCCCGGTCTACCCCCAGAACGTGAAGTTGAATTCTTTATTGATCTTGAACCTGGTACAAAGCCCATTTCTAAAACCTCATATCGAATGGCTCCTATTGAACTTCAGGAGTTAAAAGTCCAACTACAAGAGTTGTTAGACATCGGTTTCATTCGTCCTAGTACATCTCCTTGGGGTGCTCCTGTTTTATTTGTAAAGAAGAAAGACGGGAGTATGCGACTTTGTATCGATTATCGGGAATTAAACCATGTCACCATCAAGAATAGGTATCCGCTACCTCGTATTGATGACCTGTTTGACCAGTTACAAGGAGCACAATTCTTTTCAAAAATTGATCTTCGTTCTGGATATTATCAGCTGAAGGTCAAAACTGAGGATATTCCGAAGACTGCCTTTAGAACTCGGTACGGGCATTATAAATTCTTAGTCATGTCTTTTGGATTGACTAATGCTCCTGCGGCTTTCATGGATATGATGAACCGAGTATTCAAGGATTATTTGGATCAGTTCGTTGTTGTCTTTATTGATGATATCCTCATATATTCCAAAAGTCATGAAGATCATGAGCACCATTTGAAGCTGGTACTCCAAAGGCTGCGTGAAAACAAGTTATATGCTAAGTTGAAGAAATGCGAGTTCTGGCTTGAGGAAGTAGCATTCTTAGGGCACGTGGTGTCGAAACATGGAGTATCTGTGGACCCGGCGAAGATTGAAGCAATACAAAGCTGGGAGCAACCGAAGATGGTGACCGATGTACGTAGCTTTCTGGGCTTAGCTGGTTATTATCGGAGATTCGTAGAAGGGTTTTCTCGAATCGCTACCCCGTTAACTCAGCTGACTCGGAAGGATATCAAATTCGTATGGAGCGAAGAATGCGAGAAGAGTTTCCAAGAGCTTAAGAGGAGACTCATTTCGGCACCTGTTCTGACAATACCATCTGGTTCGGATGGATTTGTTATCTACAGCGATATTTCAGGCAAAGGGTTAGGATGTGTTCTCATGCAACGTGGGAAAGTCATAGCTTATGCCTCGCGACAACTTAAAGAATATGAGAGGAATTATCCTACTCATGATCTAGAGTTGGCAGCAGTCGTTTTCGCGCTAAAGATCTGGAGACACTATCTATATGGGGAGAAAGTGGAGATATATTCAGACCATAAAAGCCTCAAATATTTCTTCACTCAAAAAGAACTCAACATGCGGCAACGACGTTGGCTCGAGCTTTTGAAAGATTACGACCACACTATTCAATACCATCCCGGAAAAACAAACGTGGTAGCTGACGCGTTGAGTAGAAGATCATATGCAGGAACGAGTGCGATGATGTCAAGTATAAGCGTAGAACCAACTTTAATCGATAAAGTTAAAGTTTCTCAAGCTACAGACCCGGAGCTGATGCGTATGAAGAAGAAAGTGCAAGAAGGTGCTATTCCAGAAGCAAGAATCGATGAAGATGGAATACTTCGAGTCCACTCCAGACTTTGTGTTCCTAACGATTCTGATTTGAAGTACAAGATCATGATGGAGGCACACAATACACCATTTGCAATCCATCCTGGAAGTACTAAAATGTATCGTGATCTTCGACATACATTTTGGTGGAACAATATGAAGAGAGAGATTGCAAAGTTTATCTCGAGGTGTTTAACTTGTCAACGTGTAAAGGCGGAGCATCAAGTACCAAAGGGTCCATTACAACCACTTGAGATTCCGAAATGGAAGTGGGAACACATTACCATGGATTTCGTTACGGGTCTTCCCACTGTTTCTCAAGGCATAAATGCTATTTGGGTTATAGTTGATAGATTAACCAAGTCTGCTCATTTCTTGCCGATACGGGAGACTTCTTCCCTTGAACGTTTTGCTAGTATGTACGTGAATGAGATTGTAAGGTTGCATGGCATGCCAGTATCCATAGTTTCGGATCGTGACCCAAGATTCACTTCAAGATTTTGGGTTAGCTTGCAAAAAGCTATGGGCACGGATTTACGGTTCAGTTCGGCATACCATCCTCAAACGGACGGACAATCAGAGAGGACTATTCAAACTCTTGAAGATCTATTAAGACTTTGTGTCCTGGATTTTAAAGGAAGTTGGGATAAGTACCTACCATTGGTGGAATTCTCCTACAACAACAGTTATCAGACAAGTATAGGTGTGGCTCCATTTGAAGCATTATATGGACGAAAGTGTCGCTCTCCAATATGTTGGGATGAGGTGGGAGAAGCAACGTTGTTGGGACCAGAGTTGGTACGAATGACTACAGAGAAGATCCAAACGATTCGCCAACGTATACAAACGGCACAGGATCGACAAAAGAGTTATGCGGATCTTCATCGAAAGGACGTGAAATTTGACATTGGGGATCATGTATTATTACGTGTAGCTCCATGGAAAGGAGTTACAAGATTTGGGAAGAGAGGAAAGCTCAATTCACGATTTATTGGTCCATTTCAGATTCTTGACCGAGTAGGAAATGTGGCCTATAGACTCGCGTTACCTCCAAGTATGTCTCGTGTTCATAATGTTTTTCATATATCTGTGTGCTTCGTAAATATGTGAAAGACCCGAACCACGTAATTGAGTTAGAACCGGACGAGATAGCCGAAGACTTAACGTACGAGGAGGTACCTGTCAAGATCTTGGATAGGAAGGAGCATGTCCTACGTACGAAGGTCATACCACAAGTTAAAGTTTTGTGGAGAAACCATGCTATTGAGGAAATGACCTGGGAGTTGGAAACGGAAATGAAAGCGAGGTATCCTCATCTTTTCGAAACACCAGGTACGTATGTCAATTTCGAGGACGAAATTTCATAAGGAGGGGAGGTTGTAAGACCCCAAATTATTAATAAATGAAATTTAATTCCTCTATTTATTATAGTAAGGGTTGATTTGATTAATGTGGTTAGTTATGGGTAAAATGCGCAAATATTTCAAATAAGCAAGTGGTCCTAGAATATTCATTGTTGTCGGGGAATATTTGTTTGGTCGTGGAATATTCTTGTTGCCGGGAATATTCGTACGACGGCGCAGCCTTGTGTGGGCCACATAACGGAAAGCGATTGGATGAAGAAAATGACAAAAATAAGTTGTTTATAAATAACGGCGTAGTTGTTACCGTTTATACTGTTAGAATACCCGGTGGTTAAAACACAGTAATACGCGTTGTTACATAGTAGCACACGGTATTGCACCAATTATTGATTCTTACGTAAGAAGGCACTACTCAATAATGGTTATAGTAATTACTGTTCAATATTGTATTTTATTGATTCAATAATTGCTGCGTTGATATTTTATATTACTGTTGTTTTAATAATTATCACTACACAGTATTTTCTATTATCGGAACAATAATTCATATTATCTGAATAATATTATTAGATAACATTATTGGCAATGTCTAGAAAGTTCTGTCTAAGGAGAGGTTTGGTCATCTAATTGCGCGCCAGTAAGGAGAAATCCTTATTGGAAAGCCCCCTCTTTCCTGGGAACGGCCTGGTTGCTAGTACTGTGATTCTGTAATATTATTTGTGTATAATTAATTATTGATTTATAAGATGAGAAAAATATTGATTTTATGTGGATATAGATGGAGAAAATTTTTAATGTGACAATTGTTGAAAATTAATATTTTATTTTTTTCTGATAAAATAATTCATTTAAATATATTATTTTAATAATATATTGATGATGGTATTTTTACAATGAATGTGGGATATATGAGTATATGAGGAGGAAGAGTATTTTTGTGGCATAAAATGATTAACACATGTTTTGTGTGTTGGTGGACATAATTCTTGACCAAAAATTTATTATTGACGGTAAAATCGCCCGTTTGTAGATTTCGGTCAATTTCTGTTTGGAATTTGGAAAAACTTTCTTCTGCAAAGTTGTATAGAATTGAATTTTTTATAAAAACTCGCGAGATTCGAATTTTCTGATGAAAGGGCTATTTATTATGAATTATTGAAGTTTCGAAGTTCCGAAATAATTGATTTTTGGAGTTTAAAATGTTTTTTTTAAGAAAAACGTTTTTTGTTGCAATTGAGTGGCTCACATGTATTATACATGATCTGAAATCAGATTTCTTAGGTGGGCTTGAATATTTTTAAGAAATATTATTATTTTATTAAATTTTCTGCTTTGGTGTTCTAAGCATTTTCCTATAAATAGGATGCTTAGGTTAAAATTGAAAATCACACCAGAAACACAAGTTTCTCTCTCTCTCTCTCTATATTAGTGAGCATATTCTTGTGAGTATTCTAATACTTTGAGTATTGCTATACGGTTCAAGTTCAAGTCATAACCTATATCCGGTGTTTCAACTAGAAGTACTGTTTTTCTGAGGTAAGGGATGTTATTTCTTCTTAAATGATATTATTTTCTTCAATATCATTATGCCAAAGTATTGATCTGAACTTTTTATCAAATTTGGAACTTTTCATGTCGGGGTTACTATTCACGAGTTACTATTCATGAGTTACTATTCACGAGTTACTATTCACCGAAAAATAAAATTTTCTTCTTTTTGTCCAAATATCTATTCTGGATACTAGCTTTGATTGTATCCATGTTTTGATCATTCTTGAATTTTACTTCACTATGATTATTTATGAGGTATTTTTTGACATGGAATAGCTGAAATACGAATCCTTAATATTTATTATTTTGTTTCACTGGATTCATTTCTTTTAAAATATTTTTCATCATCCTCAGTCCTAAATGATGATATAATTGAATATCTTTGGCCTGTAGTGCAAAGATTAATGATTTCTGATGAATATCTTTGGTCCGTAGTGCGAAGATGAACAGATGTTGAGGTGAACATGAGCAACTGATGAATATCTTTGGCATGTAGTGCAAAGATGACTATTTGATTCAAGATATTTATTGATTGATATTACAGGGATAAAATGTTGATGATGGACTTTTAATTTCATAGATAATCGTAGATTTCATTCTCTACGTAACTCTTCTATGAATTATTATTTTCCGCTGCGAATATTGATTGAAAATTTGTTGTCTATTGTATTCTATTAAATTTTTCCCTGTTGAAGACTAACGATAATTTGTTGTATATTATCTTAGTCATAATATTTTTTAATGGGCTAGTTGAGCTCACCCTTTTCCTTATTGTTCCATTTTCTTCTCAGGAGGCGAGAATGTAGCAAGTACTAGTCAGGGTATGGAATGAAGGTTCTAGGAAGTTGTTTTAGTAGTCCTCACCATTTTTTTTGTAAAATATTGTACCAATAATTGTAATGAGGACTTATTTGAGTGTGGATATTGTCTAGATGACAATATTTGTATTTACACTCACAATTTTTATGTTGTATTAATAAAGTTGTAGTTGTTTCTGTACCATGTTATTGACGACTCAAAATGGGTGTTGTATACCTGTTTTGGGTGCGTCACATTTTATCTTTTTGGTTGGCACCATATGATTTGGATTGATATATTTGTGCTTAATGATTCTTGCTAAGACATTAGTGATGATTTTGGTAATCTACATAATATCGACAGAAGAATTGTAGATTTACACCTAAATATATTAGCATGTGATTGTGGGTTTCGACTGTATAAGTTGTGCGTAGAATAGACATATCTCTGTGCGCCACGTGCGACCTAATTGAGAACCTATGCTTAAATCCTTGTTATGATTAATTCGCATAGACATGTGTAGGATTGCATCTAACTTGGACGTTCTTTTCTGTTCTATTCCCTTTTGGGTGGATCTGGAGAGGATATGTTTGTGCATATCTCGACAGAGGTGCATAGGCACCTATGTGTTCTCGGTCGGCAAATTGTCGTGACCATTAAGACCAAAGAGAGAAGGATAGCTAGTTTGATGAAACATAGCACGCTAGGTGCTCGACAGAATGCCTGTGTGGGGTGAAGTTGTGACCTTAGCTTGAATTCCTTAGATTACCATTCGTTATCCATTTACTTGCTTTGTTAATTAGTTTCAACTAGATTAATCACACTTCCATTTACTGTTGTTCGAATAAGACTTTAGCGATACATAGTCGGTACTTGGTAAATATTAGTCATAGTTCCTCGTGGGTACGACACACTCCTTATCACTGTATTACTTGTTAGACTGTGTATACTTGCGCGTGTTTAGTGATCGGTTTTCCGACCAACAACCCGCACTTGCACTTGATGCTCCACAAAACATTTAAATGAAAATGATTATGAAGACAAATTTTAATGAATAAATAAAGAATTTCAAACTTTAATAGTCAAATTCTCATAAATTTAACCTAAGTTTAACTACATTTCAAGATTTATTTTTTATTATTTATAAGCCTTTTTAATTGATTGTAACTTTTTAAATAGTAACTTGACAAGTAAAAATTATTGTTTGCTTGTTATAACAATTCCTTTTTTTTGTCGCACATAGATGGGTATACAGTTTCGCAGAGCCGTAACTTGATATAAAAACTGATTGAAGGTTGTTATATAAATTTAAGATTAGCTCAACAACGAAGTTTAAAAATGAAGAACCAAGACAAATAAGAGAGGAAAAGGTCAAACAAATAAAGTGACGAATGACTAATGATTAAGTTATATCGTCAATTTTATAACTTGCTAATGTAACAGATTGTAGGATTGCCCGTGCCTGAATGTGACACCCCCAAATTCGGGTACTTCGATTCCACGGGATTTGGTGTTCACTGTACAAGCATCATCTATCTATCTACCCATAAATAATATCAAACTATACAATAGATAGAAATTATAATAAAATCTCTTCCCTTAAGGGTTACATCAACTGAATCATAAATAAATCCCAGGTTACTCTAACCTTAAAACATCTGTGCGGAATTCTAAACAAATAAGTCTTAACATCAACATAACTCAAGTCTTAAACAAATACATCAGTTAATAAATAACAGGTCTTCATCATTTACTAACTTTGCCCTTGCCCTTGCCCTTACTAGTGGAGGGTTCATCGCTTCTTTCATTCTTAACTGCAATGTTATTATTAAGCAAGAGTGAGCACAAATGCCCACAAGTATAACAATGAAATAACAGTATAATAACATGCGAATAAATCAAAGACGTCTGAATAAGAGCTCAACTTTTGAATCAAGAATGAATAACAAGAATCAAAAGAATTCTGAGGGTCATAAGACCTTGAACTATGTCCTAGGTTATCAAGGATTATACTTGAAACCTTTAACAGTCATAAGACTATGGACCTTCTTCTCGTACTTAGGGGGATCAGCCCTTAGTACCATACTGTGCACAATATCTTAACGCTAACGCATAAGTGAATCCCTTTTCAAGGTTGTTCATCTCAGTTTGACATTCGAGTCCGCACCAAAGGAAGTTTGGTTTGGATAATTCAATAAGGGTTCTGAAATTTAGAACGTTCATCAACTAAGGACTAGCTAAATCATTAAGATTCACTAGTCTAAAAAGGTTCAACAATAATGATATTCGATTTGAATAATAATCTCAAATGTATACAATAGAACAATTATTGTATAATTGAATCATGCTTTGAAAGATAATCAATCTTTAATATAATACTTGAACTTGAATAATAATTTAAGTTTAAGTAAATTGCTCAATGTAAAAGTAGAGTTAAGAAACTTGCTCAATTTAAGAGTTTAAGTTTAGGAGACTTGCCTCGCGTATAGATTACACTTTAACTAATCACGTTCTTTGAAATAAATCCTACATACCATTCACATTCAATACCAGTTAATTATTAACTAATCATCATAACTTATTCTCGTTGTCTACTTTAATAATTGACTAACTTAGTCAAATCATCACGTTGACACCTAATTTGTTCGTTATGAATGAATAACTAATTATGTATTTAATAATACAACTCACATGTAATTATGTTATTTACATGCTAAACAAATATTTTATCATCATATAATATTTCTAACATATTTACATGTTCATTATTTTAATACACTAACCCATTGTTAGACTTAGAAAATTAAAAAGCTCTTTTTTTTTTTTTTTTTTATTTATTTATTTTTTTTTTAATTTTTTTTTTTTCCAGTTCGCGAAGAACACAGAATTCAGCGAAAATAATTACTACAAAATCATTAATTCTCCAAATTAAACATACCCACATGTTGGAATTCATATATAATTAATACCCAATATTTATATACTGACAAAACTAATTTTAAACACTTAATAACAGATTTAAAGCCTAACAATTCACTGACTTTGATGTTCATGAAGTTTTAGAAAACTTTATGTGAAAATTCTCCCTACGAATTCGTTATAACACTGAATTCGTTCGTTTAAGGCTTAAACTCTTCGTATTAACATGCATAACAACATACAAGTCCAAAATTTAGGGATAATATATAATCAATACATTAATTATCACATATATGGCCATATGGCCATATCACGTACTCTGTTTATTTTGAAATAACAAGTCATCAGATTACTACACTTAGGGTATGGGATCATGCAATATATATAAAAAAAACATGTTAAGCTACTCTTATGATTACATTTATACTCATAATTGTTACCCTATTCAACCATAGAAACTCTACAGAGGACTTAAGCCATAATTATGAAAACTTTAAAAAGACGTAGAAATAGAATTTGAGAAAGAAGAGATTACCCAAAGCGTAGATGAGTAAGGATGACAATTCTCTCTATTTCAATCACAATACACACAATCTCTCTCAAAGATTTCTCCAACTCTCTCTGCAAACTCTCTGGTTCTAAAAATACGTAAGATAAACTCATCTGAGCCTTTAAGCGCAGAGTTGAGGTCAGTTATTCTATTCGTGGTTTAACTGTCCCCAACTCCTCCTAAGGCCTCATTTGGCTAGGAAACTAGGTTCAAAACTCATTATTTTAATAACCTTTTATCATATAGTTTGAAAATGTCACCCTCTTTATAAAATAAGTCCCATATTTTATTTAATTTACTTTAAATAAAATATAATAATTACTCGTAAATTCACATAATCATATATTCAATTATCTCATTAATAAATAATGTCAATTTATTAATTCTCTAATTAATAATTAAATTAATTAAATAACATCATGCTTAATTAAATAATTTATTTAATTAAATAAGCTCACATAATTTCATACCTTGATAAAATTATTCTCTTTATTAATTTAATAAATGTAACACATATAATTAAATTAATCTATCACAATTGCATCAATTGATTATTTAATCTAATAATTAAATCATAAAAAAAATATTTATTTAATTCAATAAATATTTAAAATAAATTACAAAATTCTCGTTCGTCACATCTTTCCTCCCTTAAAAGGATTCTGTCCCCAGAATCACGACTCAGTAATTTTGACTCGTTACAATCTCCCCCCCTTACAAAGATTCTGTCCCCAGAATCGCATACACATAATTAAGTAAATAAATGAGGGTAATTCTTCATCATATTCTCTTCGAGTTCCCACGTAGCTTCTTCAGCGTTGTGGTTCCTCCAAATTACCTTAACAGAAGGTATTACTTTATTTCTCAGAACTTGTTCTTTTCGGTCGACAATTTGGACAGGAATTTCTTCATAAGATAAGTCTTTCTCAAAATGCAGGGGTTCGTATTCAATTACATGCTTGTAATCAGGTTTGTAAGGTCGTAACACAGAAACATGGAAGACGTTATGAATATTCTCGAGTGCTGGAGGTAAGGCTACCTCGTACGCAACTTCTCCAATTCTTCGCAGTACCTCAAAGGGTCCAATAAATCTTGGGCTCAATTTTCCTTTCTTTCCGAACCTGATCTTTCCCTTCCAGGGAGAGACCTTCAAGAAAACATAACTACCGGATTCAAACTCGATAGTTTTACGATGTGGATCAGCGTATTTCTTCTGTCGATCTTGAGCTGCTACCAGTCGTGCTCGGATCACTTTGACTATTTCTGCCGTCTGCTGTACCAATTCTGGCCCTAGCAATTGTCTTTCACCAACTTCATCCCAATAAAGCGGAGTTCTGCACTTTCTGCCGTATAACGCTTCGTAAGGCGGCATACCAATACTAGCGTGGTAACTGTTGTTGTAGCCGAACTCTACCAACGGTAGGTGATCATCCCAATTTCCTTTGAAGTCCATTACACAGGCTCGTAACATATCTTCCAGTGTTTGAATCGTTCGTTCGCTCTGTCCGTCTGTTTGAGGGTGGTAAGCTGTACTCATTCGCAGTTGTGTACCCATGCATTCCTGAAGACGTTTCCAGAAATTTGATGTGAAGCGCGGATCCCTATCGGAAACAATAGATACCGGCACTCCGTGCCTCGAAACAATCTCCTTCACATATAATCTTGCCAACTGATCTAAGTTAAATCTGATTTTTATAGGAAGGAAGTGCGCGGATTTCGTCAGTCGGTCAACGATAACCCATACTGCGTCGTAGCCTTTCTGAGTCGTCGGAAGGCCAACCACGAAGTCCATCGTAATATGTTCCCATTTCCATTCTGGGATCTCCAACGGTTGTAGCAATCCACTCGGTCTCTGATGTTCTGCTTTAACTTTCTGACATGTCAGGCATTTGGCAACACATTCTGCAACATCACGTTTCAAATTCGGCCACCAGAAATGTTGTCGAAGATTTTGGTACATTTTTGTACTACCAGGGTGAATCGAATATCTTGAACTATGAGCCTCACTCAAAATTTCTTCCTTAATTTCTTGTACTGGCGGAACCCAAATTCTGCTTTCAAATCTTAATATTCCTTCCTTATCCATCTTAAATCTTGGTTCGGTTCCTTCAGATATCTTCGTTGTTACCTTTTTGCATTCATCATCTTGAAGCTGAGCCTCCTTCACTCTATCTAGTAGAGTTGTACCAGATTGCATCTGAAATAGCTTCTCATCAATCTCCGTAGGATACTTCACTTCTAACTCCAGTTTCTCCATATCTGCAATTAGCTCCTGCTGAGCAGTCAACATCATCAATTTCTCACGACCCTTTCTACTTAAGGCGTCGGCAACCACATTAGCCTTACCCGGATGGTATAAAATCTCACAGTCATAATCCTTGATTAATTCCAACCATCTTCTTTGACGCATATTCAAATCTTTCTGTGTAAAAATATATTTTAGACTCTTGTGGTCCGTATATATTTCACATTTTTCCCCGTATAGATAGTGCCTCCAAATTTTCAAAGCAAAAACAACTGCAGCTAACTCCAAATCATGGGTTGGGTAACCCTTCTCGTAATCCTTCAACTGCCGTGATGCATACGCAATGACTTTGCCGTTTTGCATCAGCACACAGCCAAGTCCTTTATGTGACGCATCGCTAAAAACAACAAAATTTCCTGTATCATCCGGAAGAGATAACACAGGCGCTGTACTCAACCTCTTCTTTAATTCTTGAAAACTCTCCTCACACTTCTCCGTCCAAACAAATTTCACAGCTTTTCGAGTTAAATTCGTTAACGGAGTTGCGATCTTAGAAAAATCTTGTATGAATCTTCTATAATATCCTGCTAATCCAAGAAAACTTCTTACTTCTGACGGCGTTCTCGGCTGATCCCAGTTAATCACAGCTTCTACTTTGGATGGATCTACCGAAATTCCATCTTTATCGATTACGTGACCAAGAAATTGTACTCTCTCGATCCAGAATTCGCATTTCGAAAACTTAGCATACAACTTCTCCCTTCTCAATACTTCCAACGTTAGCCTCAAGTGTTCTTCATGTTCCTCTTTGGTTTTGGAATATACCAAAATGTCATCTATAAATACCACCACGAATTTGTCCAAAAACGGCTTGAATACACCATTCATTAGTCCCATAAATGCTGCAGGAGCATTCGTAAGACCAAACGACATTACTAAAAACTCATAATGACCATATCGCGTTCGGAACGCTGTCTTTGGTACATCCTCTGGCCTCACCTTCAGTTGGTGATAACCACTCCTCAAGTCAATCTTGGAAAAGTATTTTGCTCCCTTCAATTGATCAAACAGATCATCGATCCTCGGTAATGGATATTTATTCTTAATCGTGACCTTATTTAATTCTCTGTAGTCAATGCAGAGCCTCATCGATCCGTCCTTCTTTTTCACGAACAACACCGGCGCTCCCCACGGCGATACGCTCGGTTGAATGTACTTTTTGTCCAACAATTCTTGTAGTTGTACCATTAATTCCTTCATCTCTACTGGCGCCATTCGGTATGGTGCCTTCGATATTGGAGCAGTTCCGGGCGCCAAATCAATCACAAAGTCTACTTCTCTATCTGGAGGAAGTCCTGGCAAATCGTCTGGAAATACATCGACGAAGTCCCTCACAATCGGTATCTCCTCTACCTTCGGGTTCTCTTTTCGACTGTCGACTATATAAGCTAAATATCCTACACAGCCTTGTCTTAATAACTTCCTGGCCTGCAACATCGTCAGACAACTCGCTTGTCTAGGCGACTTGCTACCATAAAACACAACCTTTGACGGAGTCATAAGGTTAATACGTTTCTTTTGGCAGTCAATTACAGCCCCATAATTGGATAACCAATCCATACCCAATATAACGTCGAATTCCCCCAATCGAATAGGGATAAGATCTACGTTCATGATATTACCTTTAATATCCACTCTACAATTCTTATACACATGCTTAACAGGAATTATCTCTCTATTCGCAATTTCTATAATCATGGGATATTCCAATTCATCCTTAAGTAAATCTAAACTATTAGCAAAGTCATCGGATATAAAGGAACAAGTAGCACCCGAATCAAATAAAACGTAAGCATTAATTTCATTGATCGGAATGATACCTGACACCACATCACGAGACTGGATTGCATCCTGCACCGTCATATTGAAAGTCCTGGCGGTTGGTCTGTTTGTTGCAGGTGGTCCGGTGATGGTTAAGGTATTTCCACTGCTATTTCCCCGGTTTCCTCCTTGTCCTGATCCTCCCGATCCCTTTTTGGGACAGTCTCTTGCTAAATGATCTTTCGAACCACAGTTGAAACAAGCACTCTTCTTTGGGTTTGGACAATTTGGTGCTATGTGGCCTTCCTGACCACAATTGTAGCACACTCTCTTTCCCTTCAAACAAACTCCTAGATGTGCCTTGCCGCAAGTCAGACATGCTTCTATCTTCTTTTTTTGCCCTCCGTGTTGACTTCCAGCTGTCGAGTTATCCGTCCACTTCCTCTTCTGATTATTATTATTCCCAGTATTACTTCCACCAGTCTTGTTATTACCTTCATTCTCACTCTTTTTCTTTTTCTGTTCTTGGTTGTACTTAGTCACTGCATCACTTCCTCCTTCCGCGAGAATGGCCTTTTCCAAAACTCCCGCAAACGTGTTAAGTTGAAACATTGATACCTTGCTGTATACCCAAGGCTTCAGTCCTTGTTCGAATCGTCTGGCTTTCCTCTCGTCAGTGTGTACTTGATACGGGGCAAACCTTGCCAACTCATCGAATTTAGCCGCGTATTCAGGCACGCTCATGTTTCCCTGTTTCAATTCCAGAAATTGCACCTCCATCTGATTCTGCGAACTAGCTGGGAAATACATTTCGAAAAACATCTCTTTGAATCCCTCCCACGTAATTACACCTTCACCTCCTCGCATCTTGTTTGCTTGCCACCAGTAGCTAGCCTCAGACTTCAGCATAAATGTCGCAAAAACGGTCTTCTGATCTTCTCGAACCCTAGCAACGTCAAAAACCTTCTCCATTTCCATCACCCACGTTTGAGCCTCGATCGGGTTTCTGGAACCTTTGAACTCTGGCGGTCCCACCGCCTTAAAATCTTTAAACGTTGTGCTAGGTGGAGCTTGCGGTTGGTTATTCATGACTCCAGTTAGTAAATTAACTAGCTGTTGAACTGGATTAACATTGACATTATTGTTATTATTGGTTGACCCTTCCTGAGCCGGTTGACGTTGTTGTCTTCTCCTTGGTGGCATTTTTCTGTTAAATAAACGTTTATTAGAACTTTATTTATTTCTCTACATAGTTAAGACATTACTCAACAATTTAACATATCACTTAACACATCATCTCAAACAACTTGATATCTTTTCATTCAAATAAAAAGTTTTAACATTAAACTATATCATACTGCTATTTACATCATTTATCCTGGAATAAAGAATCCACAGGATTTAAAACATTCAAATATTAACATATTCCTTAGTTCATAAACACATCAGAATTTACATAAAACTATATAAGTCTTTCACATAAATAAACAGATTCTATTCCTGTCTTCCAAGGTGCTCAATAGCCTTGCCACGCTCCTCATTCATGATACGAGACATCGTCCTGCGATCCAACATATACGATGGAAGTCCTTCAAACTGGATGGGGTACCTTAACACTCGCTCTTGAACCTCATCCATCGCATGATTAAGTGTGGCGTACGTGTCTTCAAGCTTTGCCTTCTTTGCACGACTATCATTTTCTGCACGATCAGCTCGATGTGATTCACTTACCCATCCTTCCTCTGCTATTTTTAGTCTTCCAGAAGTTTCCTTCAGTTCCTTCTTCAGCTTCTCTATCTCCTCGGTTTTATATTCGGTTTGACCCTTCTCATGAATTAGATCCCACTCCACGTTTCCTAAACGTGTATGAAGGGTCACAATCTCTCTATCCTTCTCCTCTAAAGTAGACTGCTGAACAGTCGCTCGCTCAGTCAATTCCTGAACCTCATCTTGTAACTCCACGTTACGATCATATAGTGTGTCATACATCTCAGCATCAACAGTGTACCGTGGTAGCTCCTCTTCTTCTTCCTCCTCATCAAACTCCTCCTCAGGACCCTCCTCAGGATCAATCTCAGGTTCATGCTCCTGACCAACAACGGTGATCAATGGAGATGAAACCCTCTGCACCAGCTGCTCCCTAACGACATGAATGTCTAGGGGCTCCTCCTCAGTCGGTCCTACAAGTACACGAGATCCCTCCTCAGTAGGTACTATAGGTAAATGGGGTCCCTCCTCAGTTTGACTAGCTTCTCCATCATTCGTCATCCTGACAACAAAATTTTAAGTTTTAGTTACTAAGTCATACTATCTAACGCATACTTAACACATAAACACATAATGTATTTTATTATCTTCAATGAATTACAAAAATTCATTTCTTAGAACTCGATAAGAGTTTTCAATTACTATCTTCTTCTATAAGGCTACTACCTAAGGTTGTTTCCCCCACCTAAGGTTCATAACCTACGGCTTTGATACCAACCTGTGACACCCCCAAATTCGGGTACTTCGATTCCACGGGATTTGGTGTTCACTGTACAAGCATCATCTATCTATCTACCCATAAATAATATCAAACTATACAATAGATAGAAATTATAATAAAATCTCTTCCCTTAAGGGTTACATCAACTGAATCATAAATAAATCCCAGGTTACTCTAACCTTAAAACATCTGTGCGGAATTCTAAACAAATAAGTCTTAACATCAACATAACTCAAGTCTTAAACAAATACATCAGTTAATAAATAACAGGTCTTCATCATTTACTAACTTTGCCCTTGCCCTTGCCCTTACTAGTGGAGGGTTCATCGCTTCTTTCATTCTTAACTGCAATGTTATTATTAAGCAAGAGTGAGCACAAATGCCCACAAGTATAACAATGAAATAACAGTATAATAACATGCGAATAAATCAAAGACGTCTGAATAAGAGCTCAACTTTTGAATCAAGAATGAATAACAAGAATCAAAAGAATTCTGAGGGTCATAAGACCTTGAACTATGTCCTAGGTTATCAAGGATTATACTTGAAACCTTTAACAGTCATAAGACTATGGACCTTCTTCTCGTACTTAGGGGGATCAGCCCTTAGTACCATACTGTGCACAATATCTTAACGCTAACGCATAAGTGAATCCCTTTTCAAGGTTGTTCATCTCAGTTTGACATTCGAGTCCGCACCAAAGGAAGTTTGGTTTGGATAATTCAATAAGGGTTCTGAAATTTAGAACGTTCATCAACTAAGGACTAGCTAAATCATTAAGATTCACTAGTCTAAAAAGGTTCAACAATAATGATATTCGATTTGAATAATAATCTCAAATGTATACAATAGAACAATTATTGTATAATTGAATCATGCTTTGAAAGATAATCAATCTTTAATATAATACTTGAACTTGAATAATAATTTAAGTTTAAGTAAATTGCTCAATGTAAAAGTAGAGTTAAGAAACTTGCTCAATTTAAGAGTTTAAGTTTAGGAGACTTGCCTCGCGTATAGATTACACTTTAACTAATCACGTTCTTTGAAATAAATCCTACATACCATTCACATTCAATACCAGTTAATTATTAACTAATCATCATAACTTATTCTCGTTGTCTACTTTAATAATTGACTAACTTAGTCAAATCATCACGTTGACACCTAATTTGTTCGTTATGAATGAATAACTAATTATGTATTTAATAATACAACTCACATGTAATTATGTTATTTACATGCTAAACAAATATTTTATCATCATATAATATTTCTAACATATTTACATGTTCATTATTTTAATACACTAACCCATTGTTAGACTTAGAAAATTAAAAAGCTCTTTTTTTTTTTTTTTATTTATTTATTTTTTTTTTAATTTTTTTTTTTTTCCAGTTCGCGAAGAACACAGAATTCAGCGAAAATAATTACTACAAAATCATTAATTCTCCAAATTAAACATACCCACATGTTGGAATTCATATATAATTAATACCCAATATTTATATACTGACAAAACTAATTTTAAACACTTAATAACAGATTTAAAGCCTAACAATTCACTGACTTTGATGTTCATGAAGTTTTAGAAAACTTTATGTGAAAATTCTCCCTACGAATTCGTTATAACACTGAATTCGTTCGTTTAAGGCTTAAACTCTTCGTATTAACATGCATAACAACATACAAGTCCAAAATTTAGGGATAATATATAATCAATACATTAATTATCACATATATGGCCATATGGCCATATCACGTACTCTGTTTATTTTGAAATAACAAGTCATCAGATTACTACACTTAGGGTATGGGATCATGCAATATATATAAAAAAAACATGTTAAGCTACTCTTATGATTACATTTATACTCATAATTGTTACCCTATTCAACCATAGAAACTCTACAGAGGACTTAAGCCATAATTATGAAAACTTTAAAAAGACGTAGAAATAGAATTTGAGAAAGAAGAGATTACCCAAAGCGTAGATGAGTAAGGATGACAATTCTCTCTATTTCAATCACAATACACACAATCTCTCTCAAAGATTTCTCCAACTCTCTCTGCAAACTCTCTGGTTCTAAAAATACGTAAGATAAACTCATCTGAGCCTTTAAGCGCAGAGTTGAGGTCAGTTATTCTATTCGTGGTTTAACTGTCCCCAACTCCTCCTAAGGCCTCATTTGGCTAGGAAACTAGGTTCAAAACTCATTATTTTAATAACCTTTTATCATATAGTTTGAAAATGTCACCCTCTTTATAAAATAAGTCCCATATTTTATTTAATTTACTTTAAATAAAATATAATAATTACTCGTAAATTCACATAATCATATATTCAATTATCTCATTAATAAATAATGTCAATTTATTAATTCTCTAATTAATAATTAAATTAATTAAATAACATCATGCTTAATTAAATAATTTATTTAATTAAATAAGCTCACATAATTTCATACCTTGATAAAATTATTCTCTTTATTAATTTAATAAATGTAACACATATAATTAAATTAATCTATCACAATTGCATCAATTGATTATTTAATCTAATAATTAAATCATAAAAAAAATATTTATTTAATTCAATAAATATTTAAAATAAATTACAAAATTCTCGTTCGTCACACTGAAGGCACGACGAAACTAAAAATTAGATTAAAATTCAAAAAGTAATACATTACCTAAAGACGCTTTGCAACTTATAATAACTTACAATCAGACATAACAATTATCATAATTCACCATACAACCACAATAATTAATACATACTCAATCATCAACACATATCCAACCACCAAAACATCAAACTAGTCGCTACTAATTTCAATAAATTTTGGCAGAGTTTCCTCTAAAAATAGATATCCAGAAAAATCTAAACCTGTCTACAAAACTTACAATCATCATTCCATATCCAAAATCATAATATTCAAAATCATCATTTTCAGGTATACATATTCAAACCACCAAAACAACCATTATTTCATATCCAAAATCATCATAACCATGTATAATTAGTTAACTTTACAAAAGACGGAACACAAAAAATATACATACGCGGAAAATAGAGAAACAACTTTGTAATCTTTACAGCTTACACTAAGTATCCTTCAATGTATACCTAAAAATATATGATCATACAGCTTACAGAGTTTGATTGATGAAAACTTATAATGAGAGTGGAAATATATCACACGCCAAAACTTATAATAAACATGGCTTCATCCTAGGGCCAAAGTTACATCAACGAAGTAGTGAATCTAACATTATCAAGGATAATTTATAGTACACTATGCAGACGAATTAGCATACTTTCATTGTGTGCAACTGTTGCATTCCGTTTCATCCGACCATTGCAACTATGTAATTCTGCATAGCAAAACAACAATCAACATATATAATCATTTACAATTTAGTTTATTTACTGCAAATCATAATAATGGGTTGGAATAACTGATATATTAGTAAAGATTGTCAATGAATATAATTCTTTAATTTGAGGACCAGGCACTTTGCGAGTAAAGCAACAAAGTATTACCAAGATAATAAATTTACCCAATTGCAAACAAATTGAAGGACTTGCAAAAAATGCCATCATATAGCAAAAAATAATATATCAAGTACTCAATTTCTATGAAAATTTAGCTTTAGCTTGGTATAGGTTAGTTTACAACCCACTTGTCGAGGGAGTTTTTTTCAACAATACCTTAACATATCATTTCTGTTTTGGTATAGGTTAGTTTACAACCCACTTGTCGAGGGAGTTTTTTTCAACAATACCTTAACATATCATTTCTTCCAAAACAGGTTCCAACCCTCACTGGCTTACATAAATTACTCCATGTACATCATTTAACATATATGAAGACTTCTCCTTTTACAATCTTGACCAACTCTCCCTTTATATACTTGACAGCCTTTTAGAGGCAATTTATTGAACATAACATGTGCATTTCTTTTTAGGACAAAACTCATAAGTATTTAGTTATGGTTTAGCCCATATTTTACTACCCTTATTACTCCACACAACAATCACAACATCCCCTTCATACTCACTCTCAATTACAACACATCTAATTACAACACTTAACTTACCTTTAAAGCTTAGTTTAGTGTTGATGTTGTTGAGCATTACATTTCTTCTTTGCCGAAATTGTTGAGCTTTTACCGAAATTGATGAAGTTTAGTAACCCTTTTGGGTGTGTTAGAGCTTAATAGTTAATGAAGAAAGGAAAATGGAACGGGTGGAGAAGAGGGAAGTGAGAGATGAGAGAGCTGAAGATGGTTATTTCTCTCCTTAGTTTCTTTCGTAGCCTTACTTCTCCTTTCAAGGTTCCTCTCTCTCTCCCCTCAAACTCTAATTTTGCTGAACAATTGCAAGCATGCCTGATGTGTTGATTTGGGTTGGGGGGGGGGGATGAGAGATATATTACTAACCGTTGGATGACGAAGTTTTATAGATGTTTAACTTTTCAAAGGCAGTTTTTGAGAAATTTTCAAATTCAAATATTATGAGATTAATTTAAATCTTGAAAACAATAAAAAACAATTAGTTTAAAATTATCTTAATTTTATCGTCCAAGATTAAATGCATTCATATCAATTTCAATAATATCTTAAAGTTGACTTCAAAGAGTCAAAATCGATCCTATATTTTGCAACTGAGATATGTTCTTGATATAATTAGTACAATAAATCTGATGTTGTTCAATTCCACGATAACTGTAGCTCAAGGGATATGAAAGGATCAGAAGTTGGTTCACCTCCCAATCTATTTCGACTTAAATCCTGTAGGGTATAATTTTGCTTAAACTTAGTAGATGGGATTTAGAGACATGAATAGAGTGCTGAATAACTAATTAAACTATGATGTGATGGACATATAAACATAGAATCAAAATAGATCTAATAAAGGAATTGCTATAACATTTAATGGGAAGCTTTCACACAACTGAAGAAGTATATCACAAGTTCCACTACAGGAAGGCCCAAATCCAATAAGTTAAAAAGGGTCAAAAGCATTTGTTAGTTGACAAATCTTTTATCAATTTCTATAATGAGTATCATGTAACAAATAACATTATGATGAAAGCCTACCTTAATTTGCGCCTGTAGGTACTTTATAAGATCAATTATATCATCCAATACAGTTGTTTTATCACCCTGCAAATATCCAACATTTTGATATTCTAGTCAAAGACATCAGAAAGAAAAAAAGTTTGGTATCATGCAAATTTTTGAACATACAGATATCAAGTCTAGTAAACTCAGTATGTCATAAATAATTCAAGAAAAACCATGGCATGGTCATTCAAACAAAAACTGATTATTTTTTGCTTCTAAGAACTATATACCTTAAGACAGAGGTTCCGATGTAACATCGTTGTCTGGATGTTAGAACTGGGATTTAGCAATCACCAAGATGATCTTAGAAAAATAAAATGAGTACCTGTTCTGCATTAGCCAAAGTTTGTGACATTTGAAAAAGGTACAACCAGTTGTACAGTGCGTTATCTTTTTCTTTTTTACTCTTTTTCTGATGAGTACATTGCCGTATCTACAATCAGGATTACAGTTTCTGCTGTAATAGAATCTATACCTTGAGCCACTATATTACTGAAAAAAGTTTTTTTTTTCTTTTAATGAGTCACACAACACTACTCAAAAGTTTAAAGCATTTTCTTAGCTAAACTTGGTATATCTCCATTTTTCCTAGTGGCATTAGCTGAAGGCTAAGTCACCAGCAGAGATTATTCCAATGTTGAATCCGCTAATTTAAATGTGCAACAAAAATTTACATGTCTACTGGAGTAAGGATGAGATATACACTTCACATGCATGTCACCTCTATCTTGTCGAGTTGTAATTTAAAAATAGAAAGTGTATGTCATCTCTTTCGATTGAGGAAGCAATTCCTGCAATGCATTAAGCCTTTCAGCAATCCTCAGTCTGCGAAGCTAAAGAAACAAGCAGCCAGTTGAAACTAAAAGAATCTAGGCAAGGGAGTGATGAAATAAGGGAGTGATGAAATCAAATTGAAATAAGTCCAGATTTTGAACACTATTAGCATTGCATGACAATCATTCTACAACAAATATTATGAATCACAAAACTTGAAAGTTATATTCATACCACATTAAGTATATGTCGTATATGACACTTACACGGTCAGAGGCATATGCTCTTTTTATTGATACTTTTCTACGTGGTTTGGGTGGGCGTGTACTCGAATGTGGTTGAGAAGCATTACAATGACCTTCATTTGAATTTTCTGTCTGTAAAGCCGGATGAAAGCACGACATTATTTTACTTTGTCATTATAAATTTTAATAAGTAAAGATGAAGATAAAATGATCTTTGAGTAAATAAGATCTAATAAAACACTTGGTTTAAAGTAGAAGCCAGAGGAAAATGTAAGAGATATGACCTGAACACTGATCTGATGTTGTGCACCAGTGAAATTGTTTATGGGTGATTCATTGTGCAGCCTTGGATGTATTGCATGTTGAAAACATAATGCTGAAAAACTCCAGAATTCATTTGAGAAATATTCATTCAGATGTGCAGTCTGGGATCACTGAAATTATACGGTATTAATCTAGTTTGGAGCCAGAAAAGAATTCCTCTCTTTAGGGTCAATAGCATCTCTACTCTTCTTTAATTAGATCATATTATCAAACACGAAATGCTGCTACATTTATAAAATCTTCACAATGTAGCCATTAATCATGTGGAAATGTTACTTTACCTGCTTAACATCCATGTCAAGGAAAGGATAATTCATGAGGTGAATATCATGGTGTAAATCAAACTCTAATTTTACTGAACAATTGCAAGCATGCCCGATAGGTTGGATGATGAAGTTTCAATGTAAAGAGAACCTAAGCTTTAGGTCTAATTCAGATTCTATTGGGCCTCATTCACATAGCGAGAATTTGGATTATAGACCAGTGCTTACTTTTACATATAATGAACAATAATCCATAAGCTAACAAGTTCATACCACCCCTGAATGGTTTCTCTGCCTCAGTAGTGCCACAGCCTGAATTAGTGAGTTTGACAACCTACTTTGTGCACGTTCACGAACAACACACCTTGCCTTTTCAGAATTGATGTTGAGATCCTGCGGAATTTTTTGATAGACTTCCTCTTCATCAAACTGCCTAGTTCCAAAGGAGAAAATCTCATCAACAGTTTTCTTGAAGAGGCTCTCGCGTAAGCTCAATGATATCATGTTGTCTAAATCAACTCCAGCTTCCTTAAGTTCTCTTATCTCCTTTATACTAAGCCTCCGTCGACCAACAGCACTTTCCAGGGCAGTTCTCTTATCTCCTTTATACTTCCACAATTTCCTTGTCGGTCAAACCCAGGTTTCCTCCAAGCTGGTTTAGCAGATTATATTCAGAATCATCCTTCTTTGTGGTGATTTGTGCACCAAAAGGGATCCTGGTTACCTCTCCGGTTAGAAAAAATAGCAAGTATGTCTTGTAAAGATCAGTTCTATCCCTTTCTGGGAGGTCATCTTCAAGAGTAATCTCTGTCTGGCTTGGCTTCTCCAACTTTACCTTGCTTGGTCTTACTTTTAGAAGTGACTACAGGGATTCCCATTCCTCATCCTCTTCTAATTGTCCTTCCTCCTTAACAAGATCTTCTGATGTAGTATCAGATGATTCTCCTTTAATATCTGCTATCAACTCAGTCAAAACCAAGTTGTTGAATGCTATCATCTTTTTAAGTTCTTTTGCAGCCTCCATACGACTCCCAGATGTTCGTGATTGTTGAATGTAGCTGATGAAAATCTTGCGAACCTGCATCCATAATCGAAGACATTTGGATCAAAGAGAATGTTGATTTCAGAAAAATAATCACAGTATACCATGTGACCCAAACATTAAGCTGTTGCAAGGTGACGTGTTAGCAACCTGCTACTCTCACTCAGACACTTCCAAGTAAATCAAAGGAAAAGTAAAAGCAAGTTGAATATAGATACTCACAGCCTTACTAGCAATAGACATGGCAACCTCCCTGGTTAAACGTAAACCATAAGCAGCCTTACTCACAGATTGCTTGACATCCGCATCATACCCATTGACTCCTGCAGCAATTGCATCCTTCACAACCTGGAAAAACAATTTTATTTAGAAACTTATGAACAAATAACTTTATGAGATTTAGAAATGAATTAAGGGTGTCAACACCTATTACTTAAGGGAGTAGATGATCTTGATTAGCAGTGAGCAAACCTATCTAGCCTTGATTAGGGAGATTCAAGAGAGTAAACAAGCGCATAAATGAGTTTAAGCTTTCAAGGAATCAACTCAACTATAAATACTGAACTAATATTGTGTTAATCAGTCCTTAAGTTGTTACTTAGCAGAGTGTGTATCATAGAGAATGACAATTAAGTGAAATGGTATATTAAGATGAATGGACGCTTGAAACTAAAATTCAATACCCAAACAGATCTAAGTAATATAATTGAAGAAATCACAATTTATATTGCCTAGTGAAGAATAGAGCACATTTCAATTCTATTGAATAGATGTTTGTATGCAATTTTAAAGCTGGGCTATAGAGATATGATATAATCAAGTTGGTTAGAAGTTAATGCTACCATAAACAACTACAAATTGGTGTCCAAATCCTTAGTTGGAGGTCAGCTCGCAGAAACAGTGCATTTGTGAATTTGTTGCTTGATTTACTCCTTTCTGTGCTGCTTCCAAATGGTACTGTGGGACTCGTTTGATGATGTATGAATTGTATGTGATAATTGGAGAGTTTTGAAGAGTTTAGAGAAATTTAACGTAGAGATTAGAAGAAATTGAGACTGAGAAATACAGAAGTGTTAGATCGAGAAAATAGAAGAACTGGAGACTGATAATTGATTTGATACCAACTGTTAAGCCTCCCACCAGAGAAACTTAGGGAAGAAGATAATGGAGTCGAGAATGAGAACTCCCAACTTTAATTCATTTCAACGTATAGCTCAATACATATATAGATACTCCGATATCACAGGGATTCTCTGATAAATTAAAAGAAAAGACAATTTTTCCCTCTAACTACTCTTATGGCATTGGCACATGTTGCCTTAAATCTAGAACCATCCTGAACTGGCAATTCCTACTTTACCCCTATATTCTCTGTAATTTCTAACATATATATATATATATATATATATATATATATACACACACACACGCATACATATATGTTTGTGTATATATACATATACTTCGGGAGGACAGGTGAAGTCCTTACAACAAGCACTCTGGTAAAAAAAGAATTTCTAGAAACCACGACTTCTCTGATTTTCTAAAAACCTGAATGACATGATAGAGTACACAAAAATAGAAACTGTAAGATTTCTTGTTATCATCTTTGTTGGTCCAAATAGACTACCTCTTGTCCTCCAGTATATCCTCAGGGTAGAAGCAATGCAATGGTCTTTTAGTCTAAAATGTACTATGCATTAAAAATAATAATACTAAAGGGGGGAAAAGAGGGACCAGAGTGTAGTGATTACCTTTTCAAACAAATTGCCACATATATCAGCATGAGCTGCTTCCACTGTTTGTCTAGGAATGCAAAGCATAACCTGCAACCTCTCCAAGGACTAAACATCCTCATCAGTGAGCCCTCCATCAGATACAGCTTGCTGAATCTTTTGTCGGTAAATTTCTAGAAATATATTAAACATGACTACATCAGACCTATTCTTAATATTACAACTAGATAATATATGTAAAATTACGCACAGGTATCAAAAAAACTAAAATATGATTTCGGTTCCTTTTTCTCACCATATATGACTAAAGCAACTCAATGTGAAGATTTCATTGTGCAAAGATAGAGAAAAATTCAAATGCTTTATGTGGCAGATTTTGATCTTAAGGTACAAACGTGTCCATGGCACAAGTCCACCGACTTGACAAGAAAACCAAATCACAGAGTATGATATGCGTACAAGTCCATGCAGTGTGTTCAAAATAGCAGATATCACATAGTTGCCAGATATTACACCACAACTTACCATCATGGATCTCAACAGCTTTCTGTGTATCAAAGTGCAATTCTTCACAGAGATTTTGAAGGAAGACTGCTTTGCTATCAGCAGCTTCTAAGTTACCACTAGTTACCGATTGAGCGAGACGTTTACGATATACTTTTGAGGAAACATCCAACATAATGGATTCTGCCTCTCTTTTACCTAAACCAAATATATTCCTCAATTGGTTCAATGCAGCCAGCTACAGAAAGAAACCAAAAAATAAAGCAAAATTAAAAAATTAGCACTTACAAAAATATTATGCATAACAAGCGTCCCAAATAAAAATCCCAGTAAAAAGAAATCCGGAGATCTTGACATTTAAAACATTAAATGATGATTCTACATAAATTTTAAGGAAAAGCAAATCAGTTTTAATATAAAAAATAAAAAATTGTTTGGGTTCAAGGGCATAGGTTTGCAATTCTTCAGAATGAGAATGAAGGGATTTTTGATATTCTGGTTTTTAACCTGTATCTATACTATTAGAGATTCGCTAACGGGCTCATTTAATTAGAACTTCATTTCGATTATACAACATTATTAACTTTAGAAAGTTCTTTTGTTGAAGGATTTCAAAAATTCTTCTCTAAGTAAGAAAGGTTTCTCACTTTCTGTACTTCTGTGAAAAGCATAAGCAAGCAAGCATTATATGGACAATTGAAAAAGAGCCGAGTGATAATATTTCTTAGCATTTGATTGCGCATTTTGTAGATTTAAAGGGAGAGCACACTTTAGGAGCCTATTGTAGGTATCTTCTTTTGGAAGCCTCTTTGTCTAGGGTGGGTTTTGGGTTTCTTCATCCGTAACCCATAAAAGTGCCTTTTTATTTGCATACTGCATGTGTTCTCGGTTACTGTAATATCTTGAATTTTTATAGAACTTATAAATATGATATTAAATGACAAAAGATTATTATATTGTAATTTTGAGAATGAAATTCATATAAGTAGAGGTGAATGCAATATCACAAATATTTACAAGGCTAGAATAAGAAAAAAAAACACTATTCATAAAAACGCTAAATCACTATTCATAAAACGTAAAATCAACTTTGGGAAAGTCAACATTTTTTACTAACCAGATTAGTTAGGAAACCTAACTAGAAGATAAACCAAGTTGTAGCCCTATCAAGCAACTCCAAAGGACCAATCCCTAGCTTCCGAGCACCACTCAAAGCATCCACCAGTCTCCTAATCTCCCTTTTTTCTACCATTTCAACAACTCCCATCGAAACAAGCTCGGAGTTGAGCAAAGCCACAAATTGGGAGGGTTTTACGATTCTCCCAGAAAAAACCGAGAAGAAACCGCGCGAAAAAGGGCGAAGAACAACGGGGCTTAATGGGGCTAAAAACTCGTCCATTAATGGGGCTCTAACCCGTAACTGTACGAACCGTGAAATCACCAAATCGTAACTATACGCACTGTACACCTGTTCCGAACAACAGGGGAGGAGTAACCGCAGGGAACGAAGAGAGGCGCGTGAAGGCGCGTTGGAGCTCTGATTTGGTCTTCTTCACAATGTCTTCAACATCATCAACATCTAATTTCACAATGTCTTCTTCTTCATTCACTTCTATATAAAACAAATAGACAAGAAAATTTAGTATTGTATAACATTGGCCGAAAAAATCATGCCCAAGCTGTGGAGACGTGCGTTAAGATATAGTATTGTATAATATTTTAATATATGCATACCAGTGCAATCTAGGCATGCTTTTTCTAGGCAACATAACTTTTTCGTTAAATTTCATATGCATGTATCACATTTGTTTTAAAAGGTAGAGATTACTACACCTTAATTATGTATATCTATGTAATTTGGGCATGTTTTTTCTGGGAACACAACTAAATTTCATATGCATGTATAGATTACGCCACAAATGCTTTACGTAAAAGAGCTAAATTGCTAATGCAACTATGTGAGTGTGTCCAAAGCGCCAATATAATTATGTGAAGTGCATTCAAACAGTTTCAGTAATGGATTAAATCACAGCCTTACATATTGATGTAAAATCTTGATGATTTTTAGGTAATGTAATCCATACTTCAAATTGTAGTGTTTTGATCTATTAATTTTGCAATCATATAAAGGGCCACAGGGACCGAGCCTGTAGATCAGATCACCAGATACAGAATACAGTAATTGTTATTACTGCTACTAACTGGAACTAATAGAATGTCTTTTCTGTAAAACTCGAGCCTACAAATCAGATCACCAGATACAGATTGGATTGAAGATATTAGTGATGCTGAATTAGGTGCCCGTCACTGCCGCTAGCAGACTCAGGAAGTCTAATTAAAGATGCCACTACTGCCACTTTTATACTATGAAGTAATAATGTAAAAAATACTAGTTTTTGGTGATTGAGTTACCAGCATACCCAAAGTTCTACTACTAATGCTATTTGGGGCTTAATAAGTTCCTAAATAAGTGTCATTTAAGGTTTTTGCACATGGATTAAGAAAATCATTTAATACTATCATTTAATAATTAAAATTTGTGTGAAATTCCATGACTACCCATTTATGGGAAGTTGAAAACTATTAATACAAGGGAGAGAATTTATTGGGCCAATGAGAGAAGATAGAGGTGATATAGAAAATTAATAATTTATTCTCCTAGAAAGTTATAAACGACAAATAAATTAGAACAAATTTTTTCTTTTAAAACGTCATTTATTTAGGAACGGAGGGAGTAATTAACTTGCACTTTCTGAAAAATGTGGGCTGGGAATCCCTGATGCCAAAGATCTAAACAATGGAGTTAATTGTAATAGGGAGCTGAACTGAATATTTGAGAAGGCACAACCAGCTCCATCATCAGTTTTTTAAGTCATCACAAGGTAATACATCTGCTGCAATAAGAGAAATTCCTTACGCCAAATGTTACCTCTATCTTTCAATTTTATGATGAGAATTTATATCCAATAAGCTTCCATCTTACATGTTAAAATTTCTCTACTTTGATTTGTAATTGCACAGGAAAAAATTTCCTTTTCGACATCACCATGACCATTTGAATGTCCTATATGAGTTGGTTGCAGTTCAGCTTCAGTGTCCTACTGTATAGCACATACATCAGCTTCACTACATGCTGTTTTATCACATGATACGTGGTTTATGATTGTTGATCCAGTACTATACTCGGAGCTATCCGGAGAGTCTGCATATAAATCTCTGATTGCCTACATTAACCATCAGTTAGTATATTGTGGTGAACATATCCTGCTTAAGCCTAAATCCAAGTTTGGGCCATAGTTACTACCTCCAAGATGGTCGACCGCCTTCTTTACTACTCTTAAAGTCCTCTGCCAAGTGTTTAGAATTCTCAAGTTGATAATCCAGATTAGAAATTCTTAATCTGATCACATCACCTTCTTTGCTTTGATTGAGAAAATCTTGGAGAGTCTGAATATTATACATGATGCAATATTAGCCACAGTATGGAAACATGTGCGTGTTATAGTTATTTAGAGAGCCTCTAAGTCGGTGCACAACTATATTAAGCTCATTTTTTGTGGAAATTGTCAGTATCACCTCAACCATTCTTCTTGAGAGCATGACACAATTTAGTGAAAAGTTTCCCTTGAAATTCTAGTTCTGAATATCTTAGTAACGGCTACAAAGTAAAATTTAAAAATATAACTTTTGGTTTGCTTCAATCATTGAGGTGTAAACTGTCATTGATATACCAAGAAAATGAATTATATGATTTCTGCTATCAGCAGATTAGTGCATTATAGTTCAAACATACAATCAAAATACCAACTTCTTACCTTCCAAGCATTTTCAAGACTTTGGTCTGTGTTCTCTGTGTTAACTTTGAGGGCAAGCGAGCTAAACAGTTGTGCTTGTTGTATTAATGCAATAATCTTTGCGTCATCCTTCTTGAGGTACATTCCTTGAATCATGTCATTACTGGCTGCTTTTGGATACTATGGTGACTAAAGAGTAAGCAACTTAATCAATCTCTATTACAGTGGATATACATGTACAATTCCTTGCTTAAGCCTATTGACAGATATTAACAAAAAATCCAATTCAAGCCTCAAAATTGCCTTAACCTCAGCAAATTTAACCGATATTTTACTTTTTTGTAGACTTCTTCCTAGTTGAATACGTTGCACTACGGAAATTCTTCAACGATATAGATAAACTTCTTGCTTCCACTTGGATGTGATGCATTGGTTGGATGTGATGTGTTGGTTGGTTGTGATACATTGGTTGTGAACTTGTGATGTGTTGGTTGGTTGTAATGCATTGGTTGGATGTGTTTCTATACTCGTGAGTGTGATTTTTAAAAAAAATGTGAGTTTAAATACTAAACTCGTGAGTGTTTGATTTACAAAGAAAAGTGAGTTTGCCTTCTAAACTCTAATGTGTGTTTTCAAAAATAAAGTGATTTTGGTTTCTTCTAATGTGTGTTTTTCAAAGAAAAGTGAGTTTGATTTCTAAACTCTAGTGTATGTTTTCAAAAGAAAGTAAGTTTGGTTTCTAAATTATAATGTGTTTTTCAAAAAAAGTGAGTTTGTTTTCCATACTTTAGTGTGACATTATTTGGACTTGCCTATGTGGCAATGTATATTTCTGAGCTCACTCGGTATAAAATAACACCCAGCCATTTGATTCAGCCTATTATTATTAGTTTTATTTGTTTCTGTTCAGTTTAATTAATCGAGTTAGTTACTTCAGTTCATTCTTTACTCTTCTGTTTGTTTCGCTAAATCTGTTGATTCATATATATTCTATTAAGACTTTGGATATCATACTTTCGTCGGTCTTTATGCTTGAGGCTTTGTTAAGTATGTTGCTTCAGTTGATTTCATATTTCAGTTATACATTTTTATATTATCTATATTCGTATTGGGTAATTGGCTCATGCTGTGTTTTTCTTTCGGCAGGTTTGCAGGGGTGATTTAGGGCTAGTGTGATGAGAGTGTTGCCTTTGACCATCTAGGTTGATTCAATTTTTGGTTTTGATTATTTTGATTCTATTTGGAGAATTGTATTTACTACTTCATTGATGGATATCATTATTAATATTTTGACGTTATTAGTGCACTGTTTACAAATTTTGAGATTTGTTCTGATTTGTGCGTGACCTCCCTTTCCTATTCGGGAAGGGGGTGTTACATGTTGCCCTGTTATAAGAGTTTTAAGTCCTCTGCTTCTCTTTTTCTGGAGTATATCATCTTCCTATTATTCATTCTTCCACTTTTCTAATAAACTCTTCTTTATCTTTTAAAAAAAACGAATAAACGCACTTCAAATCAATGTGCTGACTCACCTTCTCGTTTATTTTTGGCCACCCTTGCTCAATTTCTGGTGCAGTATAAAAATATGTACCAACCCGCCCAGTACCATTAACTGATACTCCTGTTGTCTCTACAGGATCTAGTTGCTCTAGTTGCTCCTGCTTCAAGAACTTCTCTGAAAGGCAAAAAAGAACAAACAATATTTCAAGTAATGAAAATTTATTATCTTCTTTACTCCAGTCTGCATTTCATCTAATATGCATAAAAGCAACCAAAGTGATGCACTCCAATGAGCAAGTGACTATTTTCCAGAAACAACAAAAGGAAAATGCAGCCAAGCTTACCTGAAGAACAGTTTATATCCAGTAACACCAAATAAAAAGGACAATGTATACCTTTTTATTTTTCCCAAGGTTGATATACTTATGTAATTATTTTGAGCTTGCTCTTGATCTTAGAAATTAAATAAGATTCTCATAAACAAAAGGACTTGTTTCTCAAGAGAATCTAACAAAACACTACACTAGAAAACGTCTTTATTCACAACTGTGTTTAAGGTAGCCTGGAGCTTCTATCAAGAAAATAATGAGTTAGTTGCACCCAAAAAATGTGTTACTACTTCAAATATTAAAACAAATTATTCATAAGAAGAAAATAAATAACCGAAAAGCTTGGAATAGGTAAAGAAGTAAAGATAGCAGAGAAGATCAAGAAAATTAGACGATTCTTTCTTTTTCACTCCTTGTATGTTATATATAAATATAAAAATTTAATGAAACACGGGTTTATTAATTGATAAATCCTCCTCAGATGAACCATGCCAAATACAATGGGTGGTCTGACTTGAAAGGAGTTGCACCATTTGTTTCTGAGTTAACTCAGTACTTTACTCTTGATCTATAAACATTATACTAAAAACTATGTATCGTTGTACACAATACCAAGAAGCATTTTTTAAAAGATAAAGAAGAAGAGTTTATTAGAAAAGTGGAAGAATGAATAATGGAGGATGATATACTCCAGAAAAAGAGAAGCAGAAGACTGAAAACTCTTATAACAGGGCAGCCATTCAATCTTCATATGCAGACAAAGACAATCAAGAATATATTATCAATTTAATATAGAAAGAGGAACCTTTATATTATCATAGACCATTCATGAATTCTAATCACTATACCAAATGTGAAATGTCTGTAGACCCTAAACCTTCCCTCTACATTTTAGACCCAAAAAAACTTTAACAAATTTAACTAAAGCTGTACATGCTAGAAATTCGACCAAGAAAAAATATGTTGTTGTAATTTCCACAAACACCTAGATTGCAATTGAATTTCCAATATTAACAGAGCATATATAAAATACCAAAATGACACAGAAGTTAAATGTAGTAGAACTCATAACCCCTCTAATTTGTTCTTGATATGTTAGTTCGCTAATTACAGTATTTTTATATACATTAGATTCATTATACAGAGCCTTAAAAACAAACAATCATCAGAAATTTTAGGAGTCGAACAGAGACTGGATGTTAAAAATGGAACCATCGCCAAAAATTTTAGGGTTTTGATCAGAAAAGTAACACCCGTTCGAAATCATTACCAGAAATTGCAAATTAATAAATCCATGATTAAAATTGTCTGGAAAGAGAAAGTGAAATTGAATCGCTTAGATGCGCAGAAGGATTTTGTAGAGGAGTCGAGGTCGAGGGAATGCCCGATTCAAAAAGAATGTAAGTTGCAGGCATAGCCCAACGCTGAAATTGAGTTTAAATCCTAAACAAAAACAATAGCATCGAATATAAAAATCTACATTCAGTAAAAGCCCAATAAAGTTGAATGTCTCTTAAACTAAATTTCCCAACTTCATGTCAGGTCAAAATAACCTTCAAAACAATGCCTTCAAATCATTCAACCCCAAAATTTACTTTTTCACACACACATGCACTGCATATCTGCATTCTTAAGGCTAAGATATAACAACAAACAACAATGAGCAAGTGTACCTACCTTCAAAATCTGCTCAACTCAGCTTTTTAGAAACCTACCAAATCTGTTACAAACACCATTTTATTGGGTCTACTTGTTTCTCTGATATTCCAAGTTTAAGAAAGTTCAAAAGATTTAATCCCAAAAAACAAAACCCTAGCTGTTCTACTTTACTCCATACCCACTTCATAGATCTCCGTTTTCACCAAACAATTCAATATTTTTAAACAAACAAAATAAAAATTCTGCTAAATATAACTCCAAATGGGTCTCCTCAATTTTCTGTTGTTCCCTTTAAACTCGACACTAGATCATTCACTGCATTTCTTTGTTTCTTTTTGAATTTTTTTTGTATGTTTATATAAAAAATGGGAAGAGATAAAGACACAATGGTAGAGACTTAGAAACTGTTAGAGACAATCACTGCTCCATGGACTGCAAAATACTGGGGTAAGTTTTTGTGGGTCAAAAGCATCATCCTTCCCTAAATCAAATTCATGCTCCAGGTAATCAAAATCGTCATCTTCTTCATCATCACCCTCAACCCTTGGACTACCTGCAAGTAATGCCAAACCTCAACAAAAATTCGTAGATGGAGGTTGGGATGTACATGAAAACTTTTACCTTTAATGCGCTTGTATCTAGTTTTGCACAGAGGGCAAACCTGACCACCCTCTCTATGACGCCCCCAAAATAGGTATACAACACCCATTCTGAGTCGCCAAATACATGGTACAAAAAGCAAACTACAACTTCAATAATACAATTGTCGTGCAAAATACGACAACACATACTGTGAGTTTAAATACAAATATTGTCTTCTAGACAATATCCACACTCAAGTAAGTCCTCATTACAATTATTCAAACACTATTTTACAGAAATAGTGAGGACAGCTAAAACAACTTTTTAGAACCATCACTCCATACCCCGACTAGATCCTGCTATGTTCTCACCTCCTGAGAAGAAAAATGGAACAAAAAGGAGAATGGTGAGCTCAACTAGCCCAGTAAAAAATATTATGACTAAGATAATATACAACAAATTATCATTAGTATTCAACAGGGAAAAATCTGATAGAATATAATTGACAACAAGTTTTAGATCAACAACTGCAGCGGAAACAGCAAACCATTAGAAGAGTCAAGTAGAGAATGAATTCTACTATCTTCTAAGATTTAAAAGTCCATCATCAATTTTTTATCTCTGTAACATCAATTAATAATCATCTTTAACCAAATATTCATCTTTGCACTACAGGCCAAATATATTCATTTGTATCACCAGTCGGTCATGTTCATCTCAACACCTGTTCATCTTTGCACTACGGGCCAAAAATATTCATCAGTTAATCATTCATCTTTGCACTACAGACCAAAGATATTCAGTAATATCATTATTTAGGACTGAGGATGATGAAAAATATCTTTAAAAAAATGAATCCAGTGAGACCGAAGGACAAATAGTAGGGATTTGTATAACAGTTTATCCAAGATCAATAATACTTCATAATAATCAATTGTGAAGCAGAATTCAAAAATAAAGATCAAAACATGGATACAATCAAAGATAGTAACCATAATAGATATCTTGGACAAAAAGAGAAAATTTTATTTTTCGGTGAATAGTGCCGTATTCGTGAATAGTGCCGTATACGTGAATAGTGCCGTATACGTGAATAGTAACCCCGACACAAAAAGTTCCAAATTTGATAAAAAAAAACTCATATCAATATTTCAGCATAATGATATTAAAGAAAATAATATCATTTAAGAAGAAAATAATATCCCTTACCTCAAAATAATCGTACTTCTGACTGAATATCGGATATAAGGCTGAATGAAACTTGTGCTGAATAACAACTTTTAAAATATCTAAATACTCACAAAATACACTCAATAATCTAGAGAGAGAAAGAGAGAAAACTTATGATTCTAACTTAGCCCTCTATTTATAGGAAAATGTTAGCACGCCGAAGCAGACTTAACCTGCAACCTGATGGCTTTACCTGCTATTATTTTCAACCACCACATTTGAATAAAAATCTTAGCATATTTCTTCACCAACCAAGAGTGGGGCCCACCAATTCTAGAATTTTCTACCAAAATGATAAACTCCGAAAATTCAACAATTTCTGAACCAGTCATCTCGTAAAATTCATAATAAATCATACGTTCATTTTTAACGGTTCAAAATTTGTGGACATATACTCAACTTATATATGTATAACATATCCAAAAATTACCACGATCCAACGGTCGGATTAAAAATTATAACCCCCGCAAAATATCTCAAAAATCCTGATTTTTAATACCTTCATTCCGACAAAAATACTGATAAAAACCTCAACATTAACTCCTTCATTTTTAACCACAAAAATATATCCCTCATTTATATCCACATAAAATAAATATTTTTTTATCATATGAATCAATAATTAATTATTCACAAATAATATTACAGAATCACATTTATGACAACCAGGCCGTTCCCAGGAAAGAGGCGACTTTTCAATAAGAATTTCTCCTTACTGGCGCGCAATTAGATGACCAAACCTCTCCTTAGACAGAACTTTCTAGACATTGTCAATAATGTTATCTAATAATATTATTCAAATAATATGAATTATTGATCTGATAATGGGAAATACTGTGCAGTGACAATTATTGAAACAACAATAATATAAAATATCAATGCAGCAATTATTGAATCAATAAAATAAAATATTGAACAGTAACTGCTGTAACAATTATTGAGTAGTGCATTCCTTCGTAAGAATCAATAATCCTAAAATACTGTGCAATCCGTGTGCTACTGTGCAACCACCAGGTATTCCAACAGTATTAACGGTAACTACGCCGTTAATTATAAACAACTTATACTTGTCGTTTTCTTCATCCAATCGCTTCCGTTATGGGGCACACACAAGGCTGCGCCGTCGTACGAATATTCCACGACAACAAGAATATTTCACGACCAAACGAATATTCACCGACCAAAAATGAATATTTTATAACCACTTGCTTATTTGAAATATTTACGCATTTTACCCATAACTAACCACATTAATCAAATCAACCCTTTCTATTCCAAAATAATAAATAGAGGAAATTTAATTTCATTTATTAATAAGTTGGGGTCTTACAACCGCCCCTCCTTATAAAATTTCGTCCTCGAAATTGACGTACGTACCTGGTGTTTCGAAAAGGTGAGGATACCTCGCTTTCATTTCTGATTCTAACTCCCAGGTCATTTCTTCAATAGCATGGTTTCTCCACAAAACCTTAACTTGTGGTATAACCTTCGTGCATAGGACATGTTCTTTCCTATCCAATATCTTAACAGGTACCTCCTCGTACGTTAAATCTTCGGCTATCTTGTCTGGTTCTAACGCAATAATATGATTCGGGTCGTCCACATATTTACGTAACATCGACACGTGAAAAACGTTATGAACACGCGACATACTTAGCGTTAAGGCGAGTCTATAGGCCACAGTTCTTACTCGATCGAGGATTTCAAATAAATCGAAGGTTTGAGCTTTCTTCTCTTCGACTTTTACTTCTAGAATAACACATTCTTGCACCTTCTTCTTTATATTCATCAGCTCCAAGTCTGTAGCTTGAGCGGCTTTAACGTTATCGATTAAAGTCGATTTTACTCGTATATCATCACGTGGGTCCCTAGAGTTATTAACTCTATCTCTATCATTTATAAATTATACAAAATAGGTCTTTGTGTTCAACAATATTGCACTCGTACTCGCGTACAATCTTCTACTCAACGCGTCAGCTTCCACGTTCGCTTTTCCAGGATGGTATGGTCAGAACAGGTTCCGAATGAGTCGCCTCTTGAGCTATTGGAAAATCTTCTCGCATTCCTCGCTCTATACGAATTTTGTATCTTTCTGAGTCAGCTAAGTTAACGGAGTAGCGATTCGAGAAAATCCTTCCACGAATCTCCGATAGTAACCAGCTAAGCCCAGAAAGCTACGTACTTTGGTCACCGACTTCGGTTGCTCTCAATTGTGATTCATATCCCAATCTTGGATAGCACGTCACAATGACACCTATTGTTTTACCACCACACAAATATAGAGTCCCCTACGGAGAGTCTGGCTTTGGTGCATTCCACAAAGGAAGTCATCAGATAGAGGCTCGGGTACCAACTTCTATAGTTGGGTTTTTAACTCCTGAAGTTCAATAGGAGCTATTCAATATGGGGTTTTAGAAATGGGCTTTGTACCAGGTTCAAGGTCAATAAAAAATTCAACTTCATGTTCAGGGGGTAGACCAGGAAGTTCTTCAGGAAATACATCGGAAAATTCTCTAACAATAGAAATATTATTCAAATCTGACTTGTCTTTGTTCAAATCCATAACATGGGCTAGAAAGCTTGACATCCATTTTTCAATAAACGAATAGCTTTGTGGCTTGATATGACAGTGACTGATTTTAGTGGTTTAGCAGTTTGAATTTGCATAACAGGTTGGTTAGGAATATGAAAACTAACAACCTTACGAAAACAATTAATTTTGGCATGATGAGTAGTTAACCAATCAATTCTTAAAATCACATCAAAAGCAAGTATCTTTAAAGAGATAAGGTCAACAGGTAATGTGATTGTGCTAACTTGGATTAAGTAAGATTTATAAACTGTAGATGTAATGAAAGTTTCTCCTAACGGAGTCTCCACAGATAGGTCAAAGTCTAATTTCTCCGGAGTCAAGTTTAAACATTGAGCACAAGCATGAGAGATAAAAGAATGGGTAGAACTGGTATCTAATAAGGTATAAACTTCGCAAGAATTTATAATTAACTAACCCGTTATACCTTCGTTCGGGTTCCTCGCGTTTTGGGCAGTCACGACAAACGCTCTTTCAGAAACCGCCGACTTTATTTTGTCCGTATCCGCCTTTGGTGTCACGTCCCAGCTGGACTTGGTTTTGCTATAGTACAATCTCGAGCGATATGTCCTTCCTTTCCACAATTATAACATACCTTAAACTGTTGTGGGCAGTTTGGACTTATATGTCCCTCCTCTTCGCATCTGTAACATCTAACTAGCGGTCGTTCTCCTCCCCTAGAATTTGTTCCTGGTGCTGGTGCTGCCGTCGACGTCTTCCTGTCATCGTTAAATCTTCTCTTCTTGAAATTTCCACTTGACTCACCTCTCCTATTATCATGGCCACAATGACCACCCGAGTGGGTACCACTTTTGTATGTATTTTTCCCTCCTCGCTGGTTCTCATCGCTCCGATGACTGCTGTCACCAGTATGACCCTAGCTGTGGTCCCTCGGTTGAACATACTCATTATCTCGCTCTAATAATTGAGCTCTGTTTACAATATCTGAATATAAAGAAAATTTATGAGAGATAAGATATTGCCGAATCTCAGGTTTTAAACCTCTCAGAAACATCCTTGTCATTCGTTCCTCATTCTCGACCAAATGAGGTGCAAACCTGGATAACTCTGCAAACTTCGCCTCGTACTGGGACACCGTCATGTTGTTTTGTTCCAGTCTAATAAACTCTACCTCCTTCATATGACGAATACTTTCAGGAAAGTACTTGTCATTAAACAGTTTCTGAAACGTTTCCCAGGACATGTTGAGTGCGTCAGGCTGGGTACGCTTCACAGACTGTGACGCCCCCAAAACAGGTCCAATCCATTCAACCCATTCTGAGTCGCCAAATACATGGTACAGAAAATAACTACAACTTTATTATTACAATTGTCGTGCAAAATACGACAACATATATACTGTGAGTTTAAATACAAATATTGTCATCTAGACAGTATTCATACTCAATTAAGTCCTCATTATACTTATTGATACATTATTTTACAAAATAGTGAGGACTACTAAAACAACTGTCTTGAACCATCATTCTACACTCCGACTAGTACTCTCTACATTCTCGCCTCCTGAGAAGAAAAATGGAACAACAAGGAAAAGGGTGAGCTCAACTAGCCTAGTAAAGAATATTATGACTAAGATAATATACAACAAATTATCGTTAGTCTTCAACAGGGAAAAATTTAATAGAATAAAATAGACAACAAGTTTTCAATCAATATTCGCAGCGGAAAATAATAATTCATAGAGAAGTTACGTAGAGAATGAAATCTACGATTATCTATGAATTTAAAAGCCCATCATCAACATTTTATCCCTGTAACATCAATCAATAAATATCTTGAATCAAATAGTCATCTTTGCACTACAGGCTAAAGATATTCATCAGTTGGTCATGTTCACCTCAACACCTGTTCATCTTTGCACTACGGGCCAAAGATATTCATCAGAAATCATTCATCTTTGCACTACAGGCCAAAGATATTCATCAGAAATCATTCATCTTTGCACTACAGGCCAAAGATATTCAGTTATATCATCATTTAAGACTGAGGATGATGAAAAATATTTTTAAGGAAACGAATCCAGTGAAACAAAATAATAAATATTAAGGATTCGTATTTCAGCTATTCCATGTCCAAAAATACCTCATAAATAATCATAGTGGAGTAAAATTCAAGAATGATCAAAACATGGATACAATCAAAGCTAGTATCCATAATAGATATTTTGGACGAAAAGAAGAAAATTTCATTTTTCGGTGAATAGTAACTCGGGAATAGTAACTCGTGAATAGTAACTCATGAATAGTAACTCGTGAATAGTAACCCCGACATGAAAAGTTCTAAATTTGATAAAAAGTTCAGATCAATACTTCGGCATAATGATATTGAAGAAAATAATATCATTTAAGAAGAAATAACATCCCTTACCTCGGAAAGACGATACTTCTGACTGGAATACTAGATATAGTGCTGAAGGAAACTTGCACCGTATAGCAACACTCAAAGTATCAATACTCACACGAATACGCTCGATATAGAGAGAGAAATAGAGAGAAACTTGTGTTTCTGGTGTGTTTTTCAATTCTAACCTAAGCACCCTATTTATAGGAAAATACTTAGAACACCAAAGCAGAAAATTGAATAAAATAATAATATTTCTTAAAAATATTCAAGCCAACCTAAGAAATCTGATTTCAGATCATGTATAACACATGTGAGCCACTCAATTGCAACAAAAAACGTTTTTCTTAAAAAAAAACATTTTAAACTCCAAAAATCAATTATTTCAGAACTTCGGAACTTCAATAATTCATAATAAATAGCCCTTTTATCAGAAAATTCGAATCTCGCGAGTTTTTATAGGAAATTCAATTCTCTACAACTTTGCAGAAGAAAGTTTTTCCAAATTCCAAACAGATATTGACCGAAATCCACAAACGAGCGATTTTTCAGTCAATAATAAATTTTCGGTCAAGAATTGTGTCCACCAACACACAAAACATGTGTTAATCATTTAATGCCACAAAAATACTCTTCCTCCTCATATACTCATATATTCCACATTCATTATAAAAATATCACCATCAATATATTATTAAAATAATATATTTAAATGAATTATTTTATCAGAAAAAGATAAAATATTAATTTTCAACAATTGTCACATTAAAAATTTTCTCCATCTATATCCACATAAAATCACTATTTTTCTCATCATATAAATCAATAATTAATTATACACAAATAATATTACAGAACCACAGTACTGGCAACCAGGTCGTTCCCAGGAAAGAGGGGGCTTTCCAATGAGGATCTCTCCTTACTGGCGCGCAATTAGATGACCAAACCTCTCCTTAGACAGAACTTTCTAGACATTGCCAATAATGTTATCTAATAATATTATTCAGATAATATGAATTATTGTTCCGATAATAGAAAATACTGTGTAGTGACATTATTAAAACAACAGTAATATAAAATATAAACGCAGCAATTATTGAATCAATAAAATACAATATTGAACAGTAATTACTGTAACAATTATTGAGTAGTGCCTTCTTGCGTAAGAATCAATAATTGGTGCAATACCGTGTGCTACTATGCAACAACGCGTATTACTACGTTTTAACAACCGGGTATTCCAACAGTATTAACGGTAATAACTATGCCATTATTTATAAACCACTTATTTTTGTCGTTTTCTTCATCCAATCGCTTTCTGTTATGGGGCCCACAAAAGACTGCGCCGTCGTACGAATATTCTCCGACAGTAAGAATATTCCACGACCAAGCGAATATTCCCCGACAATAATGAATATTTTATAACCACTTGCTTATTTAAAATATTTGCGCATTTTACCCATAACTAACCACATTAATCAAATCAACCCTTACTATTTCAGAATAATAAATAGAGAAAATTAAATTTCATTTATTAATAATTTGGGGTCTTACAACCTCCTCTCCTTATGAAATTTCGTCCTCGAAATTGACATACGTACCTGGTGTTTCGAAAAGATGAGGATACCTCGCTTTCATTTTCGTTTCCAACACCCAGGTCATTTCTTCAATAGCATGGTTCCTCCACAAAACTTTGACTTGTGGTATGACCTTTGTGCGTAGGACATGCTCCTTTCTATCCAAAATCTTGACAGGTACCTCCTCGAACGTTAAGTCTTCGGCTATCTCGTCCGGTTCTAACTCAATAACGTGGTTCGGGTCTTTCACATATTTATGTAACATCGATACGTGAATAACGTTATGAACACGTGACATACTTAGCGTTAAGGCGAGTCTATAGGCCACAGTTCCTACTCGATCGAGGATTTCAAATAAATCGAAGGCTTGAGCTTTCTTCTCTTCATCGACTCTTACTTCTAGAATAACACATTCTTGCACCTTCTTCTTTATATTCATCAGCTCCAGGTCTTTAGCTTGAGCGGCTTTAACGTTATCGATTAAAGTCGATTTTACTCGTATACTTGACATCATCGCACTCGTTCCTGCATATGATCTTCTACTCAACGCGTCAGCTGCCACGTTTGCTTTTCCAGGATGGTATTGAATAGTGTAGTCGTAATCTTTCAACAGCTCGAGCCAACGTCGTTGCCGCATGTTGAGTTCTTTTTGAGTGAAGAAATATTTGAGGCTTTTATGGTCTGAATATATCTCCACTTTCTCCCCATATAGATAGTGCCTCCAGATCTTTAGCACGAAAACGACTGCTGCCAACTCGAGATCATAAGTAGGATAATTCCTCTCATATTCTTTAAGTTGTCGCGAGGCATAGGCTATGACTTTCCCACGTTGCATGAGAACACATCCTAACCATTTGCCTGAAGCATCGCTGTAGATAACAAATCCATCCGAACCAGATGGTATTGTCAGAACAGGTGCCGAAATGAGTTTCCTCTTAAGCTCTTGGAAACTCTTCTCGCATTCTTCGCTCCATACGATTTTGATATCCTTCCGAGTCAGCTGAGTTAACGGGGTAGCGATTCGAGAAAACTCTTCTACGAATCTCCGATAATAACTAGAAAGCTACGTATTTTGATTACTGACTTAGGTTGCTCTCAACTGTGACTCATATCCCAATCTTGGATAGCACATCACAATGACACCTATCAGTTTACTACCGCACGAATATGGCATCCTCTACGGAGAGTCTGGTTTCAGTACATTCCACAAAGGAAGTCACCAGATAGAGGCTCGGTTATCAACTTCTATAGTTGGGTTTTTAACTCCTGAAGTTCAATAGGAGCCATTCGATATGAGATTTTAGAAATGGGTTTTGTACCGGGTTCAAAGTCGATACAAAATTTAATATCACGCTCTGGGAGTAAGCCAAGAAATTCTTCAAGAAATACGTCAAAAATTTTACTAACAACAGAATATCATTCAAATCTGAAGTATTTTTGTTCAAGTCCATGACATGGCTAAGAAAGCTTGACATCCGTTTTTTAATAAACGAATGACTTTACGGCTTGATATGAAAGAGTTTGACTTCAATGGTTTGGTTGCTTGAATTCGAATAACATGTTGCTTAGGAATATGAAAACTAACAACCTTACGAAAGCAATCAATTTTGGCATGATGAGTAGTTAACCAATCAATTCCTAAAATCACATCAAAAGCAAGTATCTTTAAAGAGATAAGGTCAACAGGTAATGTGATGGTGCCAACTTGGATCAAACAAGATTTATAAACAATGGATGTAACGAAAGTTTCTCCTAACGAAGTTTCAACAGATAAGTCAAAGTCTAATTATCTCCGGAGTCAAGTTTAAACGTTGAACACAAGCAAGAGATAAATGAATGGGTAGAACCGGTATCTAATAAGATATAGACTTCGCAAAAATTTATAATTAACTAACCCGTGCTAACTTCGTTCGGGTTCCTCGCATTCTGATCAGTCACGAAAAACGCTCTTCCAGGAACCATTGACTTTGACTTTTCTGGGACAACTTTTTGAGTCACCACCCCCTTTGGACTTGGTTTCGCTACAGTGCAATCTCGAGCTATATGTCCTTCCTTTCTACAGTTATAACATACCTTAAACTGTTGTGGGCAGTTTGGGCTGATATGTCCTTCTTTTCCGCACTTATAGCATATAACCGGTGGTCGCTCTCCTCCCTTGGAACCAGTTGCTGCTGGTGCTGACGTCTTCACATTGTCATCGTTGAATCTCCTCTTTTTAAAATCTCCTCCCGACTCGCTTCTTCTATTCTCATGGCCACGATTACCACCAGAGTGGTTGCCGCTCTTGTCCGTATTCTTCTTTCTCCGCTGGTTATCATTGTTCTGATGACTGCTGTCACCGGTATGATCCTGGTTGTGGTCCATCGATTGACCGCACTCGTTATCTCGCTCTAATAATTGAGCCCTATTGACAACATCTGAATAGAGAGAAAATTTATGAGAAATGAGATATTGACGTATGTCGGGTTTCAAACCTCTTAGAAACATCCGTGTCATACGTTCCTCATTCTCCACCAAATGAGGTGCAAACCTGGACAACTCTGCAAACTTCGCCTCATATTGGGACACCGTCATGTTATTTTGTTCTAATCTAATAAACTCTACCTCTTTCATATGACGAACACTTTCAGGAAAGTATTTGTCATTGAACAGTTTCTGAAATGTCTCCCAAGACATGCTAAGCGCGGCTGGATGGGTACGCTTCACAGATTTCCACCAGTAATCTGCCTCATTACGGAATATAAAGGTGGCGAACGGAACCTTCTGTTCTTCCGTGCATCCCAAGACATCGAATATCTTGGTAATTTGTTTGACCCACGTCTCTGCCTTAATCGGATCCGGCTTTCCCCAGAATTCTGGTGGTCCTAACTCCTTAAACTGCTTGGCCGTGACAAGCCGCGCGTTGCTATCATTTCTACACGTATTTTGTACACGAGTCTCCCTCGTCTGGTTTTGCATGAACTGAAAAAAACTCCTAAACATCCCGTCGTTCATCGTCTGCTTAGTGGTGTTGTTTACAGGAGGAATATTGCCAGCTTGTTGCACGTTCTCCTCGTTGGTGAGCAAAGTTGTCTCCACGTTCTCATTTACTCCACTGTTAACATTCTCAATCGACATTCTCAAATACTGCCATAAACAAGGGTTAATTTAACAAATTAACATATCACATAATATCCCTATATTATGACCGACCAACAAATAAGCTTAGGTAGGACACACTAGCGAAGGATTTACTCGTCTCTCCCCTCCTAGTTCTATTCTCCGATCTCTGCCAGAGATCATATCCCTAAGCTCTGATACCAACTGTGACGCCCCTAAAACAGGTCCAATCCATCCAACCCATTCTGAGTCGCCAAATACATGGTACAGAAAATAACTACAACTTTATTATTACAATTGTCGTGCAAAATACGACAACACATATACTGTGAGTTTAAATACAAATATTGTCATCTAGACAGTATTCATACTCAATTAAGTCCTCATTATACTTATTGATACACTATTTTACAAAATAGTGAGGACTACTAAAACAACTGTCTTGAACCATCATTCTACACTCCGACTAGTACTCTCTACATTCTCGCCTCCTGAGAAGAAAAATGGAACAACAAGGAAAAGGGTGAGCTCAACTAGCCCAATAAAGAATATTATGACTAAGATAATATACAACAAATTATCGTTAGTCTTCAACATGGAAAAATTTAATAGAATAAAATAGACAACAAGTTTTCAATCAATATTCGCAGCGAAAAATAATAATTCATAGAGAAGTTACGTAGAGAATGAAATCTACGATTATCTATGAATTTAAAAGCCCATCATCAACATTTTATCCCTGTAACATCAATCAATAAATATCTTGAATCAAATAGTCATCTTTGCACTACAGGCTAAAGATATTCATCAGTTGGTCATGTTCACCTCAACACCTGTTCATCTTTGCACTACGGGCCAAAGATATTCATCAGAAATCATTCATCTTTGCACTACAGGCCAAAGATATTCATCAGAAATCATTCATCTTTGCACTACAGGCCAAAGATATTCAGTTATATCATCATTTAAGACTGAGGATGATGAAAAATATTTTTAAGGAAACGAATCCAGTGAAACAAAATAATAAATATTAAGGATTCGTATTTCAGCTATTCCATGTCCAAAAATACCTCATAAATAATCATAGTGGAGTAAAATTCAAGAATGATCAAAACATGGATACAATCAAAGCTAGTATCCAGAATAGATATTTTGGACGAAAAGAAGAAAATTTCATTTTTCGGTGAATAGTAACTCGGGAATAGTAACTCGTGAATAGTAACTCATGAATAGTAACTCGTGAATAGTAACCCCGACATGAAAAGTTCCAAATTTGATAAAAAGTTCAGATCAATACTTCGGCATAATGATATTGAAGAAAATAATATCATTTAAGAAGAAATAACATCCCTTACCTCGGAAAGACGGTACTTCTGACTGGAATACTAGATATAGTGCTGAAGGAAACTTGCACCGTATAACAACACTCAAAGTATCAATACTCACAAGAATACGCTCGATATAGAGAGAGAAATAGAGAGAAACTTGTGTTTCTGGTGTATTTTTCAATTATAACCTAAGCACCCTATTTATAGGAAAATGCTTAGAACACCAAAGCAGAAAATTGAATAAAATAATAATATTTCTTAAAAATATTCAAGCCCACCTAAGAAATCTGATTTCAGATCATGTATAACACATGTGAGCCACTCAATTGCAACAAAAAACGTTTTTCTTAAAAAAAACATTTTAAACTCCAAAAATCAATTATTTCAGAACTTCGGAACTTCAATAATTCATAATAAATAGCCCTTTTATCAGAAAATTCGAATCTCGCGAGTTTTTATAGGAAATTCAATTCTCTACAACTTTGCAGAAGAAAGTTTTTTCAAATTCCAAACAGATATTGACCGAAATCCACAAACGAGCGATTTTTCAGTCAATAATAAATTTTCGGTCAAGAATTGTGTCCACCAACACACAAAACATGTGTTAATCATTTAATGCCACAAAAATACTCTTCCTCCACATATACTCATATATTCCACATTCATTATAAAAATATCACCATCAATATATTATTAAAATAATATATTTAAATGAATTATTTTATCAGAAAAAGATAAAATATTAATTTTCAACAATTGTCACATTAAAAATTTTCTCCATCTATATCCACATAAAATCACTATTTTTCTCATCATATAAATCAATAATTAATTATACACAAATAATATTACAGAACCACAGTACTGGCAACCAGGTCGTTCCCAGGAAAGAGGGGGCTTTCCAATGAGGATCTCTCCTTACTGGCGCGCAATTAGATGACCAAACCTCTCCTTAGACAGAACTTTCTAGACATTGCCAATAATGTTATCTAATAATATTATTCAGATAATATGAATTATTATTCCGATAATAGAAAATACTGTGTAGTGACAATTATTAAAACAACAGTAATATAAAATATCAACGCAGCAATTATTGAATCAATAAAATACAATATTGAACAGTAATTACTGTAACAATTATTGAGTAGTGCCTTCTTGCGTAAGAATCAATAATTGGTGCAATACCGTGTGCTACTGTGCAACAACGCGTATTACTACGTTTTAACCACCGGGTATTCCAACAGTATTAACGGTAACAACTATGCCATTATTTATAAACCACTTATTTTTGTCATTTTCTTCATCCAATCGCTTTCCGTTATGGGGCCTACAAAAGACTGCGGCTACGTACGAATATTCTCCGACAGTAAGAATATTCCACGACCAAGCGAATATTCCCCGACAATAATGAATATTTTATAACCACTTGCTTATTTAAAATATTTGCGCAATTTACCCATAACTAACCACATTAATCAAATCAACCCTTACTATTTCAGAATAATAAATAGAGGAAATTAAATTTCATTTATTAATAATTTGGGGTCTTACACAGACTCCCACCAGTAGTCTGCCTCACCGCGGAACATAAAGGTGGCGAATGGAACCTTCTGTTCCTCCGTGCATCCCAAGACATTGAATATCTTGGTAATTTGCTTGACCCACATTTCCGCCATGATCGAATTCGGCTTTCCCTTAAATTCTGGTGGTCCCAATTCTTTGAACTGTTTGGCTGTGAAAAACCGCGCGTTGTTATCATTTCCACCCGTATTTTGCACACGAGTCTCCCTCGTCTAATTTTGCATGAACTGCAAAAAGCTCCTAAACATTCCATCATTCATAGTTTGCTCGGTAACGTTGTTTACAGGAGGAATATTGGCTTCCTGTTGCACGTTCCCCTGGGTGGTGATCAAAGGTGTCTTCACGGTCTGATTTACTCCATTATTAACGTTCTCAGCTGCCATTCTTAAATACTGCCATAAAACAAGGGTTAATAGTCATGTCATATATTATCCCTATACTCTAACCGACCAAATAAACACCAAATAAACTTAGTCAGGTCATACTAGCGAAGGAATTTCCCGTCTCTTCCCTCCTAGTTCTTGTCTCACACCTCAGCCAGGGATCATATCCTTAAGCTCTGATACCAACTGTGACGCCCCCAAAATAGGTATACAACACCCATTCTGAGTCGCCAAATACATGGTACAAAAAGCAAACTACAACTTCAATAATACAATTGTCGTGCAAAATCCGACAACACATACTGTGAGTTTAAATACAAATATTGTTTTCTAGACAATATCCACACTCAAGTAAGTCCTCATTATAATTATTCAAACACTATTTTACAAAAATAGTGAGGACAGCTAAAACATCTTTCTAGAACCATCACTCCATACCCCGACTAGATCCTGCTATGTTCTCACCTCCTGAGAAGAAAAATGGAACAAAAAGGAAAAGGGTGAGCTCAACTAGCCCAGTAAAAAATATTATGACTAAGATAATATACAACAAATTATCATTAGTATTCAACAGGGAAAAATCTGATAGAATATAATCGACAACAAGTTTTAGATCAACAACTGCAGCGGAAACAACAAACCATTAGAAGAGTCAAGTAGAGAATGAATTCTACTATCTTCTAAGATTTAAATGTCCATCATCAATATTTTATCCCTGTAACATCAATTAATAATCATCTTTAACCAAATATTCATCTTTGCACTACAGGCCAAAGATATTCATTTGTATCACCAGTCGGTCATGTTCATCTCAACACCTGTTCATCTTTGCACTACGGGCCAAAGATATTCATCAGTTAATCATTCATCTTTGCACTACAGGCCAAAGATATTCAATAATATTATCATTTAGGACTGAAGATGATAAAAAATATCTTAAAAAAAATAAATCCAGTGAGACAGAAGGACAATAGTAGGGAGTTGTATAACAGTTTATCCACGATCAATAATACTTCATAATAATCAATTGTGAAGTAGAATTTAAAAATAAAGATCAAAATATGGATACAATCAAAGATAGTAACCATAATAGATATCTTGGACAAAAAGAGAAAATTTTATTTTTCGGTGAATAGTGCCGTATTCGTGAATAGTGCCGTATACGTGAATAGTGCCGTATACGTGAATAGTAACCCCGACACAAAAAGTTCCAAATTTGATAAAAAAAACTCATATCAATATTTCAGCATAATGATATTAAAGAAAATAATATCATTTAAGAAGAAAATAATATCCCTTACCTCAAAATAACCGTACTTCTGACTGAATATCAGATACGAGGCTAAATGAAACTTGTGCTGAATAACAACTTTCAAAGTATCTAAATACTAAAAAAATACACTCAATAATCTAGAGAGAGAAAGAGAGAAAACTTATGAATTCTGGTGTGATTTTCAATTCTAATTTAGCCCTCTATTTATAGGAAAATGTTAGCACGCCGAAGCAGACTTAACCTGTAACCTGATGGCTTTACTTGCTACTATTTCCACCCACCACATTTGAATAAAAATCTCAGCACATTTCTTCACCAACCAAGAGTGGGGCCCACCAATTCTAGAATTTTCCACCAAAATGATAAACTCCGAAAATTCAACAATTTCTGAACCAGTCATCTCGTAAAATTCATAATAAATCATACGTTCATTTTTAACGATTCAAAATTTGTGGACATATACTCAACTTATATATGTATAACATATCCAAAAATTACCACGATCCAACGGTCAGATTAAAAATTATAACCCCCGCAAAATATCTCAAAAACCCTGATTTTTAATACCTCCATTCCGACAAAAATACTGATAAAAATCTCAACATTAACTCCTTCATTTTTAACCACAAAAATATATCCCTCATTTATATCCACATAAAATAAATATTTCCTTATCATATGAATCAATAATTAATTATTCACAAATAATATTACAGAATCACATTTATGACAACCAGGCCGTTCCCAGGAAAGAGGCGGCTTTTCAATAAGAATTTCTCCTTACTGGCGCGCAATTAGATGACCAACCCTCTCTTTAGACAGAACTTTCTAGACATTGTCAATAATGTTATCTAATAATATTATTCAAATAATATGAATTATTGATCTGATAATGGGAAATACTGTGCAGTGACAATTATTGAAACAACAATAATATAAAATATCAATGCAGCAATTATTGAATCAATAAAATAAAATATTGAACAGTAACTGCTGTAACAATTATTGAGTAGTGCATTCCTTCGTAAGAATCAATAATTCTAAAATACTGTGCAATCCGTGTGCTACTGTGCAACCACCAGGTATTCCAACAGTATTAACGGTAACTACGCCGTTAATTATAAACAACTTATACTTGTCGTTTTCTTCATCCAATCGCTTCCGTTATGGGGCACACACAAGGCTGCGCCGTCGTACGAATATTCCACGACAACAAGAATATTCCACGACCAAACGAATATTCACCGACCAAAAATGAATATTTTATAACCACTTGCTTATTTGAAATATTTACGCATTTTACCCATAACTAAACACATTAATCAAATCAACCCTTTCTATTCCAAAATAATAAATAGAGGAAATTTAATTTCATTTATTAATAAGTTTGGGTCTTACACTCTCATCTTTCATACTCATAGCAAGTCCTACAAACAGGGAAAACACATTCATTACATGCAACAAAGAGTTCCATATCTACAGTTATCTCCACCATATCCCCATAAATTTGACATATTTGCCCACTCGATTCTTTTGCGGATTGTATCTGAAACAAAATGTAGTTCCATCAACATTCAAACATAAAAGGTAGGAACTTAATAATTACAAACCAATTACAAAACAAAAAGATTGTGAATGTCTGCTAGAACATGTGTAGGATATTGCCAAGTTTACAAGCACCCGTGCCCAAACTGGAAAACATTATGGCTTCATTTTAAAAGTCAAAATGATACAATACAAGAAACAACTACTGAAATCAAAACTTTGAAATTTAATCCATAATTTCAAATTACAAATAATTTTTCTTTTTGCTTGATCTCCTCCTGAATTTTAAATCAGTAAATACTAAATAAACCACATTTAGTAGACTTGTCAAACTAATTTCTTAGAGCTTGGCATATTCGATTTGCTCCACACCAAAAAAAAAAAAAATTACCAGACCAGAGTTGCGGCAGAGACACAAGGTGGCACTGTATTAGGACTGAGCCTCCACTACACTACCAAAAATATCATCCACCCCGGCTTAAATCTGCCACTAAACAGATATGATAGGGGGAAAACGCTGATCCGATTTTCGGTTTGTTAAAAAGTAGAAAGAAATCAGAGGATGACGACATATGCATGTGATGGTTGAGAATGAAAAGAGAGAAGTGTTTGAAAGACTTGGGGAAAATTAGAGCACACGAGAGAGGGAACGGACAGATACGGAAGTGTACCGACACTTTTATTTAAAAAAATAAATTATGGTTTTATACATTAGAAGTATCCTTTAAAAACTCTAACTTTTGTTCGTTCTATTTCTTTTAACAAATTACATAGGGAAAAGAAAGTGGGAAATGAAGTAATATATTTTTCGTTGATTAATATTTACTAAAATGGGTACTTTGCCCGCTAAAAAATGGAGAATCTTCACATAGTAAAAATAATGCTACTAGTAGTAGTAAAAAAACGATGCGTTGAATCTAATTTAAGAATTAAGACGCATATAAATGTCCTTTTCTAGAAAGTGATGCTACTAGTAGTAGTGAAAAAGAGCGGAGCATGGGAAGGGACTAAATAATATTGGGGCCCATCTATGTCCTTTTGAGCTCCCTAGTTATTATAATTATTACTCCTAAGATATCAAGATTCTAGTAGAATTTGATTGGATCTTCTTTAATCATTTTTCTTGAGAAAAAGGACACCGTGCAGTAGTAGTATTTGATTTACTTACTTGTAGTTTACATTTCCACCAAAGCCGTATACTATTAGCCCATGTGTTTTGAAGGAGTAGAGTTATGACTAAGCCTAATAAACTAGAGCATCATATTGCAGCCATGAAAGATCAGCAGCAAGTATACCCACTGTGACAGCTGTGCACCAATTACGAGGCCAGCCACATGAACTGCAGCGATGCCCGCCTGAGCAGAGCTGACAAACAATATCAAAAATTCCTCCGACTTGGACTCCCGAGAAATCCGGTGATGGAACAAATCAGCACAAGAGAGCCCAAACCAGCAACCATGGCCAAAATAATTCTTCAAGCTACGCATGTGAAGAGTAATAGGCTGAAGACCCAGTAGAGATACTCCGGAAATCGGGACGAAAAGTCCATGGATACCAACAAGAAATCCAATGCACAATGAATAACCATAACAACATTCAAATATGCAACCACAAGGTCGGGGTTGAAAGCAACAGTGCAGGATAGCCCAGACCACAGAATGGATTCACATCATCCATTCAAAGACATTCATGCGCAAATAGCAACAACAATAGGAGTAATACTAGCCAAGGAAACCAAGGAAACCAAGGAATTTAGAACCTATAGAAACAGTGTTTGGCTAGAGCATCTAAGCCTAGCCTTGACACAACCATCAATCACAAAGCTTCAAGGTGGCTTAAGGTTAGCCAACCTTGATTGCTGCCTGCCCGTCGAAGGATATTTCAAACAAGATTTGAGAGCACGAAAAGAAATGGTAGATAAAGCATCCTGCTTTGCAAGGTTAACTTTATCAATCAAGAGTTCAACACGATCAAAGTGTACTCTTATGCTTGCATTATATTATGGTGCAATATTCAGCTTCTGAATTCTAGGAGGATCTGGAATTTTTCCCTTACCATTAGTAGATCTCATTGGGCTCCTCCGGAAATCAGGACGGAAAGTCCATGGATACCGACAAGAAACCCAATGCACAATGAATAACCATTACAACATTCAAATATGCAACCACAAGGTCGGGGTTGAAAGCAACAATGCAGGATAACCCAGACCACATAATAGAGTCACATCATCCATTCAAAGACATTCATGTGCAATTAGCAACAATAATAGGAGTAATACTAGCTAAGGAAACCAAGGAATTTAGAAACTATAGAAACAGTGTTTGGCTAGAGCATCTAAGCCTAGCCTTGATAAAGCCATCAATCACAAAGCTTCAAGGTGGCTTAGGGTCAGCCAACCTTGATTGTTGCCTGCCCGTTGGAGGATTTTCAAGAAATTTGACTGCACGTAAAACAGGGCAAAAAGGCCGAATCTCATTCATCCAGTTGCCAAGAGTGGATTCTGGAGCAACACTCGCGTGAGGACCAGTTATTCCACTAAATTCGTGCAGATAACCAAGCAAGGAGATGGTTTGTAATGTTTTACCAAGCCCGTGGACGACAACAATAATATTAACCGGTAAACAATTAGATTAACTGGTTAAAGTAGGTATGCTTGTAGTTACATGCAAAGGTTGCTGACCTATTGGTAGGACAAGGATATTAGAGAAGCCCAAATTTCAGAACATACCTTTTCATCTGGAAGGGTTCCATTTATACCATTCTCATATATAATCGTATAAGCCAATTTAACCCAGCAAGTTAGTGATCCCTCATCTTCCCCAGAATACCTGCAGAGGACAAATTGAGAAAAAAGCTAAAACTTTTCTCCTTGAAATTGAAAATCACCTTAGCCTGCAGGAAACTAGCCTAGACTAAACTCATTTACATATAAGAAAACTCTCAACAACCATCTACCAGTGTTGCACATGAAGATGATGGATCAATATTTTGAAAAGAAACACCTACAATAAGATCGCCGAACACCCCAAACATATGAAAAATTGGATCAGATATCAACAGTGGCTAAATAATAGGTGAAAGAATTGAACTTTAACTGGGATAATTCAAAAATCAACTCTCACTGCAAAATTCAAACAACCACAAACACTCTCAGTTTCATCTGTAACTGAAACTCACAAAGTACAGACATGAAATGACCACAATATCAAACCTGATTATTACTCCAATTTTCTCAACAATTTCAATAGCAGTTTCAATTATAGTGACAAAGAGTTTGATATTTCCAAAAAGAAAGAAATAAAATTGACACCCAACATTTGTGGAACAAATTCTGTGCATGGACTAACGAGGGAGTACCTCTTCAAAGCCATTGCACCAAAAAGCTGAAAACTTCTTGATCATGTACAACTAGCATTTTACTTCTACTGAAAATAAATAAATGAAAACCTCTATTAACCATATTTTCGGTAACACTTTTGTAGGAGAGTAGCAAAATATAGAATTTTAACCCAAAAAAATGAAATGAATTATAAAAGTTGGAGTTATTTGAGGTTGATGATGAATCAAAATTAAAGAGCGAGTTTTTCCAAGGATCGGAATATAATAAGATATTAATAAGATATCACACCAATTATAAACTAAACACCATAACATAGAATGAAGAAAACTATAGCTTCTTACATACATTTTAAAACTGGGGTTGAATCTTAGAGTCCATCGATTGCTTCTACATTCCATCTCCGACTGAATTTCACTAATCCATAGGTTACAGTTCTCGGCTTGCCAAAGGAAGAAGAAGAAACCTGGGAAACGAACGAAACCGAGCTGAAATAGTCATATACAGTAGAGAAACCAAACAACCTGATAAAACCCGAACCCGCCCCACAAACCGACCCAGACCCGGAATTGTACGAACCATAACTAGTCGGTAGAGAAACCAAATAACCTGATGAAACCCGAACCCACTTCACAACCCGACCCAGACCCGCAACTGTACGAATCGTAAAATCACCAAATGCGTACTGCATGAACTGTAATTCAGGTCAGCACAGTAGAGAATGGGAACCGTACGCAAAGAAAAGAAGCGCGTACGGGCGCGTCGCAACTCTGATTGGGATGCGCCATCTCCGGTCAACTTTTCAGCGAGCTTACATTGCCAACTTGGTACGGTTATCCTGGCAAATTTGAATAATAGATCTGTAATGGAAGCATAGAGTTTTTATGGGTTACTTAGAAGTGAGCAAGCTGATTAAACTTGACACCTCAGGCTTACCAAAACGGCTAAGCCAGGTATGCGAAGCCATCATCGTGCCAAATAGATCTGATCCAAATTGGGATAGAAGAAGGGTCAGCCTTGATCAAGTCCAAACCCTGCTGCCATCGAGTGCCCAAGTGGTCTTGGTCCAGTAAGTTGCACAGTGGATAGATTTCTTACCACCAACAAACACTGAGCGAAACTTGAGAGGACGGATCTTATGATGGAATAAGGAGAAGCCCCTTGAAGAGGAATCAGGATCATCACGCACGTGACCACCTGAAGAGCAGGAGGCAGCCTCACAGACGAGGAGATAAAGAAGTCACCAAAGTGAACAGAGGACTCGGCCAGAGAGTATTTTCTGAAAATAGCCTCAAAAAAACTCAAATGGCTTCCGCTAATAACATATGCTCTGACACATTAACTTTTATAAAAAATAAATAAATAAATTGTTCCAACTTCATTTGAAATGGCGTTCAATTTTTTTATTTTCAAATTTGCTCAATAAAAAAAATTATCAAATTACTTTCTTTTAAAAAAAATTGTTTTTTTTTTAAATTCAGATAAGTTTTTTGTTTAAAAAAATATGATTACCAAGAATAAAAAAAAACTGATTAAGAACAGTAATGATCATGACAGTATTTCAACGCCAGTCCAAGTGGCTTTGAATTTGAATTATTATTTTCAACACGAGTTCATCTAACATTTAGCCTATCTTTAGAAAAAAAAAGTGAACAAAATGAATGTAAATGAAAATTTTGAACTTGTTTGAGACTATTTTCAGAAAATTCTACAGCCACATGGTCCTCATCTAAGGGAAACTCTTGGAGTTTGAAATATAGTCTGGGCCCACATAGCCCTTATCGTTAGGGGTGTAAACGAGTCGAATATCAGCGAACATCCTAATGCTTAGATTCAGCTCAACTCGAAAAAATTCAGCACGGATTTGATAAGGAATTTCTAATTTAGCGCCATATTCGACTCGGATCATTAGTCGAACCTACTCGACTCGTAAGTGCTCGACTCGTTTACAAAACGAGTTACTCACGAGCCTTCAAATCGAGTTTCGAATATGAACCATTTCACTTAATACTGAACCACTACATGTTAAATTTATTACTAAACTAATGTTTATATATAAAAGTTTTTACTTTTATTTATGTAAATAAATTATAAAGAATGTAACACAAATTGATAATCAATTCATTGATTTATTTAAGTACAAGCTTACACAATTTAATATTACACTTTATAAATTATAAAGATCGATACAAATATCAAATATTTAGTTTATTAGTATAGATCAGACCAGTATTCGAATATGATTCATGATATCGAGGAGGTATCGAGTATAATTCGAGAAAAAATGAAATACTCGAACCTTAATATGAGCAAACACTGGAATACTCAAATTTGACTCGTGTATCATTAAACAGAAAACGAGTATGGATCATATTCGACTCGAATCAACTTCGAATTCGAGCCTTGAATAATATTTTCGAACCGATCTCGAGTCGAGTACCGAGCTACTCTGTAAGACCCCAACCCTTATGAAATAAATGTTTATTTCTTTTATGATTATTTTTAAACAGTAAAGTGTTTAATCGATAGAATGTTATAGTTATGGGTAATATTTGTAAATTATATGAAGTAAACAGTCTGCCAGGAATATTCAACTTGTTGGGGAATATTCGTACACTGCCGCCGAAATAACCAATCATTGGTGGGCCCCACAGTAAATATAACTGTCAGATGGGGAAAAGTGACAGAAATAACCTTTTTAAAAATTAACGACATAACTTTTACCGTTAATTGTTAAAATACCCGATAATAAAAGTACAATTGCACACGGTACTCCACAATAGCACACGGTATTGCACAGTATTTCTGATTATTGATTCAATAATTGCTACAGTAGTAGTTGCATAGTATTTTATATTATTGACTCAATAATTGTTATAGTGATAATTACAGTCTCATATTATTGATTTAATAATTGTTATAGTAACAACTACATAGTATTCCACATCATTAAATCAATAAATTTCATGGCATAGTAACTCATATTATTTGAAATGATATTATTAATTAGCACTATTGACAATGTCTAGAAGTTCTGTCGAGAAAATGAGTTATGTTATATAATTGCGTGTCAATAAGGATAACTATTTATCGGAAAGCACGCTTTCGTTGTGAGTTATAAGATTAATAATTAATAATTGTTGAAAGATTGTGTTGATTAAAGATTAGTATTGTAAGACCCCGAATTTTATAAAATGAAAGTATTCAATTATTATTTTATTTCGTAAATGGTTAAATTGATAAAATGTTAAAGTTAAGGGTGATATGTGAAATTTTTTGCAAAGTAAGCAAGTTGTTGTAAAATATTCGTTTGGTCAGAGAATATTATTTTTGTCGAGAAATATTCGTACGACGACACAATCATTGGTGGACCCCACAACGGAAGTATTGTCGTAGTTAAAAAACGACAGAATTATCTTTTTATAAAAATAATGGCGAAAGTGCTACCGTTAAAACTGTTAAACTACTCGGTAGTAAAAGTACAGTAATACGCGTGGTTGCATAGTAGCACACGGTATTAATTATTGATACTTACGTGAGAAGTCACTCAGTTTTGTTCAATTATTGCTACAGTAATTGTTGCATAATATCTCACATTATTTGATTCAATTATTGTCGATATTTTATATATTATTAAATCAATAATTGAGATGACAAAATTATTAATATTATTATTTGCAATATTAACGATGTTTAGAAGTTCTGCCAAAGAGAGGTTTGGTCACCTAATTGCGCGTCAATAGGGAGAAATCCTTATTAAAAAGCCCCCTCTTTCCTGAAAACGATCTGGTCGATTAATATTGTGAATTATAATAATGATGATAAATGTTGTTAATTATATTGAGGTGTATTTTTATGAAGTCACGGAAGTTTATATATATATATATATATATATATTATATAAATTTTATTTTATTAGTATTATTAATGTAATAAAACAGAAAAACTTTTTATATAAAACAGAATACTTTTATAAAGTTATCTGTTTTATTAGATTATAAATAGAATATATTATATTCTATTATGCATAGTATTTTGCATAGTAATTTTTTTTATATAAAACAGAATACTTTTATAAAGTTATTTGTTTTATTAGATTTTAAATAATATATATATATATATATATATATATATATATATATTTAGAATATATTATATTTTATTGCATAATATCCTTTCAATTCTCTTATAAATAGGATGCTTAGTTAGAATTGAAATCACACCAGAAATTCAGAGAATTCTCATCTATAATCTTGAGCGTATTTCTTTAGAGTTTTCAGAAGCTTTGAGCGTAGAAAAACAACATAAGTTTTCTTCAAGAATATCATCGCCCTACCAGTCGGAATACTCTTCTTTTACGGTAAGGGATATTATTTGTTGTACTCGTAAGGGGTATTATTCTTTCATATTTATGAAGAGAATTATTTTCTTTCCAATACTCGTAAGAGCTGTTGTTCCATTCTTTATTATTATGTTTGAATAACCTGTCTATGCGAAGTACCGCATACATAGTAAAATTCTGTTGTTATTCCATTCTTTATTATTCTGTCAGAATATCTTGTCTGTGCATTTACGCATGACCTGGTTCCATTATTTATTATTCTGTCAGAATATCCTGTCTGTGCGTTTACGCATGACCTGGTTCCATTATTTATTATTCCGTTGGGAATAACCTGTCTGTGTGATTTATCGCATGCATGGTGAATCCTTCTGTTATTCCATTTTTTATTATTCTGTTGGAATAACCTGTCTGTGTGGATTACCACATGCATGGTGAATGATCCTTTGTATTAATTTTTTATTAAATTGTGAAAATGATCTGTCTACGTGGATTACTGCATGGCGGGCAAAAATCTATTTGTAGTTTCATATATTCTGTTATACTCAGTTGGTTAAATTTTTGGCTTCTAGACTCCATGAAATTAGTAGAATATCCTGGATATTTGCGCTTCATCCAGTATTTTTTCATGAAAATATTTTTCTGAGCATTCTTGAATTTTACTCTACAAAGCAGTATTATGTTGACAATTTGGACGTTATTGGTTCTTGGATAACTTAATTCTTGAACTTGTTTTATTGAATTCTTATATCATTGTCATCATCCTCATGTTTATATTTTGTTGAAAGTCATTTGTGGGCTGTAGTGCATAGATGTACTTGGTATGATTATGACCAGGGATTATTCGGTATAATCATAACCGTAATGTTACAAATGATGTGGTAAAAGTCCTCATTGGCCCATAGTGCATTGATGGACAGTTGTTGGCATGATCATGACCATTGATGAATACACAAATATTCTTGGCCCATAGTACATGGATAATTTGTAGTCGTGATACTAATGAATATCCTTGGCCGTAGTACAGGGATGATGTGAATTATTTATTAAGCTGAGTCTCAGCGATAAAAGTGATGAAAAACCCTTTTAAATCATAAAAGATAGTAGATTTTATTCTCTACTTGACTCTTTTAATGGATAGCTTGTTCCGCTGCAGTTAAACTTGATGTTTGTTATATTTTATCAGTTTAACCTTGTTGAAGGCTAACGATAAATTATTCTGCATTATCTTAGTCATAATATTTCTTACTGGGCTAGTTGAGCTCACCCTTTCTTTCACTGTTCTCTTCAAGAAATGAGAATATAGCTGGGACGAGTCGGGGAACGGATTGATGGTCCAAATGATTGTTTTAGTAGTCCTTACTATTCTGTAAAAATAGTGTGATAATAAATGTATTGAGGACTTATTTTGAGTTCGAATACTGTCTAGAAGACAATATTTGTATTAAAACTCACAGCTCATGTTGTATAATTAAGTTTTTATTTGTATTTTGTATCATGTATTTGAAGACTCAGAATAAGTGATGTATACCTATTTTAGGGGCGTCACAAGTATAATAATTGATGTGTGGTAGATATTTGTTCAATTTGTGATATAAATAGAGAAGTTTATTGTAAGTTTGACTTATTATTCTATTGACCCACCACTTGATAATTTGTTAAACCGTCGGCAAAAAATTTCGTAAGGGATGTCATTTTCTTTCATATTTCATATTATGCGAGTATTATTATTTTATTTCATATTCCTAACTCTAAACTTACTATGGTAAGTATTGTTTCTATAATTCTTGAAATGATTAAAACTTCCATGAGATTTGCGCTTCATCTAATATTATTTCAGTTGAATAATTGCCTAAACGTTCTTATTAAATGTTAATCTAATTATGTCGGAGTACTACTCACGACATTGTACTATTTCACTAAATTTCACATTACTGCTTAAATTTTTTCAAAGCGAACACAAACCCATATAATTGTAAGGGTAAGCATGTAACACCCCGAACTCGCTACAGATCCGAAGTGCTACATGCCGCAAGCCCAAAGGCCCGTAAGCAGAATATTAATAGCGCAATCCAAACAAAATAACTCAACAATAATCCTAAATTAAAACCCAACAAATCATTTTTTAAATCTAATTCAAAATGAAAAACAAACTAAATACCAAAATAGTAAAATAGAGACGAAGCTTCTTGAAACTAATAGTTTTATCAAAAAAAAAATACAATGACAAAAAGAAATAAATATCTGAAATTAAACTTCAGCTATTCAAAGTGTATCAAACAAGTGTTTAACTATTAACGATGTAACTTGTAAAAATTTATGTAAGAGGGTGAGCGATAAAGCTCATCAAGTGACAATCTTTACTATTTAAGTGGATCAAGTATAATTTGCAAAACACCTTTTTGAAATAACTCATTGTTCGATAACAATAATAAATATACTTCCAAAACTAAAATAAATAATAACAAAGTGAATTCACATTCAAAAATGATTTCAATGTATACAACCCTACTAAGTAGGTATCTATTAAGTGCACGCTCCCCGAAGGGCCTAATTTACTTTATCATTCCTAATTCCTAGTTCCTTCAAGTATTGACATTCACACCACATGATCCTAATGCACCATATCTCCATAGCAAAATTTCATTTGTGATTTTCCATCACTTTGTCAAACGAAAAGACCAAATACATGTGTCTTAATAAGTAGACACTCAGAACTTGTTCGCAGCAGTACCTAGTACAACTATCTGATTAAGAAGCTTAAAACACAAACTCTTCCTCTGCTGTTCCATTCGGCAGTGCTCTGTCCTTCATCCCTTATAAAGCTTCTGCTGTCGAATCATCTATGTCCAGCAAGCATTGTAACCGAGACAGTTTTTCAGGCACTGGCTCGCTCTTCAAGTATATAAGGAAGATATCAGTGAGCTCTTCCGGCACCTTCCATGATAACGGTTTAGATGGTACAGCCTTGTCACAAGCTAACAAATCATTGAGAAAGGAAACCTACATGTAGAGAATGAAACAATAAGAATTACTGATCTATGTTCTGATTTACAGTGCTTACTTTTACATGTAATGAACAATAATCCATAAGCTAACAAGTTCATACCACCCCTGAATGGTTTCTCTGCCTCAGTAGTGCCACAACCTGAATTAGTGAGTTTGACAACCTACTTTGTGCACGTTCACGAACAACACACCTTGTCTTTTCAGAATTGATGTTGAGATCCTGCGGAATTTTTTGATAACTTCCTCTTCATCAAACTCCCCAGTTCCAGAGGAGAAAATCTCATCAATAGTTTTCTTGAAGAGGCTCTCGCGTAAGCTCAATGATATCATGTTGTCTAAATCAACTCCAGCTTCCTTAAGTTCTCTTATCTCCTTTATACTAAGCCTCCCTCGACCAACAACACTTTCCAGGGCAGCCGACATTTTTGTTGTTGTTATACTCTTTATTATCTTTTGAAAATACTGAGAAGGCAAACCCACTTGCATCTGCAACTCATTAAGCTGCTCAATCCTAGCTTTTGTTAGTTAAAATTTCTCTACTTTGATTTGTAATTGCACAGGAGAAAATTTCCTTTTCGACATCACCATGACCATTTGAATGTCCTTTATGAGTTGGTTACAGTTCAGCTTCAGTGTCCTACTGTATAACACATACATCAGCTTCACTACATGTTGTTTTATCACATGATACGTGGTTTATGATTGTTGATCCAGTACTATACTCGGAGCTATCCGGAGAGTCTGCATATAAATCTGATTGCCTATATTAACCATCAGTTAGTATATTGTGGTGAAAATATCTTGCTTAAGCCTAAATCCAAGTCTGGGCCATAGTTACTACCTCCAAGATGGTCGACCGCCTTCTTTACTACTCTTAAAGTCCTCTGCCAAGTGTTTAGAATTCTCAAGTTGATAATCCATATCAGAAATTCTTAATCTGATCACATCACCTTCTTTGCTTTGATTGAGAAAATCTTGGAGAGTCTGAATATTATACATGATGCAATATTAGCCACAGTATGGAAACATATGCGTGTTATAGTTATTTAGAGAGCCTCTAAGTTAGTGCACAACTACATTAAGCTCATTTTTTGTGGAAATTGTCAGCATCACCTCAACCATTCTTCTTGAGAGTATGACACAATTTAGTGCAAAGTTTCCCTTGAAATTCTAGTTCTGAATATCTTAGTAACGGCTACAAAGTAAAATTTAAAAATATAACTTTTGGTTTGCTTCAATCATTGAGGTGTAAACTGTCATTGATATACCAAGAAATGAATCATATGATTTCTGCAATCAACAAATTAGTGCATTATAGTTGAAACATACAATCAAAATACCAACTTCTTACCTTCTAAGCATTTTCAAGACTCTGGTTTGTGTTCTCTGTGTTAACTTTGAGGGCAAGCGAGCTAAGCAGTTGTGCTTGTTGCATTAATACAATAATCTTTGGGTCATCCTTCTTGAGGTACATTCCTTGAATCATGTCATTACTGGCTGCTTCTGGATCCAAGAAGGATAGCTACTCAGTTATGGTTATCAATTATGCAAAATTAAAGCTTTTGAATTTTGAAGATGGATACTATGATCACTAAAGAGTAAGCAACTTAATCAATCTCTATTACAGTGGATATATATGTACAATTCCTTGCTTAAGCCTATTGACAGATATTAACAAAAAAATCCAATTCAAGCCTCAAAAATGCCTTAACCGCAACAAATTTAACCGACATTTTACTTTTTGGTAGACTTCTTCCTAGATGAATACGTTGCACTACGGAGATTCTTCAACGATATAGATAAACTTCTTGCTTCCACTTGGATGTGATGCATTGGTTGGATGTGATGTGATGTGTTGGTTGGTTGTGATACATTGGTTGTGAACTCGTGATGTGTTGGTTGGTTGTAATGCATTGGTTGGATGTGATTCTAAACTCGTGAGTGTGATTTTTTAAAAAAATGTGAGTTTAAATACTAAACTCGTGAGTGTTTGATTTACAAAGAAAAGTGAGTTTGCCTTCTAAACTCTAATGTGTGTTCAAAAATAAAGTGATTTTGGTTTCTTCTAATGTGTGTTTTTCAAAGAAAAGTGAGTTTGATTTATAAACTCTAGTGTATGTTTTCAAAAGAAAGTAAGTTTAGTTTCTAAATTATAATGTTTCTTTCAAAAAAAGTGAGTTTGTTTTCCATACTTTAGTGTGTGTTTTCAAAAGAGAGTGATTTTAAAAGGTGAATTTTAAGTTTCATCAAAAGTCCCTTTCAAGTAATTAGTTTTTACCCTTTGAATTTGATTCATTTTAGAAAGCCTTTAGTTTTGAAAATCATTTTTTAATTACCCAAAGCAAATAAATAATTTAGAGTCCAACTTGGGGCATAGTAATCACATCGTAAGTATCACTAAATTACACTAATAATCCACTATTTGGGCTTTAAACTCCATCTTAAGAGTTAAAAGTCTACCCAAATAGGTTTACGGCCCATAAATGATATACAAGCCCGATAGCCATTTACAAGCCCAATTTCACATGTCCATTATTATGGAAGGAATGTCCTAATTCCTCTAAATTTGAATTTAGAGTCCTTAAGTTTTCTATTAAGCTCACAATTTGCAAAAATCTTACTCGAACAAAAATGATGGAATTTAATTTCAAGATCCATCATTGGAAGAGTGCCACAATTCTTCCAAAATATGGATTTGGAGCCCTTGGCACACAATTGAGGAAACGGCTCAATCAATACATTTGCATGAATTCTAAACATATATCCATCATGGGTTACTTCTAATTTTTATGGATAGAAGACCACAAACCTTATATTCACCTAGGACATCACAAAATTATACTACAAAATTTACCCAAGCAATTTAAGCACTAAGCATAGTAAGAAAGTTTCACATCAAATTGATACCCAATTCACATATAACAATTAAAATAGAGATAATGTTGTACATAAAATAGAGATACCCAATTCTCTATATGCACGAAAATGAAGAAACAATTTTTAGTTTTGTTGGTTGATGAAGATCATACACTGCTTTAAAAGCCATCTCTTAGTTGTTTTTTCCTTGAATTTCTTTGGATCAAGCCTTTCTTACCGGACTTTTGTTGGTCATGCTATCAATTCTTTAATTTCTTTGGATCAAGCCATTCTTACCGAACTTTTGTCGATCATGCTAACAATATTATTGGAGATACTAGTCGTTACTAGTTCTAAAGTCTTTCGTGTTTAACAGTCTAATTGGATTTGAATTGGGAAAATAACTTTTTTTTATTATAAGGAGCCATAAATAAAAAGTTAATAGCCTTTGATGACATTCAATTAAAAAAAATGCACTGTAATGATAAAATGACATTACTTGTTTAGATGTAGCAGATGATGACTCATTTGGATTAAAGTTATACACCCTCCTTGGTGGTGGCAGTGGTGGCTCATTTGGAATCTATACAAATTCATTTAAAATGGTAATCAAGTCATTTAAAATGGTAATCAAAGGACAAGCAAGTGAAAACAATGGTAAATATAATTATAATTAGAAATATTACCCTTGTACATGCAGCTAATGTAGTTCTAGGAAGCAACCATGATTCCTTTGTGCCCCCAATAAGTAAGCCAAATGATTCAAGTCAGTCATCGTTGTAGTCTCAAAGTTGCAATAATCAATATAACTCACTTTGCCTCTTATGTATTCAATCTCATCCTTAGAAAATTGACCTCCATGATGCAATTTTATTGTAAAGCAATGTTGAGCATTAATTGACCTTCAAGACAATATTAAACTATAATTAGGGAACACAATATATTATAACATTATACAAACAGAGAGGGATGTCAACATATGATAACAAATGTACAGAAATAACAAATGTACATAAATTAACTCTGTACATTTGTTATGAGATTAGTATGTGTATGTTGAGTTACTTTAACAAGTCCACAATCTATGGGTTAATTGCTAAAAATTGCGTTATTGCTAAAAATATTAAAACAAGTTATTCATAAGAAGAAAATAAATAACAGAAAAGCTTGAAACAGGTAAAGAATTAAAGATAGCAAAGATAGGTGGATTTATTATCTCTCACATTTGAGGAATTGATATTGTATATTACTTCATCCGATATCAAAAATTAGGCATACATGCTATATAGCCTTCAATCCTCCATCAAGCAGATCTTATCAATATCCATACTTTAAAAATGAAATGTTGAGTTGTACACATCCGTCATCGTTCCTTTTTAACAGCAATTAAGGAAATTAGAGAGCAAAAGCCAAATAAACAATTATGATATAAAATTAAAAATTACTTTAGTGAATAGAAAAGGTTACAATGATGTAAGACAATATACGATGCCCACCAAACTTCTCTAGCGATAATAAGCATGTTCTTGTTAAACTTTGAAGAAAACTTCGAGTACAGTAATCTAGTTATTGGCAGAAGTCTAAAGGAAATACGAGTGTGAATGTAACTCAAAAATTTTCCGTTTTAATTATATAAGCTAGAAACTAATATTATCATCTGCATGCAGGCTCTTGCTTACTGTATGCATGCAAGTTTACTTAAATATGCACATGGATGTTAACCGGAGTAATAACACTTTGTTCATGCACTTGTCCATAAGTTTATCTCGTATATACGTGTCTCTGTGTGTGTTCTTGATGACGGCGAAACCTGGAACCACTAACCTTACATGGTAAAACAGTACTGGTGGAAGGAATGCCCAACAACCACATACAGGGTAAATCCCATAGTAAAATATGTCTCTCTCTCTCTCTTATAGGAACATTTTCAGAAGCTACAGATTGAGAGTGCAATGGGTTCTTCAGCACCTACCTCTAAACAGGTAACTAACAAACGTGTTGATTATTTTCTCGTGTAAAAGGCTGTTTTAAGTACTCGCCATCCTTAAAGAAAGGTTCAATAACCAATTTCTAGATATACACGTGCCACAAAATCTTGTTCAACAGCCTTGCCTACATCAGCTTCTTGTTGCGCAACTACCTTCCATCTTATAATTTCTTCTTGAGCTGCAGAAATATCCATCATAAGCCCTTCAACCTAAAACCAAAAAGTAGTCGATATAAGATGTGAGATATATTTAAGAGTAGCTGGAATGTACATATTCCTCACCATAATTTCACATAATCATATCAGCAACCAAATAGAAAAATGAGATTATAAAACACCAGCTTGCTAAGAAATCATTATACAATCAATATATGAACAAGTATATATGTTAACTTACATTACCATTTGCCACTCTTTCTCTCTCTTCAAGTTCCTCTGCGTTGTTTCCTCAGGAAGAGGTCCTTGGCTTGAGCTTCTACAGGCTGTTTGAGTAAACTTAAATCAAATAAACAACTCTACGAATTCTGATCAAATAAGGGAAATCAATTCTAAACAAACTTAACTTGAGGTAAACCTAATATGTATCCCCCAACAGCTAGGGATTATATCTCAATTCAATACATTGCTTATAAACTCTCAATCCACATAAATATGGCCTAGGGCATCAGCATTCCTTGTAAACTCTTACCAACATGTCCTGATAGGATGTGTAAAATGTTACAACTGCTAAAATACTAGTAGAAATATCTATTTGGTAAATGATGGTGATATTTCTCTTGGTAATCTGATTCGGGGACAAACTGGTGCGATAACAAAGAACTCTGCAGATGCCATCCTTCAAGCTCCTTTAGGTACTGTTTTGAGTGTATGTAATCCTGGATACTCATGACCACCTTGGTCAGCCTTGGATCTTTCCGTTGTCTAAGTGCATTAAGAAAGTTGCGAAAAATAATCTTCAACAACTTCTTGAACAGTGATCTATATATACCAATTTTTCTTCTTGAACCAAAACTATAAAAAATATAAAAGAATGTGTCAGCCATAACAATTGTCAATAGTTATGACTGATCGATCCGAGACGTGAGCAAAAGTCAATTTTAATGTTAGATCCTACCCTTGAGTTGAACAATAATCAGAGCAGTCAAGACTTACTGATAATACTGTTATTATTTTATTTATTTATATAGCTAAAATGTGCAACAAAAAGTCAACAAAGTCGTGAAACCCATAGAAACGCTGCTTATTCAATAAAGCAAAAGAGAACATAAAAGCCTCAAATCAACGCTGAAAGATTACAAAGAAAACCTCAGGCTCCCAACAAAATTCACTCAACTCATAGGTCAATGACATCCAAGCTTCACTATGTGTCAATGTCTAAACGAATAAAGAACAAATAATTATCCTTCCAAGAGGTGTAAATGTGAAATAGATAGCCTTAGACCCCTAACACACATTTGATGACTCATAGGTCTTGTTGTTTCACTTTTTATCTTTTAAATTATAGATATTCAGAACATATTTAATTTACCAAGACATTCACAACTCTTTCTATCAACTGAAGGAAAACCTCTTCGAAGTAATATAGCCATCCACATACAAAGACACATCTAAAGTACTTACTTTCGATAAGCTCATATTCCATTCGTGGAAAAAAATGTTGGAGTAGTTCTGTTGCTGATGGACTATCTGATGGACTTGGGGACATCAAGCGTCATAATAAAGATGTCTGTTCTGAAAATTCAGTAACCCAATCAAAAGGAAGTTCTCTCTTCTGCTTCATATAAGATAGGACAATGTGTAGCTCTATTGTTGTGTTGAATGGGTGTCAGAGCTCAAGAAATACAATTCCAAAGATGTACATGTCTACCTGCCAAAACAGACCAATGAGATTATGAGAAGCAGAGCAGATGTTCACAAGTGGTTAAAGTTATTCAGAAGTGTTGGAGTAACTGAATAGACGCACTTCAAATCAACGTGTTGACTCACCTTCTCGTTTATTTTTGGCCACCCTTGCTCAATTTCTGGTGCAGTATAAAAATATGTACCAACCCGCCCAGTACCATCAACTGATACTCCTGTTGTCTCTGCAGGATCTAGTTGCTCTAGTTGCTCCTGCTTCAAGAACTTCGCTGAAAGGCAAAAGAGAACAAACATTATTTCAAGTAATGAAAACTTATTATCTTCGTTACTCCAGACTGCATTTCATCTAATATGCATAAAAGCAACCAAAGTGATGCACTCCAATGAGCAAGTGACTATTTTTCAAAAACAACAAAAGGAAAATGCAGCCAAGCTTACCTGAAGAATAGTTTATATCTAGTAACACCAAATAAAAAGGACAATGTATACCTTTTTATTTTTCCCATAGTTGATATATTTATGTAATTATTTTGAGCCTTCTCTTGATCTTAGAAATTAAATAAGATTCTCATAAACAAAAGGACTTGTTTCTCAAGAGAATCTAACAAAAGACTACACTAGAAAACGTCTTTATTCACAATTGTGTTTAAGGTAGCCTGGAGCTTCTATCAAGAAAATAATGAGTTAGCTGCACCCAAAAAATGTGTTACTGCTTCAAATATTAAAACAAATTATTCATAAGAAAAAAATAAATAACCGAAAAGCTTGGAATAGGTAAAGAAGTAAAGATAGCAGAGAAGATCAAGAAAATTAGATGATTCTTTCTTTTTCACTCCTTTTATGTTATAGTATAAAAATTTAATGAAACACAGGTTTATCAATTGATAAATCCACCTAAGATGAACCATGCCAAATACAATGGGTGGTCTGACTTGAAAGGAGTTGCACCATTTGTTTCTGAGTTAACTCAGTACTCTACTCTCGATCTATAAACATTATACTAAAAACTATGTATCGTTGTACACAATACCAAGAAGCATTTTTTAAAAGATAAAGAAGAAGAGTTTATTAGAAAAGTGAAAGAATGAATAATAGGAGGATGATATACTCCAGAAAAAGAGAAGCAGAAGACTGAAAACTCTTATAACAGGGCAGCCTCTCCTTATAGCAGGGCAACCATTCAATCTTCATATGCAGACAAAGACAATCAACAATATATTATCAATTTAATAAAGAAAGTGGAACCTTTATATTATCAAAACAAGTAATCCATATTCAAATTTACAATCATAGACCATTCATGACTTCTAATCACTATACCAAATGTGAAATGTCTGTAGACCCTAAAACTTCCCTCTACATTTTAGACCCAAAAAAACTTTAACAAATTTAACTAAAGTTGTACATGCCAGAAATTCGACCAAGAAAAAATATGTTGTTGTAATTTCCACAAACACCTAGATTGCAATTGAATTTTCAATATTAACAGAGCATATATAAAATACCAAAATGACACAGAAGTTAAATGTAGTAAAACTCATAACCCCTCTAATTTGTTCTTGATATGTCAGTTCGCTAATTACAGTATTTTTATATACATTAGATTCATTATACAGAGCCTTAAAAACAAACAATCACCAGATATTTTAGGAGTCGAACAGAGACTGGATGTTAAAAAAGCAACCATCGCCATAAATTTTAGGGTTTTGTTAAGAAAAGTAACATCTGTTTGAAATCATTACCTGAAATTGAAAATTGATAAATCCATGATTAAAATTTTCTGGTAAGAGAGAGTGAAATTGAATCGCTTAGATGCGGAAAAGGATTTTGTAGAGGAGTCGAGGTCGAGGGAATGCCCAATTCAAAGAGAATCTAAGCTGCTGGCATAGTCCAACGCTGAAATTGAGTTTCAATCCTAAACAAAAACAATAGCATCGAATATAAAAATCTACATTACGTAAAAACCTAATAAAGTTGAATGTCTTGTCTTAAACTAAATTTCCTAACTTCATGTCAGGTCAAAATAACCTTCAAAACAAAAGATAACAAAACAATGCATTCAAATCATTCAACCCCAAAATTTACTTTTTCACACACACATGCACTGCATTCTTAAGGCTAAGATATAACAATAAATAAAAATGAGCAAGTGTACGTACCTTCAAAATCTGCTCAACTCGGCTTTTTAGAAACCCACCAAATCTGTTACAAACACCATTTTATTGGGTCTACTTGTTTCTCTGATATTCTAAGTTTAAGAAAGTTCAAAAGATTTAATCCCAAAAAAAAAAAACCCTAGTTGTTCTACTTTACTCCATACCCACTTCATAGATCTACGTTTTCACCAAACAATTCAATATTTTTAAACAAACAAAATAAAAATTCTGCTAAATATAACTCCAAATGGGTCTCCTCAATGTTCTGTTGTTCCCTTTAAACTCGCCACTAGATCATTCATTGCATTTCTTTGTTTCTTTTTGAATTTTTTTTGTATATCTGTATATAAAAAATGGGAAGAGATAAAGACAAAATGGTAGAGACTTGGAAACTGTAAGAGACAATTACTGCTCCATGGACTACAAAATACTGGGGTAAGTTTTTGTGGGTCAAAAGCATCATCCTTCCCTAAATCAAATTCATGCTCTAGGTCATCAAATTCATCATCTTCTTCATCATCACCCTCAACCTCGGACTACCTGCAAGTAATGCCAAACCTCAACAAAAATTCCTAGATGGAGGCTGGGACGTACATGAAAACTTTTACCTTTAATGCGCTTGTATCTAGTTTTGCACTTAGGGCAAACCTGACCACCCTATCATGCTTCATACTCATAGCAAGTCCTACAAACAGGGAAAACACATTCATTACAGGCAACAAAGAGCTCCATATCTACAGTTATCTCCACCATATCCCCACAAATTTGACATATTTGCCCACTCGATTCTTTTGCGGCTTGTATCTGAAACAAAATGTAGTTCCATCAACATTCAAACATAAAAGGTAGGAACTTAATAATTATAAACCAATTGCAAAACAAAAAGATTGTGAATGTCTGCTAGAACATGTGTAGGATATTGCCAAGTTTACAAGCACCCGTGTCCAAACTGGAAAACATTATGGCTTCATTTCAAAAGTCAAAATGATACAATACAAGAAACAACTATTGAAATCAAAACTTCGAAATTTAATCCATAATTTCAAATTACAAATAATTTTTCTTTTTACTTGATCTCCTCCTGAATTTTAAATCAGTAACTACTAAATAAACCACATTTAGTAGACTTGTCAACTAATTTTTTAGAGCTTGGCATATTCGTTTTTCTCCACACCAAAAATAAAATAAAATTTACTAGACCAGAGTTGCAGCAGAGACACAAGGTGGCACTGTATTAGGACTGAAGTGTGCCTCCACAACACTACCAAAAATATCATCCACCGGCTTAAATCTGCCACCAAACAGATATGATAGGGGGAAAACGCGGATCCGATTGTCGGTTTGTTAAAAAGTAGAAAGAAATCAGAGGATGACGACATATGCATGTGATGGTTGAGAATAAAAAGAGTGAAGTGTTTGAAAGACTTGGGGAAAAATGATTAAATTGATAAAATATTTTACACTAATTAGTGTATCTTAAACCTAATTAGTGTATTCAATTATTATTTTATTTCGTAAATGGTTAAATTGATAAAATGTTAAAGTTAAGGGTGATATGTGAAAATTTTTGCAAAGTAAGCAAGTTGTTGTAAAATATTCGTTTGGTCAGAGAATATTATTTTTGTCGAGAAATATTCGTACGACGACACAATCATTGGTGGACCCCACAACGGAAGTATTGTCGTAGTTAAAAAACGACAGAATTATCTTTTTATAAAAATAATGGCGAAAGTGCTACCGTTAAAACTGTTAAACTACTCGGTAGTAAAAGTACAGTAATACGCGTGGTTGCATAGTAGCACACGGTATTAATTATTGATACTTACGTGAGAAGTCACTCAGTTTTGTTCAATTATTGCTACAGTGATTGTTGCATAATATCTCACATTATTTGATTCAATTATTGTCGATATTTTATATATTATTAAATCAATAATTGAGATGACAAAATTATTAATATTATTATTTGCAATATTAACGATGTTTAGAAGTTCTGCCAAAGAGAGGTTTGGTCACCTAATTGCGCGTCAATAGGGAGAAATCCTTATTAAAAAACCCCCTCTTTCCTGAAAACGATCTGGTCGATTAATATTGTGAATTATAATAATGATGATAAATGTTGTTAATTATATTGAGGTGTATTTTTATGAAGTCACGGAAGTTTATATATATATATATATATATATATATATATATATATATATATATAAATTTTATTTTATTAGTATTATTAATGTAATAAAACAGAAAAGCTTTTTATATAAAACAGAATACTTTTATAAAGTTATCTGTTTTATTAGATTATAAATAGAATATATTATATTCTATTATGCATAGTATTTTGCATAGTAAATTTTTTTTATATAAAACAGAATACTTTTATAAAGTTATTTATTTTATTAGACTATAAATAGAATATATATTATATTTTATTATGCATAGTGTCTGCATAGTATTTTGCATAGTAAAATATTTTTATATAAAACAGAATACTTTTATAAAGTTATTTGTTTTATTAGATTTTAAATAATATATATATATATATATATATATATATATATATATATATTTAGAATATATTATATTTTATTGCATAATATCCTTTCAATTCTCTTATAAATAGGATGCTTAGTTAGAATTGAAATCACACCAGAAATTCAGAGAATTCTCATCTATAATCTTGAGCGTATTTCTTTATAGTTTTCAGAAGCTTTGAGCGTAGAAAAATAGCATAAGTTTTCTTCAAGAATATCATCGCCCTACCAGTCGGAATACTCTTCTTTTACGGTAAGGGATATTATTTGTTGTACTCGTAAGGGGTATTATTCTTTCATATCCATGAAGAGAATTATTTTCTTTCCAATACTCGTAAGAGCTGTTGTTCCATTCTTTATTATTATGTTTGAATAACCTGTCTATGCGAAGTACCGCATACATGGTAAAATTCTGTTGTTATTCCATTCTTTATTATTCTGTCAGAATATCTTGTCTGTGCATTTACGCATGACCTGGTTTCATTATTTATTATTCTGTCAGAATATCCTGTCTGTGCGTTTACGCATGACCTGGTTCCATTATTTATTATTCCGTTGGGAATAACCTGTCTGTGCGATTTATCGCATGCATGGTGAATCCTTCTGTTATTCCATTTTTTATTATTCTGTTGGAATAACCTGTCTGTGTGGATTACCACATGCATGGTGAATGATCCTTTGTATTAATTTTTTATTAAATTGTGAAAATGATCTGTCTACGTGGATTACTGCATGGCAGGCAAAAATCTATTTGTAGTTTCATATATTCTGTTATACTCAGTTGGTTAAATTTTTGGCTTCTAGACTCCATGAAATTAGTAGAATATCCTGGATATTTGCGCTTCATCCAGTATTTTTTCATGAAAATATTTTTCTGAGCATTCTTGAATTTTACTCTACAAAGCAGTATTATGTTGACAATTTGGACGTTATTGGTTCTTGGATAACTTAATTCTTGAACTTGTTTTATTGAATTCTTATATCATTGTCATCATCCTCATGTTTATATTTTGTTGAAAGTCATTTGTGGTCTGTAGTGCATAGATGTACTTGGTATGATTATGACCAGGGATTATTCGGTATAATCATAACCGTAATGTTACAAATGATGTGGTAAAAGTCCTCATTGGCCCATAGTGCATTGATGGACAGTTGTTGGCATGATCATGACCATTGATGAATACACGAATATTCTTGGCCCATAGTACATGGATAATTTGTAGTCGTGATACTAATGAATATCCTTGGCCGTAGTACAGGGATGATGTGAATTATTTATTAAGCTGAGTCTCAGCGATAAAAGTGATGAAAAACCCTTTTAAATCATAAAAGATAGTAGATTTTATTCTCTGCTTGACTCTTTTAATGGATAGCTTGTTCCGCTGCAGTTAAACTTGATGTTTGTTATATTTTATCAGTTTAACCTTGTTGAAGGCTAACGATAAATTATTCTGCATTATCTTAGTCATAATATTTCTTACTGGGCTAGTTGAGCTCACCCTTTCTTTCACTGTTCTCTTCAAGAAATGAGAATATAGCTGGGACGAGTCGGGGAACGGATTGATGGTCCAAATGATTGTTTTAGTAGTCCTTACTATTCTGTAAAAATAGTGTGATAATAAATGTATTGAGGACTTATTTTGAGTTCGAATACTGTCTAGAAGACAATATTTGTATTAAAACTCACAGCTCATGTTGTATAATTAAGTTTTTATTTGTATTTTGTATCATGTATTTGAAGACTCAGAATAAGTGATGTATACCTATTTTAGGGGCGTCACAAGTATAATAATTGATGTGTGGTAGATATTTGTTCAATTTGTGATATAAATAGAGAAGTTTATTGTAAGTTTGACTTATTATTCTATTGACCCACCACTTGATAATTTGTTAAACCGTCGGCAAAAAATTTCGTAAGGGATGTCATTTTCTTTCATATTTCATATTATGCGAGTATTATTATTTTATTTCATATTCCTAACTCTAAACTTACTATGGTAAGTATTGTTTCTATAATTCTTGAAATGATTAAAACTTCCATGAGATTTGCGCTTCATCTAATATTATTTCAGTTGAATAATTGCCTAAACGTTCTTATTAAATGTTAATCTAATTATGTCGGAGTACTACTCACGACATTGTACTATTTCACTAAATTTCACATTACTGCTTAAATTTTTTCAAAGCGAACACAAACCCATATAATTGTAAGGGTAAGCATGTAACACCCCGAACTCGCTACAGGTCCGAAGTGCTACATGCCGCAAGCCCAAAGGCCCGTAAGCAGAATATTAATAGCGCAATCCAAACAAAATAACTCAACAATAATCCTAAATTAAAACCCAACAAATCATTTTTTAAATCTAATTCAAAATGAAAAACAAACTAAATACCAAAATAGTAAAATAGAGACGAAGCTTCTTGAAACTAATAGTTTTATCAAAAAAAAAAAAATACAATGACAAAAAGAAATAAATATCTGAAATTAAACTTCAGCTATTCAAAGTGTATCAAACAAGTGTTTAACTATTAACGATGTAACTTGTAAAAATTTATGTAAGAGGGTGAGCGATAAAGCTCATCAAGTGACAATCTTTACTATTTAAGTGGATCAAGTATAATTTGCAAAACACCTTTTTGAAATAACTCATTGTTCGATAACAATAATAAATATACTTCCAAAACTAAAATAAATAATAACAAAGTGAATTCACATTCAAAAATGATTTCAATGTATACAACCCTACTAAGTAGGTATCTATTAAGTGCACGCTCCCCGAAGGGCCTAATTTACTTTATCATTCCTAATTCCTAGTTCCTTCAAGTATTGACATTCACACCACATGATCCTAATGCACCATATCTCCATAGCAAAATTTCACTTGTGATTTTCCATCACTTTGTCAAACGAAAAGACCAAATACATGTGTCTTAATAAGTAGACACTCAGAACTTGTTCGCAGCAGTACCTAGTACAACTATCTGATTAAGAAGCTTAAAACACAAACTCTTCCTCTGCTGTTCCATTCGGCAGTGCTCTGTCCTTCATCCCTTATAAAGCTTCTGCTGTCGAATCATCTATGTCCAGCAAGCATTGTAACCGAGACAGTTTTTCAGGCACTGGCTCGCTCTTCAAGTATATAAGGAAGATATCAGTGAGCTCTTCCGGCACCTTCCATGATAACGGTTTAGATGGTACAGCCTTGTCACAAGCTAACAAATCATTGAGAAAGGAAACCTACATGTAGAGAATGAAACAATAAGAATTACTGATCTATGTTCTGATTTACAGTGCTTACTTTTACATGTAATGAACAATAATCCATAAGCTAACAAGTTCATACCACCCCTGAATGGTTTCTCTGCCTCAGTAGTGCCACAACCTGAATTAGTGAGTTTGACAACCTACTTTGTGCACGTTCACGAACAACACACCTTGCCTTTTCAGAATTGATGTTGAGATCCTGCGGAATTTTTTGATAACTTCCTCTTCATCAAACTCCCCAGTTCCAGAGGATAAAATCTCATCAATAGTTTTCTTGAAGAGGCTCTCGCGTAAGCTCAATGATATCATGTTGTCTAAATCAACTCCAGCTTCCTTAAGTTCTCTTATCTCCTTTATACTAAGCCTCCCTCGACCAACAACACTTTCCAGGGCAGCCGACATTTTTGTTGTTGTTATACTCTTTATTATCTTTTGAAAATACTGAGAAGGCAAACCCACTTGCATCTGCAACTCATTAAGCTGCTCAATCCTAGCTTTTGTTAGTTAAAATTTCTCTACTTTGATTTGTAATTGCACAGGAGAAAATTTCCTTTTCGACATCACCATGACCATTTGAATGTCCTTTATGAGTTGGTTACAGTTCAGCTTCAGTGTCCTATTGTATAACACATGCATCAGCTTCACTACATGTTGTTTTATCACATGATACGTGGTTTATGATTGTTGATCCAGTACTAAACTCGGAGCTATACGTGGTTTATGGTCGACCGCCTTCTTTACTACTCTTAAAGTCCTCTGCCAAGTGTTTAGAATTCTCAAGTTGATAATCCATATCAGAAATTCTTAATCTGATCACATCACCTTCTTTGCTTTGATTGAGAAAATCTTGGAGAGTCTGAATATTATACATGATGCAATATTAGCCACAGTATGGAAACATGTGCGTGTTATAGTTATTTAGAGAGCCTCTAAGTTAGTGCACAACTACATTAAGCTCATTTTTTGTGGAAATTGTCAGCATCACCTCAACCATTCTTCTTGAGAGTATGACACAATTTAGTGCAAAGTTTCCCTTGAAATTCTAGTTCTGAATATCTTAGTAACGGCTACAAAGTAAAATTTAAAAATATAACTTTTGGTTTGCTTCAATCATTGAGGTGTAAACTGTCATTGATATACCAAGAAATGAATCATATGATTTCTGCAATCAACAAATTAGTGCATTATAGTTGAAACATACAATCAAAATACCAACTTCTTACCTTCTAAGCATTTTCAAGACTCTGGTTTGTGTTCTCTGTGTTAACTTTGAGGGCAAGCGAGCTAAGCAGTTGTGCTTGTTGCATTAATACAATAATCTTTGGGTCATCCTTCTTGAGGTACATTCCTTGAATCATGTCATTACTGGCTGCTTCTGGATCCAAGAAGGATAGCTACTCAGTTATGGTTATCAATTATGCAAAATTAAAGCTTTTGAATTTTGAAGATGGATACTATGATCACTAAAGAGTAAGCAACTTAATCAATCTCTATTACAGTGGATATATATGTACAATTCCTTGCTTAAGCCTATTGACAGATATTAACAAAAAAATCCAATTCAAGCCTCAAAAATGCCTTAACCGCAACAAATTTAACCGACATTTTACTTTTTGGTAGACTTCTTCCTAGATGAATACGTTGCACTACGGAGATTCTTCAACGATATAGATAAACTTCTTGCTTCCACTTGGATGTGATGCATTGGTTGGATGTGATGTGATGTGTTGGTTGGTTGTGATACATTGGTTGTGAACTCGTGATGTGTTGGTTGGTTGTAATGCATTGGTTGGATGTGATTCTAAACTCGTGAGTGTGATTTTTAAAAAAAATGTGAGTTTAAATACTAAACTCGTGAGTGTTTGATTTACAAAGAAAAGTGAGTTTGCCTTCTAAACTCTAATGTGTGTGTTCAAAAATAAAGTGATTTTGGTTTCTTCTAATGTGTGTTTTTCAAAGAAAAGTGAGTTTGATTTATAAACTCTAGTGTATGTTTTCAAAAGAAAGTAAGTTTAGTTTCTAAATTATAATGTTTCTTTCAAAAAAAGTGAGTTTGTTTTCCATACTTTAGTGTGTGTTTTCAAAAGAGAGTGATTTTAAAAGGTGAATTTTAAGTTTCATCAAAAGTCCCTTTCAAGTAATTAGTTTTTACCCTTTGAATTTGATTCATTTTAGAAAGCCTTTAGTTTTGAAAATCATTTTTTAATTACCCAAAGCAAATAAATAATTTAGAGTCCAACTTGGGGCATAGTAATCACATCGTAAGTATCACTAAATTACACTAATAATCCACTATTTGGGCTTTAAACTCCATCTTAAGAGTTAAAAGTCTACCCAAATAGGTTTAAGGCCCATAAATGATATACAAGCCCGATAGCCATTTACAAGCCCAATTTCACATGTCCATTATTATGGAAGGAATGTCCTAATTCCTCTAAATTTGAATTTAGAGTCCTTAAGTTTTCTATTAAGCTCACAATTTGCATAAATCTTACTCGAACAAAAATGATGGAATTTAATTTCAAGATCCATCATTGGAAGAGTGCCACAATTCTTCCAAAATATGGATTTGGAGCCCTTGGCACACAATTGAGGAAACGGCTCAATCAATACATTTGCATGAATTCTAAACATATATCCATCATGGGTTACTTCTAATTTTTATGGATAGAAGACCACAAACCTTATATTCACCTAGGACATCACAAAATTATACTACAAAATTTACCCAAGCAATTTAAGCACTAAGCATAGTAAGAAAGTTTCACATCAAATTGATACCCAATTCACATATAACAATTAAAATAGAGATAATGTTGTACATAAAATAGAGATACCCAATTCTCTATATGCACGAAAATGAAGAAACAATTTTTAGTTTTGTTGGTTGATGAAGATCATACACTGCTTTAAAAGCCATCTCTTAGTTGTTTTTTCCTTGAATTTCTTTGGATCAAGCCTTTCTTACCGGACTTTTGTTGGTCATGCTATCAATTCTTTAATTTCTTTGGATCAAGCCATTCTTACCGAACTTTTGTCGATCATGCTAACAATATTATTGGAGATACTAGTCGTTACTAGTTCTAAAGTCTTTCGTGTTTAACAGTCTAATTGGATTTGAATTGGGAAAATAACTTTTTTTTATTATAAGGAGCCATAAATAAAAAGTTAATAGCCTTTGATGACATTCAATTAAAAAAAATGCACTGTAATGATAAAATGACATTACTTGTTTAGATGTAGCAGATGATGACTCATTTGGATTAAAGTTATACACCCTCCTTGGTGGTGGCAGTGGTGGCTCATTTGGAATCTATACAAATTCATTTAAAATGGTAATCAAGTCATTTAAAATGGTAATCAAAGGACAAGCAAGTGAAAACAATGGTAAATATAATTATAATTAGAAATATTACCCTTGTACATGCAGCTAATGTAGTTCTAGGAAGCAACCATGATTCCTTTGTGCCCCCAATAAGTAAGCCAAATGATTCAAGTCAGTCATCGTTGTAGTCTCAAAGTTGCAATAATCAATATAACTCACTTTGCCTCTTATGTATTCAATCTCATCCTTAGAAAATTGACCTCCATGATGCAATTTTATTGTAAAGCAATGTTGAGCATTAATTGACCTTCAAGACAATATTAAACTATAATTAGGGAACACAATATATTATAACATTATACAAACAGAGAGGGATGTCAACATATGATAACAAATGTACAGAAATAACAAATGTACATAAATTAACTCTGTACATTTGTTATGAGATTAGTATGTGTATGTTGAGTTACTTTAACAAGTCCACAATCTATGGGTTAATTGCTAAAAATTGCGTTATTGCTAAAAATATTAAAACAAGTTATTCATAAGAAGAAAATAAATAACAGAAAAGCTTGAAACAGGTAAAGAATTAAAGATAGCAAAGATAGGTGGATTTATTATCTCTCACATTTGAGGAATTGATATTGTATATTACTTCATCCGATATCAAAAATTAGGCATACATGCTATATAGCCTTCAATCCTCCATCAAGCAGATCTTATCAATATCCATACTTTAAAAATGAAATGTTGAGTTGTACACATCCGTCATCGTTCCTTTTTAACAGCAATTAAGGAAATTAGAGAGCAAAAGCCAAATAAACAATTATGATATAAAATTAAAAATTACTTTAGTGAATAGAAAAGGTTACAATGATGTAAGACAATATACGATGCCCACCAAACTTCTCTAGCGATAATAAGCATGTTCTTGTTAAACTTTGAAGAAAACTTCGAGTACAGTAATCTAGTTATTGGCAGAAGTCTAAAGGAAATACGAGTGTGAATGTAACTCAAAAATTTTCCGTTTTAATTATATAAGCTAGAAACTAATATTATCATCTGCATGCAGGCTCTTGCTTACTGTATGCATGCAAGTTTACTTAAATATGCACATGGATGTTAACCGGAGTAATAACACTTTGTTCATGCACTTGTCCATAAGTTTATCTCGTATATACGTGTCTCTGTGTGTGTTCTTGATGACGGCGAAACCTGGAACCACTAACCTTACATGGTAAAACAGTACTGGTGGAAGGAATGCCCAACAACCACATACAGGGTAAATCCCATAGTAAAATATGTCTCTCTCTCTCTCTTATAGGAACATTTTCAGAAGCTACAGATTGAGAGTGCAATGGGTTCTTCAGCACCTACCTCTAAACAGGTAACTAACAAACGTGTTGATTATTTTCTCGTGTAAAAGGCTGTTTTAAGTACTCGCCATCCTTAAAGAAAGGTTCAATAACCAATTTCTAGATATACACGTGCCACAAAATCTTGTTCAACAGCCTTGCCTACATCAGCTTCTTGTTGCGCAACTACCTTCCATCTTATAATTTCTTCTTGAGCTGCAGAAATATCCATCATAAGCCCTTCAACCTAAAACCAAAAAGTAGTCGATATAAGATGTGAGATATATTTAAGAGTAGCTGGAATGTACATATTCCTCACCATAATTTCACATAATCATATCAGCAACCAAATAGAAAAATGAGATTATAAAACACCAGCTTGCTAAGAAATCATTATACAATCAATATATGAACAAGTATATATGTTAACTTACATTACCATTTGCCACTCTTTCTCTCTCTTCAAGTTCCTCTGCGTTGTTTCCTCAGGAAGAGGTCCTTGGCTTGAGCTTCTACAGGCTGTTTGAGTAAACTTAAATCAAATAAACAACTCTACGAATTCTGATCAAATAAGGGAAATCAATTCTAAACAAACTTAACTTGAGGTAAACCTAATATGTATCCCCCAACAGCTAGGGATTATATCTCAATTCAATACATTGCTTATAAACTCTCAATCCACATAAATATGGCCTAGGGCATCAGCATTCCTTGTAAACTCTTACCAACATGTCCTGATAGGATGTGTAAAATGTTACAACTGCTAAAATACTAGTAGAAATATCTATTTGGTAAATGATGGTGATATTTCTCTTGGTAATCTGATTCGGGGACAAACTGGTGCGATAACAAAGAACTCTGCAGATGCCATCCTTCAAGCTCCTTTAGGTACTGTTTTGAGTGTATGTAATCCTGGATACTCATGACCACCTTGGTCAGCCTTGGATCTTTCCGTTGTCTAAGTGCATTAAGAAAGTTGCGAAAAATAATCTTCAACAACTTCTTGAACAGTGATCTATATATACCAATTTTTCTTCTTGAACCAAAACTATAAAAAATATAAAAGAATGTGTCAGCCATAACAATTGTCAATAGTTATGACTGATCGATCCGAGACGTGAGCAAAAGTCAATTTTAATGTTAGATCCTACCCTTGAGTTGAACAATAATCAGAGCAGTCAAGACTTACTGATAATACTGTTATTATTTTATTTATTTATATAGCTAAAATGTGCAACAAAAAGTCAACAAAGTCGTGAAACCCATAGAAACGCTGCTTATTCAATAAAGCAAAAGAGAACATAAAAGCCTCAAATCAACGCTGAAAGATTACAAAGAAAACCTCAGGCTCCCAACAAAATTCACTCAACTCATAGGTCAATGACATCCAAGCTTCACTATGTGTCAATGTCTAAACGAATAAAGAACAAATAATTATCCTTCCAAGAGGTGTAAATGTGAAATAGATAGCCTTAGACCCCTAACACACATTTGATGACTCATAGGTCTTGTTGTTTCACTTTTTATCTTTTAAATTATAGATATTCAGAACATATTTAATTTACCAAGACATTCACAACTCTTTCTATCAACTGAAGGAAAACCTCTTCGAAGTAATATAGCCATCCACATACAAAGACACATCTAAAGTACTTACTTTCGATAAGCTCATATTCCATTCGTGGAAAAAAATGTTGGAGTAGTTCTGTTGCTGATGGACTATCTGATGGACTTGGGGACATCAAGCGTCATAATAAAGATGTCTGTTCTGAAAATTCAGTAACCCAATCAAAAGGAAGTTCTCTCTTCTGCTTCATATAAGATAGGACAATGTGTAGCTCTATTGTTGTGTTGAATGGGTGTCAGAGCTCAAGAAATACAATTCCAAAGATGTACATGTCTACCTGCCAAAACAGACCAATGAGATTATGAGAAGCAGAGCAGATGTTCACAAGTGGTTAAAGTTATTCAGAAGTGTTGGAGTAACTGAATAGACGCACTTCAAATCAACGTGTTGACTCACCTTCTCGTTTATTTTTGGCCACCCTTGCTCAATTTCTGGTGCAGTATAAAAATATGTACCAACCCGCCCAGTACCATCAACTGATACTCCTGTTGTCTCTGCAGGATCTAGTTGCTCTAGTTGCTCCTGCTTCAAGAACTTCGCTGAAAGGCAAAAGAGAACAAACATTATTTCAAGTAATGAAAACTTATTATCTTCGTTACTCCAGACTGCATTTCATCTAATATGCATAAAAGCAACCAAAGTGATGCACTCCAATGAGCAAGTGACTATTTTTCAAAAACAACAAAAGGAAAATGCAGCCAAGCTTACCTGAAGAATAGTTTATATCTAGTAACACCAAATAAAAAGGACAATGTATACCTTTTTATTTTTCCCATAGTTGATATATTTATGTAATTATTTTGAGCCTTCTCTTGATCTTAGAAATTAAATAAGATTCTCATAAACAAAAGGACTTGTTTCTCAAGAGAATCTAACAAAAGACTACACTAGAAAACGTCTTTATTCACAATTGTGTTTAAGGTAGCCTGGAGCTTCTATCAAGAAAATAATGAGTTAGCTGCACCCAAAAAATGTGTTACTGCTTCAAATATTAAAACAAATTATTCATAAGAAAAAAATAAATAACCGAAAAGCTTGGAATAGGTAAAGAAGTAAAGATAGCAGAGAAGATCAAGAAAATTAGATGATTCTTTCTTTTTCACTCCTTTTATGTTATAGTATAAAAATTTAATGAAACACAGGTTTATCAATTGATAAATCCACCTAAGATGAACCATGCCAAATACAATGGGTGGTCTGACTTGAAAGGAGTTGCACCATTTGTTTCTGAGTTAACTCAGTACTCTACTCTCGATCTATAAACATTATACTAAAAACTATGTATCGTTGTACACAATACCAAGAAGCATTTTTTAAAAGATAAAGAAGAAGAGTTTATTAGAAAAGTGAAAGAATGAATAATAGGAGGATGATATACTCCAGAAAAAGAGAAGCAGAAGACTGAAAACTCTTATAACAGGGCAGCCTCTCCTTATAGCAGGGCAACCATTCAATCTTCATATGCAGACAAAGACAATCAACAATATATTATCAATTTAATAAAGAAAGTGGAACCTTTATATTATCAAAACAAGTAATCCATATTCAAATTTACAATCATAGACCATTCATGACTTCTAATCACTATACCAAATGTGAAATGTCTGTAGACCCTAAAACTTCCCTCTACATTTTAGACCCAAAAAAACTTTAACAAATTTAACTAAAGTTGTACATGCCAGAAATTCGACCAAGAAAAAATATGTTGTTGTAATTTCCACAAACACCTAGATTGCAATTGAATTTTCAATATTAACAGAGCATATATAAAATACCAAAATGACACAGAAGTTAAATGTAGTAAAACTCATAACCCCTCTAATTTGTTCTTGATATGTCAGTTCGCTAATTACAGTATTTTTATATACATTAGATTCATTATACAGAGCCTTAAAAACAAACAATCACCAGATATTTTAGGAGTCGAACAGAGACTGGATGTTAAAAAAGCAACCATCGCCATAAATTTTAGGGTTTTGTTAAGAAAAGTAACATCTGTTTGAAATCATTACCTGAAATTGAAAATTGATAAATCCATGATTAAAATTTTCTGGTAAGAGAGAGTGAAATTGAATCGCTTAGATGCGGAAAAGGATTTTGTAGAGGAGTCGAGGTCGAGGGAATGCCCAATTCAAAGAGAATCTAAGCTGCTGGCATAGTCCAACGCTGAAATTGAGTTTCAATCCTAAACAAAAACAATAGCATCGAATATAAAAATCTACATTACGTAAAAACCTAATAAAGTTGAATGTCTTGTCTTAAACTAAATTTCCTAACTTCATGTCAGGTCAAAATAACCTTCAAAACAAAAGATAACAAAACAATGCATTCAAATCATTCAACCCCAAAATTTACTTTTTCACACACACATGCACTGCATTCTTAAGGCTAAGATATAACAATAAATAAAAATGAGCAAGTGTACGTACCTTCAAAATCTGCTCAACTCGGCTTTTTAGAAACCCACCAAATCTGTTACAAACACCATTTTATTGGGTCTACTTGTTTCTCTGATATTCTAAGTTTAAGAAAGTTCAAAAGATTTAATCCCAAAAAAAAAAAACCCTAGTTGTTCTACTTTACTCCATACCCACTTCATAGATCTACGTTTTCACCAAACAATTCAATATTTTTAAACAAACAAAATAAAAATTCTGCTAAATATAACTCCAAATGGGTCTCCTCAATGTTCTGTTGTTCCCTTTAAACTCGCCACTAGATCATTCATTGCATTTCTTTGTTTCTTTTTGAATTTTTTTTGTATATCTGTATATAAAAAATGGGAAGAGATAAAGACAAAATGGTAGAGACTTGGAAACTGTAAGAGACAATTACTGCTCCATGGACTACAAAATACTGGGGTAAGTTTTTGTGGGTCAAAAGCATCATCCTTCCCTAAATCAAATTCATGCTCTAGGTCATCAAATTCGTCATCTTCTTCATCATCACCCTCAACCTTGGACTACCTGCAAGTAATGCCAAACCTCAACAAAAATTCCTAGATGGAGGCTGGGACGTACATGAAAACTTTTACCTTTAATGCGCTTGTATCTAGTTTTGCACTTAGGGCAAACCTGACCACCCTATCATGCTTCATACTCATAGCAAGTCCTACAAACAGGGAAAACACATTCATTACAGGCAACAAAGAGCTCCATATCTACAGTTATCTCCACCATATCCCCACAAATTTGACATATTTGCCCACTCGATTCTTTTGCGGCTTGTATCTGAAACAAAATGTAGTTCCATCAACATTCAAACATAAAAGGTAGGAACTTAATAATTACAAACCAATTGCAAAACAAAAAGATTGTGAATGTCTGCTAGAACATGTGTAGGATATTGCCAAGTTTACAAGCACCCGTGTCCAAACTGGAAAACATTATGGCTTCATTTCAAAAGTCAAAATGATACAATACAAGAAACAACTATTGAAATCAAAACTTTGAAATTTAATCCATAATTTCAAATTACAAATAATTTTTCTTTTTACTTGATCTCCTCCTGAATTTTAAATCAGTAACTACTAAATAAACCACATTTAGTAGACTTGTCAACTAATTTTTTAGAGCTTGGCATATTCGTTTTTCTCCACACCAAAAATAAAATAAAATTTACTAGACCAGAGTTGCAGCAGAGACACAAGGTGGCACTGTATTAGGACTGAAGTGTGCCTCCACAACACTACCAAAAATATCATCCACCGGCTTAAATCTGCCACCAAACAGATATGATAGGGGGAAAACGCGGATCCGATTGTCGGTTTGTTAAAAAGTAGAAAGAAATCAGAGGATGACGACATATGCATGTGATGGTTGAGAATAAAAAGAGTGAAGTGTTTGAAAGACTTGGGGAAAAATGATTAAATTGATAAAATATTTTACACTAATTAGTGTATCTTAAACCTAATTAGTGTATTCAATTATTATTTTATTTCGTAAATGGTTAAATTGATAAAATGTTAAAGTTAAGGGTGATATGTGAAAATTTTTGCAAAGTAAGCAAGTTGTTGTAAAATATTCGTTTGGTCAGAGAATATTATTTTTGTCGAGAAATATTCGTACGACGACACAATCATTGGTGGACCCCACAACGGAAGTATTGTCGTAGTTAAAAAACGACAGAATTATCTTTTTATAAAAATAATGGCGAAAGTGCTACCGTTAAAACTGTTAAACTACTCGGTAGTAAAAGTACAGTAATACGCGTGGTTGCATAGTAGCACACGGTATTAATTATTGATACTTACGTGAGAAGTCACTCAGTTTTGTTCAATTATTGCTACAGTGATTGTTGCATAATATCTCACATTATTTGATTCAATTATTGTCGATATTTTATATATTATTAAATCAATAATTGAGATGACAAAATTATTAATATTATTATTTGCAATATTAACGATGTTTAGAAGTTCTGCCAAAGAGAGGTTTGGTCACCTAATTGCGCGTCAATAGGGAGAAATCCTTATTAAAAAACCCCCTCTTTCCTGAAAACGATCTGGTCGATTAATATTGTGAATTATAATAATGATGATAAATGTTGTTAATTATATTGAGGTGTATTTTTATGAAGTCACGGAAGTTTATATATATATATATATATATATATATATAAATTTTATTTTATTAGTATTATTAATGTAATAAAACAGAAAAACTTTTTATATAAAACAGAATACTTTTATAAAGTTATCTGTTTTATTAGATTATAAATAGAATATATTATATTCTATTATGCATAGTATTTTGCATAGTAAATTTTTTTTATATAAAACAGAATACTTTTATAAAGTTATTTATTTTATTAGACTATAAATAGAATATATATTATATTTTATTATGCATAGTGTCTGCATAGTATTTTGCATAGTAAAATATTTTTATATAAAACAGAATACTTTTATAAAGTTATTTGTTTTATTAGATTTTAAATAATATATATATATATATATATATATATATATATATATTTAGAATATATTATATTTTATTGCATAATATCCTTTCAATTCTCTTATAAATAGGATGCTTAGTTAGAATTGAAATCACACCAGAAATTCAGAGAATTCTCATCTATAATCTTGAGCGTATTTCTTTATAGTTTTCAGAAGCTTTGAGCGTAGAAAAATAGCATAAGTTTTCTTCAAGAATATCATCGCCCTACCAGTCGGAATACTCTTCTTTTACGGTAAGGGATATTATTTGTTGTACTCGTAAGGGGTATTATTCTTTCATATCCATGAAGAGAATTATTTTCTTTCCAATACTCGTAAGAGCTGTTGTTCCATTCTTTATTATTATGTTTGAATAACCTGTCTATGCGAAGTACCGCATACATGGTAAAATTCTGTTGTTATTCCATTCTTTATTATTCTGTCAGAATATCTTGTCTGTGCATTTACGCATGACCTGGTTTCATTATTTATTATTCTGTCAGAATATCCTGTCTGTGCGTTTACGCATGACCTGGTTCCATTATTTATTATTCCGTTGGGAATAACCTGTCTGTGCGATTTATCGCATGCATGGTGAATCCTTCTGTTATTCCATTTTTTATTATTCTGTTGGAATAACCTGTCTGTGTGGATTACCACATGCATGGTGAATGATCCTTTGTATTAATTTTTTATTAAATTGTGAAAATGATCTGTCTACGTGGATTACTGCATGGCAGGCAAAAATCTATTTGTAGTTTCATATATTCTGTTATACTCAGTTGGTTAAATTTTTGGCTTCTAGACTCCATGAAATTAGTAGAATATCCTGGATATTTGCGCTTCATCCAGTATTTTTTCATGAAAATATTTTTCTGAGCATTCTTGAATTTTACTCTACAAAGCAGTATTATGTTGACAATTTGGACGTTATTGGTTCTTGGATAACTTAATTCTTGAACTTGTTTTATTGAATTCTTATATCATTGTCATCATCCTCATGTTTATATTTTGTTGAAAGTCATTTGTGGTCTGTAGTGCATAGATGTACTTGGTATGATTATGACCAGGGATTATTCGGTATAATCATAACCGTAATGTTACAAATGATGTGGTAAAAGTCCTCATTGGCCCATAGTGCATTGATGGACAGTTGTTGGCATGATCATGACCATTGATGAATACACGAATATTCTTGGCCCATAGTACATGGATAATTTGTAGTCGTGATACTAATGAATATCCTTGGCCGTAGTACAGGGATGATGTGAATTATTTATTAAGCTGAGTCTCAGCGATAAAAGTGATGAAAAACCCTTTTAAATCATAAAAGATAGTAGATTTTATTCTCTGCTTGACTCTTTTAATGGATAGCTTGTTCCGCTGCAGTTAAACTTGATGTTTGTTATATTTTATCAGTTTAACCTTGTTGAAGGCTAACGATAAATTATTCTGCATTATCTTAGTCATAATATTTCTTACTGGGCTAGTTGAGCTCACCCTTTCTTTCACTGTTCTCTTCAAGAAATGAGAATATAGCTGGGACGAGTCGGGGAACGGATTGATGGTCCAAATGATTGTTTTAGTAGTCCTTACTATTCTGTAAAAATAGTGTGATAATAAATGTATTGAGGACTTATTTTGAGTTCGAATACTGTCTAGAAGACAATATTTGTATTAAAACTCACAGCTCATGTTGTATAATTAAGTTTTTATTTGTATTTTGTATCATGTATTTGAAGACTCAGAATAAGTGATGTATACCTATTTTAGGGGCGTCACAAGTATAATAATTGATGTGTGGTAGATATTTGTTCAATTTGTGATATAAATAGAGAAGTTTATTGTAAGTTTGACTTATTATTCTATTGACCCACCACTTGATAATTTGTTAAACCGTCGGCAAAAAATTTCGTAAGGGATGTCATTTTCTTTCATATTTCATATTATGCGAGTATTATTATTTTATTTCATATTCCTAACTCTAAACTTACTATGGTAAGTATTGTTTCTATAATTCTTGAAATGATTAAAACTTCCATGAGATTTGCGCTTCATCTAATATTATTTCAGTTGAATAATTGCCTAAACGTTCTTATTAAATGTTAATCTAATTATGTCGGAGTACTACTCACGACATTGTACTATTTCACTAAATTTCACATTACTGCTTAAATTTTTTCAAAGCGAACACAAACCCATATAATTGTAAGGGTAAGCATGTAACACCCCGAACTCGCTACAGGTCCGAAGTGCTACATGCCGCAAGCCCAAAGGCCCGTAAGCAGAATATTAGTAGCGCAATCCAAACAAAATAACTCAACAATAATCCTAAATTAAAACCCAACAAATCATTTTTTAAATCTAATTCAAAATGAAAAACAAACTAAATACCAAAATAGTAAAATAGAGACGAAGCTTCTTGAAACTAATAGTTTTATCAAAAAAAAAAATACAATGACAAAAAGAAATAAATATCTGAAATTAAACTTCAGCTATTCAAAGTGTATCAAACAAGTGTTTAACTATTAACGATGTAACTTGTAAAAATTTATGTAAGAGGGTGAGCGATAAAGCTCATCAAGTGACAATCTTTACTATTTAAGTGGATCAAGTATAATTTGCAAAACACCTTTTTGAAATAACTCATTGTTCGATAACAATAATAAATATACTTCCAAAACTAAAATAAATAATAACAAAGTGAATTCACATTCAAAAATGATTTCAATGTATACAACCCTACTAAGTAGGTATCTATTAAGTGCACGCTCCCCGAAGGGCCTAATTTACTTTATCATTCCTAATTCCTAGTTCCTTCAAGTATTGACATTCACACCACATGATCCTAATGCACCATATCTCCATAGCAAAATTTCACTTGTGATTTTCCATCACTTTGTCAAACGAAAAGACCAAATACATGTGTCTTAATAAGTAGACACTCAGAACTTGTTCGCAGCAGTACCTAGTACAACTATCTGATTAAGAAGCTTAAAACACAAACTCTTCCTCTGCTGTTCCATTCGGCAGTGCTCTGTCCTTCATCCCTTATAAAGCTTCTGCTGTCGAATCATCTATGTCCAGCAAGCATTGTAACCGAGACAGTTTTTCAGGCACTGGCTCGCTCTTCAAGTATATAAGGAAGATATCAGTGAGCTCTTCCGGCACCTTCCATGATAACGGTTTAGATGGTACAGCCTTGTCACAAGCTAACAAATCATTGAGAAAGGAAACCTACATGTAGAGAATGAAACAATAAGAATTACTGATCTATGTTCTGATTTACAGTGCTTACTTTTACATGTAATGAACAATAATCCATAAGCTAACAAGTTCATACCACCCCTGAATGGTTTCTCTGCCTCAGTAGTGCCACAACCTGAATTAGTGAGTTTGACAACCTACTTTGTGCACGTTCACGAACAACACACCTTGCCTTTTCAGAATTGATGTTGAGATCCTGCGGAATTTTTTGATAACTTCCTCTTCATCAAACTCCCCAGTTCCAGAGGATAAAATCTCATCAATAGTTTTCTTGAAGAGGCTCTCGCGTAAGCTCAATGATATCATGTTGTCTAAATCAACTCCAGCTTCCTTAAGTTCTCTTATCTCCTTTATACTAAGCCTCCCTCGACCAACAACACTTTCCAGGGCAGCCGACATTTTTGTTGTTGTTATACTCTTTATTATCTTTTGAAAATACTGAGAAGGCAAACCCACTTGCATCTGCAACTCATTAAGCTGCTCAATCCTAGCTTTTGTTAGTTAAAATTTCTCTACTTTGATTTGTAATTGCACAGGAGAAAATTTCCTTTTCGACATCACCATGACCATTTGAATGTCCTTTATGAGTTGGTTACAGTTCAGCTTCAGTGTCCTACTGTATAACACATACATCAGCTTCACTACATGTTGTTTTATCACATGATACGTGGTTTATGATTGTTGATCCAGTACTAAACTCGGAGCTATCCGGAGAGTCTGCATATAAATCTGATTGCCTACATTAACCATCAGTTAGTATATTGTGGTGAAAATATCTTGCTTAAGCCTAAATCCAAGTCTAGGCCATAGTTACTACCTCCAAGATGGTCGACCGCCTTCTTTACTACTCTTAAAGTCCTCTGCCAAGTGTTTAGAATTCTCAAGTTGATAATCCATATCAGAAATTCTTAATCTGATCACATCACCTTCTTTGCTTTGATTGAGAAAATCTTGGAGAGTCTGAATATTATACATGATGCAATATTAGCCACAGTATGGAAACATGTGCGTGTTATAGTTATTTAGAGAGCCTCTAAGTTAGTGCACAACTACATTAAGCTCATTTTTTGTGGAAATTGTCAGCATCACCTCAACCATTCTTCTTGAGAGTATGACACAATTTAGTGCAAAGTTTCCCTTGAAATTCTAGTTCTGAATATCTTAGTAACGGCTACAAAGTAAAATTTAAAAATATAACTTTTGGTTTGCTTCAATCATTGAGGTGTAAACTGTCATTGATATACCAAGAAATGAATCATATGATTTCTGCAATCAACAAATTAGTGCATTATAGTTGAAACATACAATCAAAATACCAACTTCTTACCTTCTAAGCATTTTCAAGACTCTGGTTTGTGTTCTCTGTGTTAACTTTGAGGGCAAGCGAGCTAAGCAGTTGTGCTTGTTGCATTAATACAATAATCTTTGGGTCATCCTTCTTGAGGTACATTCCTTGAATCATGTCATTACTGGCTGCTTCTGGATCCAAGAAGGATAGCTACTCAGTTATGGTTATCAATTATGCAAAATTAAAGCTTTTGAATTTTGAAGATGGATACTATGATCACTAAAGAGTAAGCAACTTAATCAATCTCTATTACAGTGGATATATATGTACAATTCCTTGCTTAAGCCTATTGACAGATATTAACAAAAAAAATCCAATTCAAGCCTCAAAAATGCCTTAACCGCAACAAATTTAACCGACATTTTACTTTTTGGTAGACTTCTTCCTAGATGAATACGTTGCACTACGGAGATTCTTCAACGATATAGATAAACTTCTTGCTTCCACTTGGATGTGATGCATTGGTTGGATGTGATGTGATGTGTTGGTTGGTTGTGATACATTGGTTGTGAACTCGTGATGTGTTGGTTGGTTGTAATGCATTGGTTGGATGTGATTCTAAACTCGTGAGTGTGATTTTTAAAAAAAATGTGAGTTTAAATACTAAACTCGTGAGTGTTTGATTTACAAAGAAAAGTGAGTTTGCCTTCTAAACTCTAATGTGTGTGTTCAAAAATAAAGTGATTTTGGTTTCTTCTAATGTGTGTTTTTCAAAGAAAAGTGAGTTTGATTTATAAACTCTAGTGTATGTTTTCAAAAGAAAGTAAGTTTAGTTTCTAAATTATAATGTTTCTTTCAAAAAAAGTGAGTTTGTTTTCCATACTTTAGTGTGTGTTTTCAAAAGAGAGTGATTTTAAAAGGTGAATTTTAAGTTTCATCAAAAGTCCCTTTCAAGTAATTAGTTTTTACCCTTTGAATTTGATTCATTTTAGAAAGCCTTTAGTTTTGAAAATCATTTTTTAATTACCCAAAGCAAATAAATAATTTAGAGTCCAACTTGGGGCATAGTAATCACATCGTAAGTATCACTAAATTACACTAATAATCCACTATTTGGGCTTTAAACTCCATCTTAAGAGTTAAAAGTCTACCCAAATAGGTTTAAGGCCCATAAATGATATACAAGCCCGATAGCCATTTACAAGCCCAATTTCACATGTCCATTATTATGGAAGGAATGTCCTAATTCCTCTAAATTTGAATTTAGAGTCCTTAAGTTTTCTATTAAGCTCACAATTTGCATAAATCTTACTCGAACAAAAATGATGGAATTTAATTTCAAGATCCATCATTGGAAGAGTGCCACAATTCTTCCAAAATATGGATTTGGAGCCCTTGGCACACAATTGAGGAAACGGCTCAATCAATACATTTGCATGAATTCTAAACATATATCCATCATGGGTTACTTCTAATTTTTATGGATAGAAGACCACAAACCTTATATTCACCTAGGACATCACAAAATTATACTACAAAATTTACCCAAGCAATTTAAGCACTAAGCATAGTAAGAAAGTTTCACATCAAATTGATACCCAATTCACATATAACAATTAAAATAGAGATAATGTTGTACATAAAATAGAGATACCCAATTCTCTATATGCACGAAAATGAAGAAACAATTTTTAGTTTTGTTGGTTGATGAAGATCATACACTGCTTTAAAAGCCATCTCTTAGTTGTTTTTTCCTTGAATTTCTTTGGATCAAGCCTTTCTTACCGGACTTTTGTTGGTCATGCTATCAATTCTTTAATTTCTTTGGATCAAGCCATTCTTACCGAACTTTTGTCGATCATGCTAACAATATTATTGGAGATACTAGTCGTTACTAGTTCTAAAGTCTTTCGTGTTTAACAGTCTAATTGGATTTGAATTGGGAAAATAACTTTTTTTTATTATAAGGAGCCATAAATAAAAAGTTAATAGCCTTTGATGACATTCAATTAAAAAAAATGCACTGTAATGATAAAATGACATTACTTGTTTAGATGTAGCAGATGATGACTCATTTGGATTAAAGTTATACACCCTCCTTGGTGGTGGCAGTGGTGGCTCATTTGGAATCTATACAAATTCATTTAAAATGGTAATCAAGTCATTTAAAATGGTAATCAAAGGACAAGCAAGTGAAAACAATGGTAAATATAATTATAATTAGAAATATTACCCTTGTACATGCAGCTAATGTAGTTCTAGGAAGCAACCATGATTCCTTTGTGCCCCCAATAAGTAAGCCAAATGATTCAAGTCAGTCATCGTTGTAGTCTCAAAGTTGCAATAATCAATATAACTCACTTTGCCTCTTATGTATTCAATCTCATCCTTAGAAAATTGACCTCCATGATGCAATTTTATTGTAAAGCAATGTTGAGCATTAATTGACCTTCAAGACAATATTAAACTATAATTAGGGAACACAATATATTATAACATTATACAAACAGAGAGGGATGTCAACATATGATAACAAATGTACAGAAATAACAAATGTACATAAATTAACTCTGTACATTTGTTATGAGATTAGTATGTGTATGTTGAGTTACTTTAACAAGTCCACAATCTATGGGTTAATTGCTAAAAATTGCGTTATTGCTAAAAATATTAAAACAAGTTATTCATAAGAAGAAAATAAATAACAGAAAAGCTTGAAACAGGTAAAGAATTAAAGATAGCAAAGATAGGTGGATTTATTATCTCTCACATTTGAGGAATTGATATTGTATATTACTTCATCCGATATCAAAAATTAGGCATACATGCTATATAGCCTTCAATCCTCCATCAAGCAGATCTTATCAATATCCATACTTTAAAAATGAAATGTTGAGTTGTACACATCCGTCATCGTTCCTTTTTAACAGCAATTAAGGAAATTAGAGAGCAAAAGCCAAATAAACAATTATGATATAAAATTAAAAATTACTTTAGTGAATAGAAAAGGTTACAATGATGTAAGACAATATACGATGCCCACCAAACTTCTCTAGCGATAATAAGCATGTTCTTGTTAAACTTTGAAGAAAACTTCGAGTACAGTAATCTAGTTATTGGCAGAAGTCTAAAGGAAATACGAGTGTGAATGTAACTCAAAAATTTTCCGTTTTAATTATATAAGCTAGAAACTAATATTATCATCTGCATGCAGGCTCTTGCTTACTGTATGCATGCAAGTTTACTTAAATATGCACATGGATGTTAACCGGAGTAATAACACTTTGTTCATGCACTTGTCCATAAGTTTATCTCGTATATACGTGTCTCTGTGTGTGTTCTTGATGACGGCGAAACCTGGAACCACTAACCTTACATGGTAAAACAGTACTGGTGGAAGGAATGCCCAACAACCACATACAGGGTAAATCCCATAGTAAAATATGTCTCTCTCTCTCTCTTATAGGAACATTTTCAGAAGCTACAGATTGAGAGTGCAATGGGTTCTTCAGCACCTACCTCTAAACAGGTAACTAACAAACGTGTTGATTATTTTCTCGTGTAAAAGGCTGTTTTAAGTACTCGCCATCCTTAAAGAAAGGTTCAATAACCAATTTCTAGATATACACGTGCCACAAAATCTTGTTCAACAGCCTTGCCTACATCAGCTTCTTGTTGCGCAACTACCTTCCATCTTATAATTTCTTCTTGAGCTGCAGAAATATCCATCATAAGCCCTTCAACCTAAAACCAAAAAGTAGTCGATATAAGATGTGAGATATATTTAAGAGTAGCTGGAATGTACATATTCGTCACCATAATTTCACATAATCATATCAGCAACCAAATAGAAAAATGAGATTATAAAACACCAGCTTGCTAAGAAATCATTATACAATCAATATATGAACAAGTATATATGTTAACTTACATTACCATTTGCCACTCTTTCTCTCTCTTCAAGTTCCTCTGCGTTGTTTCCTCAGGAAGAGGTCCTTGGCTTGAGCTTCTACAGGCTGTTTGAGTAAACTTAAATCAAATAAACAACTCTACGAATTCTGATCAAATAAGGGAAATCAATTCTAAACAAACTTAACTTGAGGTAAACCTAATATGTATCCCCCAACAGCTAGGGATTATATCTCAATTCAATACATTGCTTATAAACTCTCAATCCACATAAATATGGCCTAGGGCATCAGCATTCCTTGTAAACTCTTACCAACATGTCCTGATAGGATGTGTAAAATGTTACAACTGCTAAAATACTAGTAGAAATATCTATTTGGTAAATGATGGTGATATTTCTCTTGGTAATCTGATTCGGGGACAAACTGGTGCGATAACAAAGAACTCTGCAGATGCCATCCTTCAAGCTCCTTTAGGTACTGTTTTGAGTGTATGTAATCCTGGATACTCATGACCACCTTGGTCAGCCTTGGATCTTTCCGTTGTCTAAGTGCATTAAGAAAGTTGCGAAAAATAATCTTCAACAACTTCTTGAACAGTGATCTATATATACCAATTTTTCTTCTTGAACCAAAACTATAAAAAATATAAAAGAATGTGTCAGCCATAACAATTGTCAATAGTTATGACTGATCGATCCGAGACGTGAGCAAAAGTCAATTTTAATGTTAGATCCTACCCTTGAGTTGAACAATAATCAGAGCAGTCAAGACTTACTGATAATACTGTTATTATTTTATTTATTTATATAGCTAAAATGTGCAACAAAAAGTCAACAAAGTCGTGAAACCCATAGAAACGCTGCTTATTCAATAAAGCAAAAGAGAACATAAAAGCCTCAAATCAACGCTGAAAGATTACAAAGAAAACCTCAGGCTCCCAACAAAATTCACTCAACTCATAGGTCAATGACATCCAAGCTTCACTATGTGTCAATGTCTAAACGAATAAAGAACAAATAATTATCCTTCCAAGAGGTGTAAATGTGAAATAGATAGCCTTAGACCCCTAACACACATTTGATGACTCATAGGTCTTGTTGTTTCACTTTTTATCTTTTAAATTATAGATATTCAGAACATATTTAATTTACCAAGACATTCACAACTCTTTCTATCAACTGAAGGAAAACCTCTTCGAAGTAATATAGCCATCCACATACAAAGACACATCTAAAGTACTTACTTTCGATAAGCTCATATTCCATTCGTGGAAAAAAATGTTGGAGTAGTTCTGTTGCTGATGGACTATCTGATGGACTTGGGGACATCAAGCGTCATAATAAAGATGTCTGTTCTGGAAATTCAGTAACCCAATCAAAAGGAAGTTCTCTCTTCTGCTTCATATAAGATAGGACAATGTGTAGCTCTATTGTTGTGTTGAATGGGTGTCAGAGCTCAAGAAATACAATTCCAAAGATGTACATGTCTACCTGCCAAAACAGACCAATGAGATTATGAGAAGCAGAGCAGATGTTCACAAGTGGTTAAAGTTATTCAAAAGTGTTGGAGTAACTGAATAGACGCACTTCAAATCAACGTGCTGACTCACCTTCTCGTTTATTTTTGGCCACCCTTGCTCAATTTCTGGTGCAGTATAAAAATATGTACCAACCCGCCCAGTACCATCAACTGATACTCGTGTTGTCTCTGCAGGATCTAGTTGCTCTAGTTGCTCCTGCTTCAAGAACTTCGCTGAAAGGCAAAAGAGAACAAACATTATTTCAAGTAATGAAAACTTATTATCTTCGTTACTCCAGACTGCATTTCATCTAATATGCATAAAAGCAACCAAAGTGATGCACTCCAATGAGCAAGTGACTATTTTTCAAAAACAACAAAAGGAAAATGCAGCCAAGCTTACCTGAAGAACAGTTTATATCTAGTAACACCAAATAAAAAGGACAATGTATACCTTTTTATTTTTCCCATAGTTGATATATTTATGTAATTATTTTGAGCCTTCTCTTGATCTTAGAAATTAAATAAGATTCTCATAAACAAAAGGACTTGTTTCTCAAGAGAATCTAACAAAAGACTACACTAGAAAACGTCTTTATTCACAATTGTGTTTAAGGTAGCCTGGAGCTTCTATCAAGAAAATAATGAGTTAGCTGCACCCAAAAAATGTGTTACTGCTTCAAATATTAAAACAAATTATTCATAAGAAAAAAATAAATAACCGAAAAGCTTGGAATAGGTAAAGAAGTAAAGATAGCAGAGAAGATCAAGAAAATTAGATGATTCTTTCTTTTTCACTCCTTTTATGTTATAGTATAAAAATTTAATGAAACACAGGTTTATCAATTGATAAATCCACCTAAGATGAACCATGCCAAATACAATGGGTGGTCTGACTTGAAAGGAGTTGCACCATTTGTTTCTGAGTTAACTCAGTACTCTACTCTCGATCTATAAACATTATACTAAAAACTATGTATCGTTGTACACAATACCAAGAAGCATTTTTTAAAAGATAAAGAAGAAGAGTTTATTAGAAAAGTGAAAGAATGAATAATAGGAGGATGATATACTCCAGAAAAAGAGAAGCAGAAGACTGAAAACTCTTATAACAGGGCAGCCTCTCCTTATAGCAGGGCAACCATTCAATCTTCATATGCAGACAAAGACAATCAATAATATATTATCAATTTAATAAAGAAAGTGGAACCTTTATATTATCAAAACAAGTAATCCATATTCAAATTTACAATCATAGACCATTCATGACTTCTAATCACTATACCAAATGTGAAATGTCTGTAGACCCTAAAACTTCCCTCTACATTTTAGACCCAAAAAAACTTTAACAAATTTAACTAAAGTTGTACATGCCAGAAATTCGACCAAGAAAAAATATGTTGTTGTAATTTCCACAAACACCTAGATTGCAATTGAATTTTCAATATTAACAGAGCATATATAAAATACCAAAATGACACAGAAGTTAAATGTAGTAAAACTCATAACCCCTCTAATTTGTTCTTGATATGTCAGTTCGCTAATTACAGTATTTTTATATACATTAGATTCATTATACAGAGCCTTAAAAACAAACAATCACCAGATATTTTAGGAGTCGAACAGAGACTGGATGTTAAAAAAGCAACCATCGCCATAAATTTTAGGGTTTTGTTAAGAAAAGTAACATCTGTTTGAAATCATTACCTGAAATTGAAAATTGATAAATCCATGATTAAAATTTTCTGGTAAGAGAGAGTGAAATTGAATCGCTTAGATGCGGAAAAGGATTTTGTAGAGGAGTCGAGGTCGAGGGAATGCCCAATTCAAAGAGAATCTAAGCTGCTGGCATAGTCCAACGCTGAAATTGAGTTTCAATCCTAAACAAAAACAATAGCATCGAATATAAAAATCTACATTACGTAAAAACCTAATAAAGTTGAATGTCTTGTCTTAAACTAAATTTCCTAACTTCATGTCAGGTCAAAATAACCTTCAAAACAAAAGATAACAAAACAATGCATTCAAATCATTCAACCCCAAAATTTACTTTTTCACACACACATGCACTGCATTCTTAAGGCTAAGATATAACAATAAATAAAAATGAGCAAGTGTACGTACCTTCAAAATCTGCTCAACTCGGCTTTTTAGAAACCCACCAAATCTGTTACAAACACCATTTTATTGGGTCTACTTGTTTCTCTGATATTCTAAGTTTAAGAAAGTTCAAAAGATTTAATCCCAAAAAAAAAAAACCCTAGTTGTTCTACTTTACTCCATACCCACTTCATAGATCTACGTTTTCACCAAACAATTCAATATTTTTAAACAAACAAAATAAAAATTCTGCTAAATATAACTCCAAATGGGTCTCCTCAATGTTCTGTTGTTCCCTTTAAACTCGCCACTAGATCATTCATTGCATTTCTTTGTTTCTTTTTGAATTTTTTTTGTATATCTGTATATAAAAAATGGGAAGAGATAAAGACAAAATGGTAGAGACTTGGAAACTGTAAGAGACAATTACTGCTCCATGGACTACAAAATACTGGGGTAAGTTTTTGTGGGTCAAAAGCATCATCCTTCCCTAAATCAAATTCATGCTCTAGGTCATCAAATTCGTCATCTTCTTCATCATCACCCTCAACCTTGGACTACCTGCAAGTAATGCCAAACCTCAACAAAAATTCCTAGATGGAGGCTGGGACGTACATGAAAACTTTTACCTTTAATGCGCTTGTATCTAGTTTTGCACTTAGGGCAAACCTGACCACCCTATCATGCTTCATACTCATAGCAAGTCCTACAAACAGGGAAAACACATTCATTACAGGCAACAAAGAGCTCCATATCTACAGTTATCTCCACCATATCCCCACAAATTTGACATATTTGCCCACTCGATTCTTTTGCGGCTTGTATCTGAAACAAAATGTAGTTCCATCAACATTCAAACATAAAAGGTAGGAACTTAATAATTACAAACCAATTGCAAAACAAAAAGATTGTGAATGTCTGCTAGAACATGTGTAGGATATTGCCAAGTTTACAAGCACCCGTGTCCAAACTGGAAAATATTATGGCTTCATTTCAAAAGTCAAAATGATACAATACAAGAAACAACTATTGAAATCAAAACTTTGAAATTTAATCCATAATTTCAAATTACAAATAATTTTTCTTTTTACTTGATCTCCTCCTGAATTTTAAATCAGTAACTACTAAATAAACCACATTTAGTAGACTTGTCAACTAATTTTTTAGAGCTTGGCATATTCGTTTTTCTCCACACCAAAAATAAAATAAAATTTACTAGACCAGAGTTGCAGCAGAGACACAAGGTGGCACTATATTTGGACTGAAGTGTGCCTCCACAACACTACCAAAAATATCATCCACCGGCTTAAATCTGCCACCAAACAGATATGATAGGGGGAAAACGCGGATCCGATTGTCGGTTTGTTAAAAAGTAGAAAGAAATCAGAGGATGACGACATATGCATGTGATGGTTGAGAATAAAAAGAGTGAAGTGTTTGAAAGACTTGGGGAAAAATGATTAAATTGATAAAATATTTTACACTAATTAGTGTATCTTAAACCTAATTAGTGTATTCAATTATTATTTTATTTCGTAAATGGTTAAATTGATAAAATGTTAAAGTTAAGGGTGATATGTGAAAATTTTTGCAAAGTAAGCAAGTTGTTGTAAAATATTCGTTTGGTCAGAGAATATTATTTTTGTCGAGAAATATTCGTACGACGACACAATCATTGGTGGACCCCACAACGGAAGTATTGTCGTAGTTAAAAAACGACAGAATTATCTTTTTATAAAAATAATGGCGAAAGTGCTACCGTTAAAACTGTTAAACTACTCGGTAGTAAAAGTACAGTAATACGCGTGGTTGCATAGTAGCACACGGTATTAATTATTGATACTTACGTGAGAAGTCACTCAGTTTTGTTCAATTATTGCTACAGTGATTGTTGCATAATATCTCACATTATTTGATTCAATTATTGTCGATATTTTATATATTATTAAATCAATAATTGAGATGACAAAATTATTAATATTATTATTTGCAATATTAACGATGTTTAGAAGTTCTGCCAAAGAGAGGTTTGGTCACCTAATTGCGCGTCAATAGGGAGAAATCCTTATTAAAAAACCCCCTCTTTCCTGAAAACGATCTGGTCGATTAATATTGTGAATTATAATAATGATGATAAATGTTGTTAATTATATTGAGGTGTATTTTTATGAAGTCACGGAAGTTTATATATATATATATATATATATATATATATATATATATATATATATATATATAAATTTTATTTTATTAGTATTATTAATGTAATAAAACAGAAAAACTTTTTATATAAAACAGAATACTTTTATAAAGTTATCTGTTTTATTAGATTATAAATAGAATATATTATATTCTATTATGCATAGTATTTTGCATAGTAAATTTTTTTTATATAAAACAGAATACTTTTATAAAGTTATTTATTTTATTAGACTATAAATAGAATATATATTATATTTTATTATGCATAGTGTCTGCATAGTATTTTGCATAGTAAAATATTTTTATATAAAACAGAATACTTTTATAAAGTTATTTGTTTTATTAGATTTTAAATAATATATATATATATATATATATATATATATATTTAGAATATATTATATTTTATTGCATAATATCCTTTCAATTCTCTTATAAATAGGATGCTTAGTTAGAATTGAAATCACACCAGAAATTCAGAGAATTCTCATCTATAATCTTGAGCGTATTTCTTTATAGTTTTCAGAAGCTTTGAGCGTAGAAAAATAGCATAAGTTTTCTTCAAGAATATCATCGCCCTACCAGTCGGAATACTCTTCTTTTACGGTAAGGGATATTATTTGTTGTACTCGTAAGGGGTATTATTCTTTCATATCCATGAAGAGAATTATTTTCTTTCCAATACTCGTAAGAGCTGTTGTTCCATTCTTTATTATTATGTTTGAATAACCTGTCTATGCGAAGTACCGCATACATGGTAAAATTCTGTTGTTATTCCATTCTTTATTATTCTGTCAGAATATCTTGTCTGTGCATTTACGCATGACCTGGTTTCATTATTTATTATTCTGTCAGAATATCCTGTCTGTGCGTTTACGAATGACCTGGTTCCATTATTTATTATTCCGTTGGGAATAACCTGTCTGTGCGATTTATCGCATGCATGGTGAATCCTTCTGTTATTCCATTTTTTATTATTCTGTTGGAATAACCTGTCTGTGTGGATTACCACATGCATGGTGAATGATCCTTTGTATTAATTTTTTATTAAATTGTGAAAATGATCTGTCTACGTGGATTACTGCATGGCAGGCAAAAATCTATTTGTAGTTTCATATATTCTGTTATACTCAGTTGGTTAAATTTTTGGCTTCTAGACTCCATGAAATTAGTAGAATATCCTGGATATTTGCGCTTCATCCAGTATTTTTTCATGAAAATATTTTTCTGAGCATTCTTGAATTTTACTCTACAAAGCAGTATTATGTTGACAATTTGGACGTTATTGGTTCTTGGATAACTTAATTCTTGAACTTGTTTTATTGAATTCTTATATCATTGTCATCATCCTCATGTTTATATTTTGTTGAAAGTCATTTGTGGTCTGTAGTGCATAGATGTACTTGGTATGATTATGACCAGGGATTATTCGGTATAATCATAACCGTAATGTTACAAATGATGTGGTAAAAGTCCTCATTGGCCCATAGTGCATTGATGGACAGTTGTTGGCATGATCATGACCATTGATGAATACACGAATATTCTTGGCCCATAGTACATAGATAATTTGTAGTCGTGATACTAATGAATATCCTTGGCCGTAGTACAGGGATGATTTGAATTATTTATTAAGCTGAGTCTCAGCGATAAAAGTGATGAAAAACCCTTTTAAATCATAAAAGATAGTAGATTTTATTCTCTGCTTGACTCTTTTAATGGATAGCTTGTTCCGCTGCAGTTAAACTTGATGTTTGTTATATTTTATCAGTTTAACCTTGTTGAAGGCTAACGATAAATTATTCTGCATTATCTTAGTCATAATATTTCTTACTGGGCTAGTTGAGCTCACCCTTTCTTTCACTGTTCTCTTCAAGAAATGAGAATATAGCTGGGACGAGTCGGGGAACGGATTGATGGTCCAAATGATTGTTTTAGTAGTCCTTACTATTCTGTAAAAATAGTGTGATAATAAATGTATTGAGGACTTATTTTGAGTTCGAATACTGTCTAGAAGATAATATTTGTATTAAAACTCACAGCTCATGTTGTATAATTAAGTTTTTATTTGTATTTTGTATCATGTATTTGAAGACTCAGAATAAGTGATGTATACCTATTTTAGGGGCGTCACAAGTATAATAATTGATGTGTGGTAGATATTTGTTCAATTTGTGATATAAATAGAGAAGTTTATTGTAAGTTTGACTTATTATTCTATTGACCCACCACTTGATAATTTGTTAAACCGTCGGCAAAAAATTTCGTAAGGGATGTCATTTTCTTTCATATTTCATATTATGCGAGTATTATTATTTTATTTCATATTCCTAACTCTAAACTTACTATGGTAAGTATTGTTTCTATAATTCTTGAAATGATTAAAACTTCCTTGAGATTTGCGCTTCATCTAATATTATTTCAGTTGAATAATTGCCTAAACGTTCTTATTAAATGTTAATCTAATTATGTCGGAGTACTACTCACGACATTGTACTATTTCACTAAATTTCACATTACTGCTTAAATTTTTTCAAAGCGAACACAAACCCATATAATTGTAAGGGTAAGCATGTAACACCCCGAACTCGCTACAGGTCCGAAGTGCTACATGCCGCAAGCCCAAAGGCCCGTAAGCAGAATATTAATAGCGCAATCCAAACAAAATAACTCAACAATAATCCTAAATTAAAACCCAACAAATCATTTTTTAAATCTAATTCAAAATGAAAAACAAACTAAATACCAAAATAGTAAAATAGAGACGAAGCTTCTTGAAACTAATAGTTTTATCAAAAAAAAAATACAATGACAAAAAGAAATAAATATCTGAAATTAAACTTCAACTATTCAAAGTGTATCAAACAAGTGTTTAACTATTAACGATGTAACTTGTAAAAATTTATGTAAGAGGGTGAGCGATAAAGCTCATCAAGTGACAATCTTTACTATTTAAGTGGATCAAGTATAATTTGCAAAACACCTTTTTGAAATAACTCATTGTTCGATAACAATAATAAATATACTTCCAAAACTAAAATAAATAATAACAAAGTGAATTCACATTCAAAAATGATTTCAATGTATACAACCCTACTAAGTAGGTATCTATTAAGTGCACGCTCCCCGAAGGGCCTAATTTACTTTATCATTCCTAATTCCTAGTTCCTTCAAGTATTGACATTCACACCACATGATCCTAATGCACCATATCTCCATAGCAAAATTTCACTTGTGATTTTCCATCACTTTGTCAAACGAAAAGACCAAATACATGTGTCTTAATAAGTAGACACTCAGAACTTGTTCGCAGCAGTACCTAGTACAACTATCTGATTAAGAAGCTTAAAACACAAACTCTTCCTCTGCTGTTCCATTCGGCAGTGCTCTGTCCTTCATCCCTTATAAAGCTTCTGCTGTCGAATCATCTATGTCCAGCAAGCATTGTAACCGAGACAGTTTTTCAGGCACTGGCTCGCTCTTCAAGTATATAAGGAAGATATCAGTGAGCTCTTCCGGCACCTTCCATGATAACGGTTTAGATGGTACAGCCTTGTCACAAGCTAACAAATCATTGAGAAAGGAAACCTACATGTAGAGAATGAAACAATAAGAATTACTGATCTATGTTCTGATTTACATTGCTTACTTTTACATGTAATGAACAATAATCTATAAGCTAACAAGTTCATACCACCCCTGAATGGTTTCTCTGCCTCAGTAGTGCCACAACCTGAATTAGTGAGTTTGACAACCTACTTTGTGCACGTTCACGAACAACACACCTTGCCTTTTCAGAATTGATGTTGAGATCCTGCGGAATTTTTTGATAACTTCCTCTTCATCAAACTCCCCAGTTCCAGAGGAGAAAATCTCATCAATAGTTTTCTTGAAGAGGCTCTCGCGTAAGCTCAATGATATCATGTTGTCTAAATCAACTCCAGCTTCCTTAAGTTCTCTTATCTCCTTTATACTAAGCCTCCCTCGACCAACAACACTTTCCAGGGCAGCCGACATTTTTGTTGTTGTTATACTCTTTATTATCTTTTGAAAATACTGAGAAGGCAAACCCACTTGCATCTGCAACTCATTAAGCTGCTCAATCCTAGCTTTTGTTAGTTAAAATTTCTCTACTTTGATTTGTAATTGCACAGGAGAAAATTTCCTTTTCGACATCACCATGACCATTTGAATGTCCTTTATGAGTTGGTTACAGTTCAGCTTCAGTGTCCTACTGTATAACACATACATCAGCTTCACTACATGTTGTTTTATCACATGATACGTGGTTTATGATTGTTGATCCAGTACTAAACTCGGAGCTATCCGGAGAGTCTGCATATAAATCTGATTGCCTACATTAACCATCAGTTAGTATATTGTGGTGAAAATATCTTGCTTAAGCCTAAATCCAAGTCTGGGCCATAGTTACTACCTCCAAGATGGTCGACCGCCTTCTTTACTACTCTTAAAGTCCTCTGCCAAGTGTTTAGAATTCTCAAGTTGATAATCCATATCAGAAATTCTTAATCTGATCACATCACCTTCTTTGCTTTGATTGAGAAAATCTTGGAGAGTCTGAATATTATACATGATGCAATATTAGCCACAGTATGGAAACATGTGCGTGTTATAGTTATTTAGAGAGCCTCTAAGTTAGTGCACAACTACATTAAGCTCATTTTTTGTGGAAATTGTCAGCATCACCTCAACCATTCTTCTTGAGAGTATGACACAATTTAGTGCAAAGTTTCCCTTGAAATTCTAGTTCTGAATATCTTAGTAACGGCTACAAAGTAAAATTTAAAAATATAACTTTTGGTTTGCTTCAATCATTGAGGTGTAAACTGTCATTGATATACCAAGAAATGAATCATATGATTTCTGCAATCAACAAATTAGTGCATTATAGTTGAAACATACAATCAAAATACCAACTTCTTACCTTCTAAGCATTTTCAAGACTCTGGTTTGTGTTCTCTGTGTTAACTTTGAGGGCAAGCGAGCTAAGCAGTTGTGCTTGTTGCATTAATACAATAATCTTTGGGTCATCCTTCTTGAGGTACATTCCTTGAATCATGTCATTACTGGCTGCTTCTGGATCCAAGAAGGATAGCTACTCAGTTATGGTTATCAATTATGCAAAATTAAAGCTTTTGAATTTTGAAGATGGATACTATGATCACTAAAGAGTAAGCAACTTAATCAATCTCTATTACAGTGGATATATATGTACAATTCCTTGCTTAAGCCTATTGACAGATATTAACAAAAAAAATCCAATTCAAGCCTCAAAAATGCCTTAACCGCAACAAATTTAACCGACATTTTACTTTTTGGTAGACTTCTTCCTAGATGAATACGTTGCACTACGGAGATTCTTCAACGATATAGATAAACTTCTTGCTTCCACTTGGATGTGATGCATTGGTTGGATGTGATGTGATGTGTTGGTTGGTTGTGATACATTGGTTGTGAACTCGTGATGTGTTGGTTGGTTGTAATGCATTGGTTGGATGTGATTCTAAACTCGTGAGTGTGATTTTTAAAAAAAATGTGAGTTTAAATACTAAACTCGTGAGTGTTTGATTTACAAAGAAAAGTGAGTTTGCCTTCTAAACTCTAATGTGTGTGTTCAAAAATAAAGTGATTTTGGTTTCTTCTAATGTGTGTTTTTCAAAGAAAAGTGAGTTTGATTTATAAACTCTAGTGTATGTTTTCAAAAGAAAGTAAGTTTAGTTTCTAAATTATAATGTTTCTTTCAAAAAAAGTGAGTTTGTTTTCCATACTTTAGTGTGTGTTTTCAAAAGAGAGTGATTTTAAAAGGTGAATTTTAAGTTTCATCAAAAGTCCCTTTCAAGTAATTAGTTTTTACCCTTTGAATTTGATTCATTTTAGAAAGCCTTTAGTTTTGAAAATCATTTTTTAATTACCCAAAGCAAATAAATAATTTAGAGTCCAACTTGGGGCATAGTAATCACATCGTAAGTATCACTAAATTACACTAATAATCCACTATTTGGGCTTTAAACTCCATCTTAAGAGTTAAAAGTCTACCCAAATAGGTTTAAGGCCCATAAATGATATACAAGCCCGATAGCCATTTACAAGCCCAATTTCACATGTCCATTATTATGGAAGGAATGTCCTAATTCCTCTAAATTTGAATTTAGAGTCCTTAAGTTTTCTATTAAGCTCACAATTTGCATAAATCTTACTCGAACAAAAATGATGGAATTTAATTTCAAGATCCATCATTGGAAGAGTGCCACAATTCTTCCAAAATATGGATTTGGAGCCCTTGGCACACAATTGAGGAAACGGCTCAATCAATACATTTGCATGAATTCTAAACATATATCCATCATGGGTTACTTCTAATTTTTATGGATAGAAGACCACAAACCTTATATTCACCTAGGACATCACAAAATTATACTACAAAATTTACCCAAGCAATTTAAGCACTAAGCATAGTAAGAAAGTTTCACATCAAATTGATACCCAATTCACATATAACAATTAAAATAGAGATAATGTTGTACATAAAATAGAGATACCCAATTCTCTATATGCACGAAAATGAAGAAACAATTTTTAGTTTTGTTGGTTGATGAAGATCATACACTGCTTTAAAAGCCATCTCTTAGTTGTTTTTTCCTTGAATTTCTTTGGATCAAGCCTTTCTTACCGGACTTTTGTTGGTCATGCTATCAATTCTTTAATTTCTTTGGATCAAGCCATTCTTACCGAACTTTTGTCGATCATGCTAACAATATTATTGGAGATACTAGTCGTTACTAGTTCTAAAGTCTTTCGTGTTTAACAGTCTAATTGGATTTGAATTGGGAAAATAACTTTTTTTTATTATAAGGAGCCATAAATAAAAAGTTAATAGCCTTTGATGACATTCAATTAAAAAAAATGCACTGTAATGATAAAATGACATTACTTGTTTAGATGTAGCAGATGATGACTCATTTGGATTAAAGTTATACACCCTCCTTGGTGGTGGCAGTGGTGGCTCATTTGGAATCTATACAAATTCATTTAAAATGGTAATCAAGTCATTTAAAATGGTAATCAAAGGACAAGCAAGTGAAAACAATGGTAAATATAATTATAATTAGAAATATTACCCTTGTACATGCAGCTAATGTAGTTCTAGGAAGCAACCATGATTCCTTTGTGCCCCCAATAAGTAAGCCAAATGATTCAAGTCAGTCATCGTTGTAGTCTCAAAGTTGCAATAATCAATATAACTCACTTTGCCTCTTATGTATTCAATCTCATCCTTAGAAAATTGACCTCCATGATGCAATTTTATTGTAAAGCAATGTTGAGCATTAATTGACCTTCAAGACAATATTAAACTATAATTAGGGAACACAATATATTATAACATTATACAAACAGAGAGGGATGTCAACATATGATAACAAATGTACAGAAATAACAAATGTACATAAATTAACTCTGTACATTTGTTATGAGATTAGTATGTGTATGTTGAGTTACTTTAACAAGTCCACAATCTATGGGTTAATTGCTAAAAATTGCGTTATTGCTAAAAATATTAAAACAAGTTATTCATAAGAAGAAAATAAATAACAGAAAAGCTTGAAACAGGTAAAGAATTAAAGATAGCAAAGATAGGTGGATTTATTATCTCTCACATTTGAGGAATTGATATTGTATATTACTTCATCCGATATCAAAAATTAGGCATACATGCTATATAGCCTTCAATCCTCCATCAAGCAGATCTTATCAATATCCATACTTTAAAAATGAAATGTTGAGTTGTACACATCCGTCATCGTTCCTTTTTAACAGCAATTAAGGAAATTAGAGAGCAAAAGCCAAATAAACAATTATGATATAAAATTAAAAATTACTTTAGTGAATAGAAAAGGTTACAATGATGTAAGACAATATACGATGCCCACCAAACTTCTCTAGCGATAATAAGCATGTTCTTGTTAAACTTTGAAGAAAACTTCGAGTACAGTAATCTAGTTATTGGCAGAAGTCTAAAGGAAATACGAGTGTGAATGTAACTCAAAAATTTTCCGTTTTAATTATATAAGCTAGAAACTAATATTATCATCTGCATGCAGGCTCTTGCTTACTGTATGCATGCAAGTTTACTTAAATATGCACATGGATGTTAACCGGAGTAATAACACTTTGTTCATGCACTTGTCCATAAGTTTATCTCGTATATACGTGTCTCTGTGTGTGTTCTTGATGACGGCGAAACCTGGAACCACTAACCTTACATGGTAAAACAGTACTGGTGGAAGGAATGCCCAACAACCACATACAGGGTAAATCCCATAGTAAAATATGTCTCTCTCTCTCTCTTATAGGAACATTTTCAGAAGCTACAGATTGAGAGTGCAATGGGTTCTTCAGCACCTACCTCTAAACAGGTAACTAACAAACGTGTTGATTATTTTCTCGTGTAAAAGGCTGTTTTAAGTACTCGCCATCCTTAAAGAAAGGTTCAATAACCAATTTCTAGATATACACGTGCCACAAAATCTTGTTCAACAGCCTTGCCTACATCAGCTTCTTGTTGCGCAACTACCTTCCATCTTATAATTTCTTCTTGAGCTGCAGAAATATCCATCATAAGCCCTTCAACCTAAAACCAAAAAGTAGTCGATATAAGATGTGAGATATATTTAAGAGTAGCTGGAATGTACATATTCGTCACCATAATTTCACATAATCATATCAGCAACCAAATAGAAAAATGAGATTATAAAACACCAGCTTGCTAAGAAATCATTATACAATCAATATATGAACAAGTATATATGTTAACTTACATTACCATTTGCCACTCTTTCTCTCTCTTCAAGTTCCTCTGCGTTGTTTCCTCAGGAAGAGGTCCTTGGCTTGAGCTTCTACAGGCTGTTTGAGTAAACTTAAATCAAATAAACAACTCTACGAATTCTGATCAAATAAGGGAAATCAATTCTAAACAAACTTAACTTGAGGTAAACCTAATATGTATCCCCCAACAGCTAGGGATTATATCTCAATTCAATACATTGCTTATAAACTCTCAATCCACATAAATATGGCCTAGGGCATCAGCATTCCTTGTAAACTCTTACCAACATGTCCTGATAGGATGTGTAAAATGTTACAACTGCTAAAATACTAGTAGAAATATCTATTTGGTAAATGATGGTGATATTTCTCTTGGTAATCTGATTCGGGGACAAACTGGTGCGATAACAAAGAACTCTGCAGATGCCATCCTTCAAGCTCCTTTAGGTACTGTTTTGAGTGTATGTAATCCTGGATACTCATGACCACCTTGGTCAGCCTTGGATCTTTCCGTTGTCTAAGTGCATTAAGAAAGTTGCGAAAAATAATCTTCAACAACTTCTTGAACAGTGATCTATATATACCAATTTTTCTTCTTGAACCAAAACTATAAAAAATATAAAAGAATGTGTCAGCCATAACAATTGTCAATAGTTATGACTGATCGATCCGAGACGTGAGCAAAAGTCAATTTTAATGTTAGATCCTACCCTTGAGTTGAACAATAATCAGAGCAGTCAAGACTTACTGATAATACTGTTATTATTTTATTTATTTATATAGCTAAAATGTGCAACAAAAAGTCAACAAAGTCGTGAAACCCATAGAAACGCTGCTTATTCAATAAAGCAAAAGAGAACATAAAAGCCTCAAATCAACGCTGAAAGATTACAAAGAAAACCTCAGGCTCCCAACAAAATTCACTCAACTCATAGGTCAATGACATCCAAGCTTCACTATGTGTCAATGTCTAAACGAATAAAGAACAAATAATTATCCTTCCAAGAGGTGTAAATGTGAAATAGATAGCCTTAGACCCCTAACACACATTTGATGACTCATAGGTCTTGTTGTTTCACTTTTTATCTTTTAAATTATAGATATTCAGAACATATTTAATTTACCAAGACATTCACAACTCTTTCTATCAACTGAAGGAAAACCTCTTCGAAGTAATATAGCCATCCACATACAAAGACACATCTAAAGTACTTACTTTCGATAAGCTCATATTCCATTCGTGGAAAAAAATGTTGGAGTAGTTCTGTTGCTGATGGACTATCTGATGGACTTGGGGACATCAAGCGTCATAATAAAGATGTCTGTTCTGGAAATTCAGTAACCCAATCAAAAGGAAGTTCTCTCTTCTGCTTCATATAAGATAGGACAATGTGTAGCTCTATTGTTGTGTTGAATGGGTGTCAGAGCTCAAGAAATACAATTCCAAAGATGTACATGTCTACCTGCCAAAACAGACCAATGAGATTATGAGAAGCAGAGCAGATGTTCACAAGTGGTTAAAGTTATTCAAAAGTGTTGGAGTAACTGAATAGACGCACTTCAAATCAACGTGCTGACTCACCTTCTCGTTTATTTTTGGCCACCCTTGCTCAATTTCTGGTGCAGTATAAAAATATGTACCAACCCGCCCAGTACCATCAACTGATACTCGTGTTGTCTCTGCAGGATCTAGTTGCTCTAGTTGCTCCTGCTTCAAGAACTTCGCTGAAAGGCAAAAGAGAACAAACATTATTTCAAGTAATGAAAACTTATTATCTTCGTTACTCCAGACTGCATTTCATCTAATATGCATAAAAGCAACCAAAGTGATGCACTCCAATGAGCAAGTGACTATTTTTCAAAAACAACAAAAGGAAAATGCAGCCAAGCTTACCTGAAGAACAGTTTATATCTAGTAACACCAAATAAAAAGGACAATGTATACCTTTTTATTTTTCCCATAGTTGATATATTTATGTAATTATTTTGAGCCTTCTCTTGATCTTAGAAATTAAATAAGATTCTCATAAACAAAAGGACTTGTTTCTCAAGAGAATCTAACAAAAGACTACACTAGAAAACGTCTTTATTCACAATTGTGTTTAAGGTAGCCTGGAGCTTCTATCAAGAAAATAATGAGTTAGCTGCACCCAAAAAATGTGTTACTGCTTCAAATATTAAAACAAATTATTCATAAGAAAAAAATAAATAACCGAAAAGCTTGGAATAGGTAAAGAAGTAAAGATAGCAGAGAAGATCAAGAAAATTAGATGATTCTTTCTTTTTCACTCCTTTTATGTTATAGTATAAAAATTTAATGAAACACAGGTTTATCAATTGATAAATCCACCTAAGATGAACCATGCCAAATACAATGGGTGGTCTGACTTGAAAGGAGTTGCACCATTTGTTTCTGAGTTAACTCAGTACTCTACTCTCGATCTATAAACATTATACTAAAAACTATGTATCGTTGTACACAATACCAAGAAGCATTTTTTAAAAGATAAAGAAGAAGAGTTTATTAGAAAAGTGAAAGAATGAATAATAGGAGGATGATATACTCCAGAAAAAGAGAAGCAGAAGACTGAAAACTCTTATAACAGGGCAGCCTCTCCTTATAACAGGGCAACCATTCAATCTTCATATGCAGACAAAGACAATCAAGAATATATTATCAATTTAATAAAGAAAGTGGAACCTTTATATTATCAAAACAAGTAATCCATATTCAAATTTACAATCATAGACCATTCATGACTTCTAATCACTATACCAAATGTGAAATGTCTGTAGACCCTAAAACTTCCCTCTACATTTTAGACCCAAAAAAACTTTAACAAATTTAACTAAAGTTGTACATGCCAGAAATTCGACCAAGAAAAAATATGTTGTGGTAATTTCCACAAACACCTAGATTGCAATTGAATTTTCAATATTAACAGAGCATATATAAAATACCAAAATGACACAGAAGTTAAATGTAGTAAAACTCATAACCCCTCTAATTTGTTCTTGATATGTCAGTTCGCTAATTACAGTATTTTTATATACATTAGATTCATTATACAGAGCCTTAAAAACAAACAATCACCAGATATTTTAGGAGTCGAACAGAGACTGGATGTTAAAAAAGCAACCATCGCCATAAATTTTAGGGTTTTGTTAAGAAAAGTAACATCTGTTTGAAATCATTACCTGAAATTGAAAATTGATAAATCCATGATTAAAATTTTCTGGTAAGAGAGAGTGAAATTGAATCGCTTAGATGCGGAAAAGGATTTTGTAGAGGAGTCGAGGTCGAGGGAATGCCCAATTCAAAGAGAATCTAAGCTGCTGGCATAGTCCAACGCTGAAATTGAGTTTCAATCCTAAACAAAAACAATAGCATCGAATATGAAAATCTACATTACGTAAAAACCTAATAAAGTTGAATGTCTTGTCTTAAACTAAATTTCCTAACTTCATGTCAGGTCAAAATAACCTTCAAAACAAAAGATAACAAAACAATGCATTCAAATCATTCAACCCCAAAATTTACTTTTTCACACACACATGCACTGCATTCTTAAGGCTAAGATATAACAATAAATAAAAATGAGCAAGTGTACGTACCTTCAAAATCTACTCAACTCGGCTTTTTAGAAACCCACCAAATCTGTTACAAACACCATTTTATTGGGTCTACTTGTTTCTCTGATATTCTAAGTTTAAGAAAGTTCAAAAGATTTAATCCCAAAAAAAAAACCCTAGTTGTTCTACTTTACTCCATACCCACTTCATAGATCTACGTTTTCACCAAACAATTCAATATTTTTAAACAAACAAAATAAAAATTCTGCTAAATATAACTCCAAATGGGTCTCCTCAATGTTCTGTTGTTCCCTTTAAACTCGCCACTAGATCATTCATTGCATTTCTTTGTTTCTTTTTGATTTTTTTTTTGTATATCTGTATATAAAAAATGGGAAGAGATAAAGACAAAATGGTAGAGACTTGGAAACTGTAAGAGACAATTACTGCTCCATGGACTACAAAATACTGGGGTAAGTTTTTGTGGGTCAAAAGCATCATCCTTCCCTAAATCAAATTCATGCTCTAGGTCATCAAATTCGTCATCTTCTTCATCATCACCCTCAACCTTGGACTACCTGCAAGTAATGCCAAACCTCAACAAAAATTCCTAGATGGAGGCTGGGACGTACATGAAAACTTTTACCTTTAATGCGCTTGTATCTAGTTTTGCACTTAGGGCAAACCTGACCACCCTATCATCCTTCATACTCATAGCAAGTCCTACAAACAGGGAAAACACATTCATTACAGGCAACAAAGAGCTCCATATCTACAGTTATCTCCACCATATCCCCACAAATTTGACATATTTGCCCACTCGATTCTTTTGCGGCTTGTATCTTAAACAAAATGTAGTTCCATCAACATTCAAACATAAAAGGTAGGAACTTAATAATTACAAACCAATTGCAAAACAAAAAGATTGTGAATGTCTGCTAGAACATGTGTAGGATATTGCCAAGTTTACAAGCACCCGTGTCCAAACTGGAAAACATTATGGCTTCATTTCAAAAGTCAAAATGATACAATACAAGAAACAACTATTGAAATCAAAACTTTGAAATTTAATCCATAATTTCAAATTACAAATAATTTTTCTTTTTACTTGATCTCCTCTTGAATTTTAAATCAGTAACTACTAAATAAACCACATTTAGTAGACTTGTCAACTAATTTTTTAGAGCTTGGCATATTCGTTTTTCTCCACACCAAAAATAAAATAAAATTTACTAGACCAGAGTTGCAGCAGAGACACAAGGTGGCACTGTATTAGGACTGAAGTGTGCCTCCACAACACTACCAAAAATATCATCCACCGGCTTAAATCTGCCACCAAACAGATATGATAGGGGGAAAACGCGGATCCGATTGTCGGTTTGTTAAAAAGTAGAAAGAAATCAGAGGATGACGACATATGCATGTGATGGTTGAGAATAAAAAGAGTGAAGTGTTTGAAAGACTTGGGGAAAAATAGAGTACACGAGCGAGGGAACGGACAGATACGGAAGTGTACCGACACTTTTATTTTAAAAAATAAATTATGGTTGTATACATTAGAAGTATCATTTAAAAACTCTAACTTTTGTTCGTTCTATTTCTTTTAACAAATTACATAGGGAAAAAGAAAGTGGGAAATGAAGTAATATATTTTTGGATGATTAATATTTACTAAAATGGGTAATTTACCCGCTAAAAAATGGAGAATCTTTACATAGTAAAACCGACGCTACTAGTTTAAAATGATGCTACTAGTAGTAGTAAAAAAATGACGCGTTAAATCTAATTTAAGAATTAAGACACATAAATGTCCTTTTCTGGAAAGTGATGCTACTTGTAGTAGTGAAAAAGAGCAGAGCATGGGAAAGGACCAAATAATATTGGGACCCATCTATGTCCTTTTGAGCTCCCTAGTTATTGTAATTATTACTCACATAAATGAGTTTAAGCTTTCAAGGAATCAACTCAACTATAAATACTGAACTATTATTGTGTTAATCAGTCCTTAAGTTGTTACTCCCTCCATCCCAAAATAATAGACGCTCTAGAGTATTTCACTTAGATTAAGAATAGATACAATTTTACTATTTTATCCTTAGATCTCATTTAATTCTCCATTTGTTCCTCTTTCTTCCTCATCTTGTCCCTCTTCTTCTATTTGTTATTCTGTCCGTTCAACTCCACTTAGGAATAAAATCTGATAATTTTCACTCTCTACCTCTTCTATAAAATCTGTTCATCTCCATCCCTCTACAAACCTTCTCTCTCTACCTCTTCTATACCTCCTCTCTCTCTAAACAGAACCGGCTCTATTTGTATCTGCCGATTTGGAACGAGATCACCGGATCTGCTCTGTTCTTTTCACGCTGGAACGGATCTGTTATTATGGGATCTGCGGATCTGTTATTATGGGATCACCAGAACCGGCTCTGATTAGAGTTGAGTATTATGGTAGAGTTGAGTATTATAGGAGTATTAATGGTGGTGGAGAAGGAAGGGTAAAGAAGGGAAAAAATAGGCAAAATAGTCTTGATTTTAGAAAACGTCAAATATTTTGGGGGGAAAAACGCACTCTAAAACGTCTGTTATTTTGGGATGAAGGGAGTACTTAATAGAGTGTGTATCATAGAGAATGACAATATTGTGTTAATCAGTCCTTAAGTTGTTACTTAGCAGAGTCCTTAATATTGTGTTAATCAGTCCATTTTTTTCGGAATGCGAATAATGCAAACGAATACAAAATTTTCGATTACCATTTACAGTCCTAATAATAATAATAATAATAATAATAATAATAATAATAATAATAATAATAGTAGTCATTTTAGAAAAAACAAATATTTTAATTTATTTGTTGTTTATTCTCAATTTTGTATTGTAGTTCAGCGAATTTGTGATGGAATTACTTAATTCATGTACATGAACTAAAACAACTATTATTATTATGGAATGAAAAAACTACTACCCATCTCCACGAATCACAACAATAGCATTCAATCCTACATCAAACAGATCATATCAATATCCATACTTTAAAAATGAAATGTTGTTGTACACATTCGTCATCGTTCCTTTTTAACAGCAATTAAGGAAATTAGAGAGCATAAGCCAAATAAACAATTATGATATAAAATTAAAAATTACTTTAGTGAATAGAAAAGGCTACAATTATAAGACCATATATGAGACAGTTCGGATTAACTATCTCAAATAGTGTCATATTCATTGTCCAACAAAGAGATAGCGTCATGTGCTATGAAAAAAGAAAAAGAAACTCCAATTAAGCTCTAGCTAAAATATCCCAAATTTAATTCTTTCATCCCTGTTACGAGTAAATCCGAAACTTAATCATTATGTATATATTTTATTTAAAATCCTAATAAAAAAACACTGATACATGCTACAAGGAATTCAAGCAATTGATCTTTTTAAATTGAAAAGCTGAAATGCATCACAATGCATCACAACCAACACAATATTGGCTGTATTCAAAACTGGTCATTCAGTTCAAAACAAAACGAAAGTCCCAACCATGTACCAGAAATTTCCAACCAAACTTCTCTTTTCAGTACTTTGATGCCCTACAAACCAGAGCAAAACTCCCTAGATTTTTTTAACATGTTTAAGTCTGTAAGAGAAGTTCAGGCTTGAACTTCTAAGCTAGTAAAAGAAAATGCGTAGAGGTTTGAAAAATGCCGATCATCACGCTTTTCTCACATTATGTTGCCCAGCTTGTCAAACCATTGTGCAATTTTATGATGGTTTTGACCTTCGAAGACCTCAACTAGTGAATGTATTGCTTTACATATTACTTCTTTCTTTTGGTTCGTGGAGGAATTATGTTCTGCCTCTGGTCTACTACTTGCCTCCTCAAGAGATGAGCATAGCACCTTAAGTCACTCCTCAAGAAATGAAGATTTCTATATATAAATTAAAACAATAATAAGTATACAAACAAAGACAAAATGTTCTAAAATGTAAATTCAGAATCCGGGGATGTGCTAAATTACTGAGTTCAAAACCAGATATACATGTTTTTCAGTTTTTGGTCATACGTGAGATAAAAAATTAGGAGTGTTAACCATTTGAATGAAACCTTACAGAAGCAAAAGTAGTAGCATTAGCATCAAACTATAATTTGTCTAACATAAATTATAAGCAAATGTCCATAAAAGATAATTTAGCTACATTCTTCAAGATATCCAAAACTATCAGGTGCTTACTTTGACGGAAAATTCATGTATAGGTTTATGATCAATACTTGAAGTGAGGCCAAGTAAATGCAGCATGGTTGAGGTTAGCTGTAACAAACTAATATAAAAATTCAAAAGTAAATCAGAATAATAAAGAATGAAAGCAAGCAAAATTTGTGTTTTTCTTTACTTCTTTTCTTACTTCAATAAAAAAATGACAAAAGTAATGAAAAGAAAACAAGACAAGTTCATCAGAAAATGATTTCTAAAATTCATGTAAATACGAACCAAAAAAACTGTTTTATTTTATTTTTATATTTCCTGGATTTTCATGGCAAAGTTCAATAAGTCAGAATCTCACAACTTATAGTTTAAATTTGAAACCTTATCAAATCACAGTCCAAATACATGCTAAATTTTCAAGTTAAATTACAAACTCTCATCCTTCCATCAATGTCTTGTTGTGCTTTTGGGTTGACCAAATACAACATAAAGGAATTTCAAAAATGAAATCTACTTTAAAGTACTTGGTTCAGAAATGCTTGTCACCTTAAAAGTCTCTATCATCCCAACATTCTAGACATCTTTCCTATTAATTTCAAAGACCCCACACGCACTAGCGAGTAATTTCTGAATTGAACTTTATGGCGGCAAAGTACGTCCTTCACAAATGACTAGGATGCATTTGCGTATAACATGGTTTAGAGACATCAAGTAGATATAATTATAATTAGAAACTTGCAATAATAAATGACAAAACGAACTTGATATGCAAATGTCTGAAGGGTACAGAGAAGAAATTGGCATATTATCATTATTTCATTTTATCCATCTCGTCGAACACAAACTTACTGTTTACATAATTCAGACTGAAGCCGTTGCAGCACAGTGACAATGCTAACAAGACAACTAATAATAGGGGTGAAATTATGTGTTCAGTCCTCATTGTTAACAATTATGAAACAAAGATTTGATACTCAAATTTTCAGACAATAGAATCTTAAGAAACAATTTATATTATTTTATTTAAACAAATCAAATTCCTGCACCCGATCCTTCTCTATTGATTAGTGTCAATGGTCTTTGAATTTGTTAGAGAGTTTCTTTAGTAGATCATTCTTTTCTTTTCATCGGGGAGAACTATTAGTTTGCTTTGGCAACTTATATTTTGAAGAAAAGGGCTCCAACGATTAGGCTTTTGTTTAGTTGTTGGTTCACGATAGGCTCGATATTTACAATTTTCTTCAGCACCGCGGATCTCATAAAGTCTTATCTCCAAATGTTTGTGCATTGCGCATGTGCGCTAGTGAGACTAGTTCTTACATGTTTCTTCATTGACGTATGATGTGGAAGCTTTGGACTTTGGTCTTCCCTATGCGGGCATTGGGAGGGGTTTGGGTTTCTCTATCGGATGTGGAGTACTGGAGGAGTTCCTTATCCAGTGATTTTTGTGGGAAAAGGATTGTAACTATCTTTGGCAAATGCGGATGATTTGCTAATGTCAAGGTTTGCACATGTCTTATACAAACCTAAATATTCGAAAGAGGAGAAGTGAACAAAAAATTATAGGACTCTTTGCCAGACATGGGAGTAATAAACAAGCTAATCATAATAAGGGTAATGATAATATTGGAGCGAGCATTTTGTGTATTCTATATAAGTAGCAGATAAAACAAGTAAAACAGAAACTTAAGAGGAATGAGTGTTAAATATTCGCAATGACTGTGTTCATAAGGAGTTTTCAATGACTGTGTTCATAATCATCACCACTACAATACCATATATCCTAGTAACACAAGTAACTATTACATGGATATTTTCAATATTATGCCTTTTATTACTCGATTTGCACAAAAGTGGACGTACATAAAAAACAGGCACAAGAATGTAATCACCCTCAATAAACTACCATAATTTATGTAATGCAACAATGAGATGATCAACCTTGTACCAAAAAAGAGAAAATGAAAAATAATTAACCAAATCATTTTTAGCTACATTACAGAATTCTTAGCTTGTTATCTCTAGACCAAGATTCACCAGTTTCTTATATAGGTTGTACCTGAAGCTCCAACATCGATGATCTATGCTAAAGACTGAAAATCAGTATTTAGCTTGCCAAGATTCATTGGTTTCTCTTCAGACATGGTCAATTCTCATTTTTGATCTTATGAGCTTCATCAATTATAATATAGCACCAGCTAAAGCGGCGTAAGGCATTCTTCTCTTTGATCACCATTTTAAAATTGGTGACACATACATCAAACTTCCTAGAAGCTACGTATGTATCTCTGAAGAATAATATATTTAACATTAGTTTATAAAATAACAATAAAAATGAGGGGACTGAAGATACTTAATCAAGTAGAGCAATTAAGAACTTACTCCTTTTTAAGGATTTCCAAGAAATTTGTCTACACGTAAAACATGGCAAAAAGGCAGAATCTCATTCATCCAGTTGCCAAGAGTGGATTTTGGAGCAACACTGAAACAACCCGGGTCAAATCCCGAGTCCGGAACAAATCTCGGGTCAAATCTAAGTCCGAATCGAATCAAATCCATCAAAATAAGGCCTCAAACTACTGGTCCAATAGTATCTTCTTGGGTCATCTTAGCCCACCACAGGCTCCCAAAAGGTCATGACTTGAAGGTACTATTGGTAGTAACTTATTTCCTTATATGGAGATAAATTTTTCCCATATCTTTCTATGTGGGACTGGGGTGTTACAAACTCCCCCACTTAAATTTCTGACGTCCCCGTCAGAATCGATCACACACACAGCCCAAAGATCTTTGTCTCTCTAGTTATTGTGGGATAATACCAGCTGGCTTCGTGTCCCCACCTCCGGACCTCCATCTCTCCATCGTGGGATAATACCACCAGCCTTCGTGTCCCCACCTCCGGCAACCCGATCGGATGACCCGACCCGAGCTTTCGAGAGTCGGCTCTGATACCATATGAAACAACCCGGGTCAAATCCCGAGTCCGGAACAAATCTCGGGTCAAATCCCAAGTCCGAATCGAATCAAATCCATCAAAATAAGGCCTCAAACTACTGGTCCAATAGTATCTTCTTAGGTCATCTTAGCCCACCACAGGCTCCCAAAAGGTCATGACTTGAAGGTACTATTGGTAGTAACTTATTTCCTTATATGGAGATAAATTTTTTCCCTATCTTTCGATGTGGGACTGGAGTGTTACAAACACCCACGTGAAGACTAGTTATTCCACTAAATTCATGCAGATAATCAAACAAAGAGATGGTTTGTAATGTTTTACCAAGCCCCTGGACAACAACAATAATATTAACTAGTAAACAATTAGACTTGATATGACATTTTCTTGTAATAGACTGGGTATGATCTAATAATTCAACTTCAACAATGCCTTTTATTTCAAATTAGGTTGTGACATTGTCAATATATTTTAATATTATTTAATATCGTACTCAATTCATCTAAAATATAAGATCTTTGTTGACTTTTTGACAATTAATATAAACTGCAAGATATATTAGAAGTATACAAATGTCTATCAAAGTCTTGGTAAAAAGTTTATAAAAATATGTCACTCATTTTATGGAGTTTTTAAAAGTAATTTTAAAAGTCTTTAAAAGTTATTAAAATCCACAAACTCTATAAAAGTCTGTCACTGAAAAAAGTATTTAAAAGTCTATTGAATACACCCTCCGTATATTGTTTCCATTTCTTTTTAGCAGAGATTGCGAGGTTATCTCTTTCATTATCTTCCTTCTAATTTCATTTATAAAAAATATTACTCCCTCCTTCTCATAATAAGCGTTGTAATTTGACTTTCATGGTTAAATTGACTATGTTTAAAATTAATAAATTTTTAAAAAAAATCAAAATATACAGTGATTATGATCATAATAAACTACGGAGAATCTACTATTAGTGTTAAGTTTCGAAATTTGAAAATGTTATATAAATATTTTTAATTAATAATTCTAAAAATAGTCAAATTGACCATGAAACTCAAATTAGGACATTTATTATGGAACGAAGAGATTATTTTCTTATTACTTACCACTCACCAGCCATGTTGAAAAAATAATAGAGATTTCAATTCACCTTTCCTTGGATTTGGCTCCCCCCATTAGATAGTGTCTTCAATTCTAACTGATACATCAATTATTTAATCTTAATAACTATATTACTAATGATCAAAATATGTTAATAGATAGTTAATAATATCAGACTGAAATGAAAATATGACCCTCTTATTTAAAATTTTTTTACGAATACTTTCCTTTAACTCTTTTTTTTAGCTTAAATCATCTTCGAACTAAAAAAAACCACCCCCATCAAATTCCAGCCTTCCAACTATTAAGTCGTGAGGGGTATATTAGGTTTAACACACAAATTGAAAGAAAAATGAGGGAAAATTAACTTCTTTACTCCAAAATGCAACCTCAGACACCTTATATAAACCACCCTCTCCCTTGTATCTAGCATACTTGACTGAGAAAAAAATAGAGGAGATAAGAAAGGTAGAAGAGAGAAATCCAGGACATACCTTGTTATTGCGGTAGGAGGTTCATCGTCCTCACTTCGTGGACTGAAACAAATCTCGGTCGAAGGTTCTATAGCTGGAGAACCAAGGGGTAAGTGCTACACCTTATACCTTTTAAATCCTAGTTTGGACTGTCATTTCTCTTCACCTCATAAATCTATCATATTAATCTAGGTGAATAGTTGCGGCTTCTTTATTTGGTTGGAACCTCTGACTGGAGACAAAGCTATGTAGATCATACTCGGACTTTTGAGAAGGAACAATCAACTCAAAGCACAACTTAGACAACAAAGAGCTAATAATAAATGTCTAACATCAATCATTATTTTTTCCACCTTGATTTGGTTTTTTGAAACCATAACCATTGGAAATGAAGTAGCTACTGTATAATCATGTAAAAAAATGCAATCCAAAATCTATGTAATGCATTTATATTAATGAAATATGATTTTATGTCACAATACATGAATGTTATAACTAGCACAAGAACACACTGGTTGAAACCACAATATAACCCAACAAGCTACACATTGCATGAATGTTATAATCTAGCACAAGTATTCACTGGTTTCAGCCACAAACTTGCATTAACCCATAAGAAAAAAATCAATTGGCATTAATCCATACATATAAACAAGCTGGCATTAATCCATAAGTATAAAAGAACATAAACAAACTGACATTAATCCATAAATATAAACAAACTATCATTAATCCATTTGAAGTTATGGCATAGTGATGATTAGGTAATATACCCATGAATTGGATATATTTGGACTTAAATTATTGCATTCTCAAGTTAGTTAGAAGCATTTTTATTATGTTTAGTTGTTGTTTTGCAGATTCGGGAGCTGCAGGGACGAATTGGGAATTTGGAGCAAAGAGTGGCAATATGGTAATTTCAGAGAAGTCCAGTGCCGGGGCGCTGGAAAATACACTACCAACAGCGCCGGGGCGCTGAGCCTCGGCTGGCATTGACTGGATTCGCGCGTTTGACTTTCTGTTTGGCTTGGCTTGGTTCATGGAATGCAAAGTTGATTTGGATTAGGAGTGTGGGGAAGCTATAAAAAGAAATTAAGTGCTGAAATTAGGGCTATCATCTAATCTGTTCATTCATCCATTGGAGGCTACTACAAGGATTACTTGAAGATTAAGGATTGGCTACAGATTCTTCTTCTTCTTCTCCTTATTTTTAATTTGTAATTCTTTAAGGATGATTTGCAAACGATTATTGGTTTTTATTTCCGTTATGAACTAATTCTTTAATTAAGATTTCAATTGAACCTTTTATGGCTATAAATTAGTTATTCAGTTTATTCCAATTATTTATGTTGAAGTGAATTGTTTATCATGCCTTGCATCTATTGATTAATTATTTGGCCAATAATTACCTTGTTATTCTAGAAGGAATTGGAAGAGGAATTCTAGGGTTAGAATTGGGTTTGATAACGTGTGACTTATTTATTTGCACAGTGAATAATTAGGTTGAATTGAATGGGAATATCTTTTCACCACATGTAACACATAAGGAATTGGAATTAAAGGAGTTTAATTCACTTGTTTTGCATAGGAATATAGCGAGATTAATCTGGATTAAATAGAAGTCAGTTGATTACTTGGAAAAGGACTTTTGACATTGGAGAATTCCTGTTAACAATTCAGTAGACATAATAGTTGGGATAACTGGGTAAGTGAATTATAGTTCATAATTGGGGATATTGAAGTCTTAATCCTTATTTATCGGAAATCATTCATTCAAATCTTAGTTTATTTATTTGCTTATTTTAGAATAATATCTTTAAATTGTTTAATTTAGTTTTAATATTTCAGAAAATCATAATTTATCATTGTTTAAATAAAATTGGGTTGATATAGTGCTAGTAGTTGGAATTTATTAACTAGAATTCTCTGTGGGAACGATACTTTTCTTATCACTTTATTACTTGCTGACCGTGTATACTTGCACGTTTGCTTTGATTGTGAAATCAACCAACAAGTTTTTGGCGCCGTTGCAGGAGAATTTTTATTAATATTAATTTCATATTAGTTATAATCAATTCGGTCTTAATTTAAACGTTACTTATTTTTCTTCTTGAATTGGCAGGAATTCTTGTGAGTGTATGCACACTAGATCGAAAGCTAAAAAGGAACTTTTTCCGTATACAGACGACATCGAAAGGAAGTTTCGGAAATTGCGGTTGAATAGTGAGGTTATACATTTGGGAGAAGAACTGGCAAACCAAGAAATACCCGTGAACATGGCAGGGATCGAACAAAAATCACTTAGGGATTATGCCATGCCGAATGTCACGGACTTGCAGTCGAGTATTAAGAGGCCAGCAATCAATGCAAACAGTTTCGAGATAAAACCGGGAACAATTCAGATGCTACAGAATACATGTTAGTTTGGGGGTAATTCGATAGATGATTCTAATGAGCATATCTTGAGTTTCTTGGAAGTCTGCGACACCTTCAAATTTAACAATGTATAAGAAGATGCTATACGGTTGAGGATGTTCCCGTTTACTTTGAAAGATAAAGCATGAAGCTGGTTACACTCTATGCCTCCTGACTCAATCACCACTTGGGATGACTTAGCTCAAAAAATTTTGGCTAAGTTTTTCCCACCAGCAAAATCGGCAAAACTACGGAACGATATTCACACTTTCGTACAATTTGAGTCAGAATCGTTATATGAAGCGTGGGAAAGGTTTAAGGATATGCTCCGTAAGTGTCCTCATCATGGAATTCAGCAGTGGATGCAATTGGGAATATTTTGTGATGGTTTGCACGCGTCCACGAGGGCTAGTATTGATGCAGCAGTAGTGGGAGCGATCATGTCTAAGAGTTTAGATGAGGCATATTAGTTGTTGGAAACAATGGCCACAAACAATTATCAGTGGCCCATGACTAGGTCTAATCCTCCGAAAGCAGCGGAAAAGTATGAAGTGGATGCGATGACAGCATTAACAGCACAAGTGACCGCAATAGCTAAGCATTTGGACATATGGCGTCCACAAACCACACAACAGGTAGCAATGGTTTATGAATTGTGTGCTGGGAGTCATGCTATGGATCAATGTGCTATAAATTCTGAATCAGCACAGTTCGTAGGAAGCTATAATCGCTCAACTCAACCGTATCCGACTCAAAATGCATATAATCCAGATTGGAGAAATCATCCGGGGTTTTCATGGAGTAACAATCAAGCTATAGCTCAACCACCTAGACAACAAAACACCTCCGGATTTCAAAATCAGACTCAACAACCAGAGAGGAAATCAAGTTTGGAAGAAGCCTTGGAAAAATTCATCAGAGCTTCTGACAAAAAGAACGAGGAACAAGATAAGAAATTGAATCAAGTAGAGCTTACTTTGCAAAGCCATGGGGCATCGTTAAAGAATCTGGAAAATCAAGTGGGGCAAATAGCACATGCATTGAATAACCGTCCACTAGGAACGCTCCCGAGTGATACAGAAATAAATCTGGGCAGAAACGAGCATTGCAAGGTTGTAACTTTACGCAGTGGGAAGGATTTGCAAGAAATAGTTAAGGATAAGGAAAAGGGGGACAACGCGACAGCTGAAATAGAAGAAGTTGTGGAAACTGGGAAAGATAAAGAGGAAATCGTAAAGTAGAAAGCACCGGAACCAACTATCACAATGCCACCTATACTATATCCGTAGAGATTTCAGAAATCCAAGTTAGATAAGCAGTTTTCAAGATTTTTGGATACTTTTAAGAAATTGCACATCAACATCCCATTTGCCGAAGCTTTAGAATAAATGCCGAGCTATGCTAAGTTCATGAAGGATGTGTTGTCAAAGAAAAGAAAACGGGGTGATTTTGAAACAGTAGCGCTAACCGAAGAATGCAACGCAATTATCCAGAACAAGTTGCCTCTGAAGTTGAAAGATCCAGGTAGTTTTACTATTCCGTACAACATTGGTAATCAGTTTTCGGAAAGAGCACCATGTGATTTGGGGGCCAGTATTAATTTGATGCCATTATCAGTCTACAGTCAGTTCGGGCTCAAGGCACCAAAATCGACAAATATCAGTTTATTGTTGGCAGACCGATCAGTTACATATCCACGAGGTATCGTTGAAGACGTATTAGTAAGAGTGGATAAATTTATCTTCCCAGCAGATTTTCTTATCTTGGATTGTGAAGCAGACAAGGAAATTCCCATTATTCTCGGGCGACCCTTTTTAGCAACGGGAAGAACATTGATCGACGTACAGAAAGGAGAATTGACGATGCGAGTTGAAGATCAACAGGTCACTTTTAATGTGTTTAAATCTATGTCTTATCCGAAGGAAAAAGGTGAGTGTCTGCGGGTGGATTTAATGGATGAGTTTGTTAATCACAAGTTCTGCGACAACTACTCAGAGGACCCGATAGAATCCATGTTGTTCGGCATAGACGACTACAATATTGAAGAGGACGTAGAGCATATCAAATGGATAAATACAACATCATTCTTCCGGAAAAACAATCAACCATTCGACACTCTTGATAGGCTCGCAACGGAAGGTAAAAAGTGCAAACCCTCGATAGAAGAGCCACCGGTGTTGGATTTAAAACCACTTCCCTCTCATCTTGAGTATGCTTATCTGGGATAGAATTCGACTTTACCCGTTATTGTTTCTACGGAGTTAACTGACACGCAAAAGGAGAAACTGCTACGGGTTTTGCGAGAGTTCAAAACAGCAATTGGGTGGACAATAGCGGATATTCGAGGTATTAGCCCATCTTTCTGTATGCATAAGATTTTAATGGAAGAAGGGTCAAAACCAACCATTGAGATGAAAAGAAGGCTAAACCCCATTATAAAAGATGTGGTGAAAAAGGAGATTATCAAATGGTTAGATGCCGGTATTATTTACCCAATCTCAGACAGTTCATGGGTAAGTCCTGTGCAGTGCGTACCAAAGAAAGGGGGTATGACAGTGGTGAAGAACGACGCTAATGAGCTCATCCCGACTAGAACTGTTACAGGCTGGAGAGTATGTATGAACTACCACAAGCTGAATAAAGCCACACGCAAGGATCACTTTCCCTTGCTGTCATTGATCAGATGTTGGACAGGTTAGCGGGACATCACTTCTACTGTTTGCTGGATGGATATTCCGGGTACAATCAAATTGCCATAGCTCTGGAAGATCAAGAAAAGACCACGTTCACATATCCATACGGTACGTTTGCATTCCGGCGTATGTCTTTTGGTTTATGTAATGCGACGGCAACCTTTCAACGATGTATGATGGCAATCTTCTCCGATATGGTCGAACAGAACTTAGAAGTATTTATGGATGATTTCTCCGTGTTCGGTGATAGTTTCGACTTGTGTTTGAGAAATCTGATCTTGGTGTAAAAAAGATGTGTGGAGACTAACCTGGTGCTTAATTGGGAAAAGTGTCATTTTATGGTGAAAGAAGAGATTATTCTGGGACATAAGGTTTCTGCATCCGGATTAGAGGTAGATAGAGAAAAGATCGAGACAATTGAGAAATTGCCTCCTCCATCATCTGTAAAAGGCATTCGGAGCTTCTTGGGACATGCTGGTTTCTACAGACGTTTCATTAAAGATTTTTCAAAGATCTCGAAACCCCTATGTTCACTCTTAGTGAAAGATGTGCTTTTCAAGATGGATCAGTCATGTATCGAGGCATTCGAACTATTGAAAAAGAAATTGGTATCTGCGCCAATTATTGTGGCGTCCGATTGGTCTTTACCGTTTGAACTGATGTGCGACACCAGTGATTATGCAGTGGGAGCAGTGTTGGGACAACGTCACGATAAGATTTTTCACACTATCTACTACTCTAGTAAGACGTTGACGGATGCCCAGTTGAACTACACAACCACCGAAAAAGAATTACTTGCAGTGGTGTTTGCCTTTGACAAATTCAGAGCTTATCTTATTGGCACCAAGGTAATTGTCTACACTGATCATTCTGCCATTAAATATCTGATTGAGAAGAAGGATGCAAAACAGCGTTTAATACGGTGGGTACTGTTGTTACAAGAATTCGATTTGGAGATCCGGGACAGAAAGGGTACAGAAAATCAGGTGGCGGATCATCTGTCTTGGTTAGAAAACACAGAGGTAAAGAAAGAAGACAACTTAGTGATTAATGAAAAATTTTCGGATGAACAACTGTTCTGGGTAACCACAATATTGCCTTGGTATGCTGACTATGTGAACTATGTGGTTGCCAAAGTGTTACCTTCGGATTTGACCTCACAACAACGAAAGAAGTTTCTCCACGATGTGAAGCAATATACTATTGGGATGAACCATTTCTGTTTAAGGCCTGTGCAGATCAAATGATACGACGTTGTGTGCCTCATGAAGAAATGGATAGTATATTAGGTCATTGCCACTCCTCAGATTACGGAGGTCATTATTCCGGTGACCGAACAGCAGCAAAAGTATTACAATCGGGATTCTTCTAGCCTTCTTTATTCAAAGATGATTATCTCTTTGTGCTGAAATGCGATCGATGCCAACGCGTAGGTAATATCTCCAAGCGCAATGAAATGCCACTCAATTCAATCTTGGAGGTAGAACTGTTCGACGTATGGGGTATTGATTTTATGGGACCTTTCCCATCATCTTTTAATAATCAGTACATCTTGTTAGCGGTCGATTATGTTTCCAAATGGGTAGAAGCCGCAGCGTTACCCACGAATGATGCCAACGTTGTCCTCCGTTTTTTAAAGAAAAACATCTTCACACGATTTGGGATACTGAGAGCGATAATAAGTGATGAGGGAACTCACTTCTGTAACAAGCAGTTCACAAAATTACTTGTAAAGTATGGGGTTCGTCACAAAATTGCAGCTGCATACCATCCACAAACCAATGGCCAAGCGGAGGTGTCGAATAGAGAGGTCAAGCGAATTCTAAAAAAAGAGGTCAATCCGTCACAAAAAGATTGGTCATTGCGTCTTGACGACGCTTTATGGGCCTATCGAACAGCGTACAAAAATCCGATCGGCATGTCACCTTACAGAATGGTATTCGGAAAGGCGTGTCACCTCCCGGTCGAGCTAGAACACAGTGCACACTGGGCCATACGAAAAATGAACTTTGATCTAGAAGCAGCGGGTGAGAAAAGGTTACTGCAGTTGAATGAGATGGATGAATTCCGGTTCAACGCCTACGAAAACGCTAAGCTCTACAAGGAGAAAGTCAAAGCTTGGCACGATAAAAAAATTCTTGATAGAACATTTGAACTGGGCCAACAAGTATTACTGTTTAACTCCCACTTGCGTCTATTTCCTGGGAAATTGAAATCCCGGTGGTCCGGGCCGTTCGTGATTATATCTGTTGCTCCACACGGAAACATTGAGGTCGAGGAACCGACCTCAAAGCGTACATTCAAGGTTAACGGTCAACGCCTGAAACATTACTGGAGTGGACCAATCGAACGTCAAGCTACGGTCATGTACTTCTCCGATCCAGCGACCAAATGAGCAACACCGAAAAGTCGGGCTGACGACTGAAAACCAAGCGCTTTAGGGAGGCAACCCGAAATTTTTAGTTATTTTATTTTATTTTTATTCATATTGTCGTTCATTTTTATTAGAATTGCTAGCATATATTCGTGCATAACAATCTTCAGTGAATTTTTGATTTCAGCGAGAGGAAGCATGCCCACCAATTGAAAGCATCATGTGCTGTATGGTCACCAGCGCCCCGGCACTCCCAGCAAAGAGGATTCTAGCGCCCCGGCTCTAAGTACCAGAATGTGAAAAAAGAGCCCAGCGCCCCGACGCTGGTTCCTAGTGCAATATCAGCGCCCCGGCGCTAGACCACTCCACCAGTTTCTGTCTGTCAGCGCCCCGGCGCTGTGTTACTATACAATTCCAGCGCCCCGGCGCCGATCTTACCCAACAGTTACTGCCGTGCAGTGCCTCGGCTCTGTGGAAAAGGTTCATCTCAGTGCCCCGGCGTTGAGATCGCGAATAAGAGTCCTAATTGCTTTTAAATACACGGTTACCCATTGCAACCTCTCCACTTTCCACCACAATTCTAGTACGCATACGGTAACTGATCTAAACACTTGTATCTAACTACCCAATACATACACACCTCTCCATCTCCAATTGGGAGTTCCTCGCACTAAACAACTTGCATCTATCATCTCCATTGCAAAGGTACGTACGTAATTCCATTCAAGTTGTGAAAGTAATACATCCGGTGACTCATGACAACAAGACGTAAGATTGATTAACACTCTATACATCTTAAGTGCATACTTTCATCTTCTTTGTTTTTGATTCTCTTGACTTGCTTGCATGTGAATCATGGTGGTTTATGCATAACTATTGGAGGAAATATCCTACATATTTGTGATTGCATAAGCGAGGCTTGAATTGATAGAAAATTAGAATGATTCCAAGCACAGTAGAATTTGCACACAAAGTGTTTGATGTTTTATCTAACTCAACGTCAATGCATCCGACGTTGTTACGTAGTGTACTTCTTTGCAAATTGCACCATGGGTTGTGACACACCCCCTATAATGTACACCAAAGGCACAAAACATGAAGTATAGGGGTTGTGTTCATAGTCCCTGTACACATATTGGAGTTATATTTAATACTAATTACGGTGAATGTGACCTCTTGTGCAGAATTCTCTACATGGCTTCCAAACGACAACATGGCGACGTTTCCGGTTCCGCCTCAGCTCCACCAAGATTCGATGGCCGCCGATTTGTCTCCGCCGAGGTGCATGAACGTTACAATAAGATGGCCACCTGCTCATTAGTCCCCAAACGTGGTCTACGTCCCGATCAAACCAAGGATGGAGAAATAGCAATGATGATTGCTGAACGAAACTGGTTCTCCCTCACCGAATAACCTGACCCAGCAGTGATCGCCGTCGTGAAAGAATTCTATGCCAACGTTCCAGAACACGATCACTATGAAGTGTTTGTCAGAGGAAAAACCGTGGAAATCGGAGAGGAGAACATAAATGGGTGCTATCAAACGGATTTGGAAGAACTTAACGACGAATATATCGGTCTTCTGAGTCACGGACCAGACTATGAGAAGATAATACGTGAGCTTTGTCAACCGGGCACCACATGGATAGTGCATGAATGTGGAAGCATGACCTTCCCCCATTCCAACCTCAGTCTAAGGCATGGTATGCCTTCATTTGTGCCAAACTTATGCCATGCACGCATGTGAGCCATGTCACCAAAGAAAGAGCGGTGTTGCTATATTCAATTATTCAAGGCTTGCAAATAGATGTCGGTCACGTGATCCAGCAGTCCATTCTCCGCGCCTCTCGAGGTGGAACCACATGAGGTTTACCCCATCCTTCGTTGATATGTGTTCTATGTGCCAAGTTTGGGGTGAAATGGAAATCGGATGAGATGATTCAAACGCCTATGTCAGTTTTGGACCACAAGTTGATCAGCCGGTATAAAGTGTGGACGGGTAGGGCAAATCACCCTAGGGGATTGGGTTTCATAATTCCCCAAGTTGAAGCTTCTCAAGCCCCACCACATCAGGCTCCACCTACTTATGGCCCATTTACAGCAGCTCATCGTGGTGTGGTTCCCGAAGCAGTCCAGCGGGAGATAGACGACTGGTTTTATAATATGGAGTCTCAGAATGTGCGCTTGGCAGAACGTCAAGACGTGATATTAAAATTTTTAGTTGACCAATTTGCTGCACAGAATGCACTGACCGTCCAATCACATCCAGGCGTTCAACTTAGCCATTTCCCAACTGCTCCAGTTCTACCAGTCTTCCCCCCTTCCGATCAAGAGATGAGCGAGGATGATGATGCTCCACCCGAGGAATAAGCTCGTCAGGGAAGTCCTCTGTTTTATTTTGCTACATTTTTCGCATGAGGACATTGCTCTAGATTAGTTTGGGAGTCAGTGATATGATTTTCTTGACATGATTTGAATCTATATCTGTTTGACACTGATATTATAGGATAACACTTTGAAAAATGACCATGTTGGCTATGGTAGTTTAAATGGTGAGATAATAGAGTTCTAAAGGATGATTGCTAGTGAAATGAAGGGACAATTTGAATAGCTAGTGAAGACGGAATTTATACATAAACTCGAGTTTGGGGGAAAAATATTTGGAATATCTAAGCTGAAAAAAAAATATACATGGTGACTAGTCTTGTTTCGGGGCCTTTGTTACTTGAGCAAGTACGCCCGAGGGGATTGTCTTTACACCTAGCGCCCTAAGGTCTTTCATGGTCTGGGAGTCGTTGGTCGAAAGCTCGCTAAGGGGTAGCACTGTTAGCCTAATGGGATGAGACATTGCACAGTTATTTTTGTATATATATAAAAAATATATATATATAAGTGAAAATAAAAATAAAGCGGGAAAAGTGCAAAATGCCCCCGTTATGAAAAAAAAGAGAAAAGAAAAGCATAAGTATTCCATTTTGAGTCTTGAATTCGGGTGATTATTTGATTTCAGTTGAAGCAAGTATATTTGATAAGTTCTCAAGTTTACACTGTATGATGCTTACTAAGAAATTTATTATCTTTCATATTTTTGCCTTTCATGGGTTCGCATGGTTGTTGAACACACACTCACAATATCAGTAATATCAGATTCAGATTCATTGATTGTTGGGATATTGTCGATATGCTTTAACATGATGTATTAGCATGTTTTTGCGATTTTTCTGAGGCTTATGGATATACGTGAGTTATTGGATTGCTGGAATTACGTTCATTTAGTTAGTTGCATTTGCATGAGTTGTCTTTTTCATCAACAGCGCCGGGGCGCTGAGCCTCGGCTGGCATTAACTGGATTCGCGCGTTTGACTTTCTGTTTGGCTTGGCTTGGTTCATGGAATGCAAAGTTGATTTGGATTAGGAGTGTGGGGAAGCTATAAAAAGAAATTAAGTGCCGAAATTAGGGCTATCATCTAATCTGTTCATTCATCCATTGGAGGCTACTACAAGGATTACTTGAAGATTAAGGATTGGCTACAGATTCTTCTTCTTCTTCTCCTTATTTTTAATTTGTAATTCTTTAAGGATGATTTGCAAACGATTATTGGTTTTTATTTCCGTTATGAACTAATTCTTTAATTAAGATTTCAATTGAACCTTTTATGGCTATAAATTAGTTATTCAGTTTATTCCAATTATTTGTGTTGAAGTGAATTGTTTATCATGCCTTGCATCTATTGATTAATTATTTGGCCAATAATTACCTTGTTATTCTAGAAGGAATTGGAAGAGGAATTCTAGGGTTAGAACTGGGTTTGATAACGTGTGACTTATTTATTTGCACAGTGAATAATTAGGTTGAATTGAATGGGAATATCTTTTCACCACATGTAACACATAAGGAATTGGAATTAAAGGAGTTTAATTCACTTGTTTTGCATAGGAATATAGCGAGATTAATCTGGATTAAATAGAAGTCAGTTGATTACTTGGAAAAGGACTTTTGACATTGGAGAATTCCTGTTAACAATTCAGTAGACATAATAGTTGGGATAACTGGGTAAGTGAATTATAGTTCATAATTGGGGATATTGAATTCTTAATCCTTATTTATCGAAAATCATTCATTCAAATCTTAGTTTACTTATTTGCTTATTTTAGAATAATATCTTTAAATTGTTTAATTTAGTTTTAATATTTCAGAAAATCATAATTTATCATTGTTTAAATAAAATTGGATTGATATAGTGCTAGTAGTTGGAATTTATTAACTAGAATTCTCTGTGGGAACGATACTTTTCTTATCACTTTATTACTTGTTGATCGTGTATACTTGCACGTTTGCTTTGATTGTGAAATCAACCAACACATAGCCTAAAGACATACATAATAGCAGCTTCATACATCCTTGCTTAAGCCTATTGTTCAATATTAACAAAAAAACCACTTCAAGCCCCAAAAATTTTTAATATTGTTCTTAAAAGTGGATTTGCATGTACAATTACTTGCTTAAGCCTATTGACAAATATTAACAAAAAATCCAATTCAAGCCTCAAAAATGCCTTAACTGCGGCAAATTTAACAGACATTTTACTTTTTGGTAGACTTCTTCCTAGTTGAATCCATTGTACTATGGAGATTCTTCAACGATATAGATAAACTTCTTGCTTCCACTTGGGTTGTGATGCATTGGTTGGATGTGATGTGATGTGTTGGTTGGTTGTGATACATTGGTTGTGAACTTGTGATGTGTTGGTTGGTTAATGCATTGGTTGGATGTGATTCTAAACTAGTGAGTGTGATTTTTTTTATAAAAAAAGTGAGTTTAAATAGTAAACTCGTGAGTGTTTGATTTACAAAGAAAAGTGAGTTTGCCTTCTAAACTCTAATGTGTGTTTAAAAAAAAGTGACTTTGATTTCTAAACTCTAACGTGTGTTTTTCAAAGAAAAGTGAGTTTGTTTTCTAAACTCTAGTGTATGTTTTCAAAAGAAAGTAATTTTGGTTTCTAAATTCTAGTGTATTTTTCAAAAAAAGTGAGTTTGTTTTCTATACTTTAGTGCGAGTTTTCAAAAGAGTGTGATTTTAAAAGGTGAATTTTAAGTTTCATCAAAAGTCCCTTTCAAGTAATTAGTTTTTACCCTTTGAATATAATTCATTTTAGAAAGCCTTTAGTTTTGAAAATCATTTTTTAATTACCCAAAGCAAATAAATGAGTTAGAGTCCAACTTAGGGTATAGAAATAATCACATTGGACGTATCACTAAATTACACTAATAATCCACTATTTGGGCTTTAAACTCCATCTTAAGAGTTAAAAGTCTACCCAAATAGGTTTAAGGCCCATAAATGATTTACAAGCACGATAGCCGTTTACAAGCCCAATTTCATATGTCCATTATTATGGGAGGAATGTCCTAATTCCTCTAAATTTGAATTTAGAGGCCTTAAGTTTTCTATTATACTCACAATTTGCATAAATCTTACTCAAACAAAAATGATAGAATTTAATTTCAAAATCCATCATTGGAAGAGTGCCACAATTCTTCCAAATATGGATTTGGAGCCCTCGGGCCTCATCCGAGGCACACAGTCGAGGAAACGGCTCAATCAATGCATTTGCATGAATTCTAAACATATATCCATAATGGGTTAAGTCTAATTTTTATGGATAGAAGACCACAAACCTTAGATTCACCTAGGACATCACAAAATTATACTACAAAATTTACCCAAGCAATTTAAGCACTAAGCATAGTAAGAAAGTTTCACATACTTCAAATTGATACCCAATTCACATATAACAATTAAAATAGAGATAAAGTTGTAGATAAAATAGAGATACTCAATTCTCTATATGCATGAAATGAAGGAACAAATGAATATATATGTTGAAAATTTTATCCAATGGTTGAGCCGCATATAGGACCGCGGCTAGGCCAAGCCGTCATTTTGTGCACGGCTTTGGGTGTAGAATTTTAGGACAAACACATGGATTGGTTTGATGTCTTTTTTCTCTCCTAAACCCCTTGATTTTCCTGGTTTTGTTCTTTAGAACCTGAAATTCTATTTTTCACAATTGTCTCACTTTTGGGTGATTTTTATTATTTTTGAGCATGAAATAAAATATTTGATTGTCTATATATATATATATATATATATATATATATATATATATATATATATATATATATTTGTTCACATTATAATTTCAATTGTAGGATTTGACAAATTGACCTGAAAAAAATTCAAATGAGACTATTTTTATTTTTGGAATAGAGACTATTAACAATCTCACAAAGTATCTCTTTTTGTGATACAGTGAGAGTCTGTGAGAACATGAACAGCCAGGGATGGTTATCAATTTATTGTTAAGCTTTTCAAAAAGAGATTTTACCAATATGACCAGTTTACTTATCTTAATAAAAAGAGTTAATGTCAAACTATTAACGGACGCTGTCAAGGAACACTCGGAGACCAAATAATAAGCTATAAGCTTCTAGCAGACTAGCCATGCAGATTTAGTATGTGATTCAATCCATCTTTAAGAAAACTTAAAACAGCAACACACTCTGCCACATTGAATACATAGATTCCTTCCAATACCCCTAGATTGAGCATAGAAGGCCTACAACATTTGATTTTAAGCTCTGCCTCAATATTTGATGAATTTTGAAATGTAAAAAAGACTAGACAGTATTTTTCAAGTTCCACGTAGGGCACGAACACGAACCTGAATCTGTGTTTCCTCTCCCAACCCGCTACATCCTCAAAAGCATGTTCTGGAAGATTTTCAAAAGGCTCCTTCCAAGGATCATTTTCAGCTAAATCATATGTAGCTCCCCCCTCGGTGCTCTTTTATTGGGTCCACAAGGTCTCTTTGAGGTAAGTATACTGTATGCCGTGTTCAACTGCTCCGATAAATCAAAACCAGAAAAGTAAGAGACTCGTAGTTTTGCCTGTCAACGCATACGATAAATCGGGGAATGTAAAGCAACAGTAATAACCTTAATTATTCTTTCTGATACTCAAAAGGTTGAGGTGAAGGGAAACAAAAGGAAAGTAAATTTAGAGAAAAACAGAAGAGGGAATTGATATTTTCGCAAATAAAAATGTTAGTTCCACAAGCTTCTACTCACATGAATAGTGAGGTCCACCCTTATGCGAGAGATGACTTTGTGGGGAACTAACATTTTCACTTGTGGAAATATTAGTTCCCCCCAAAAAAAAACTTTTTTTACTGGATATAAGTTCAACCATGTATAATGATGAAAGTAAGTGTAACGAATTGTTTTCATTCTCCTTTTCTTTTCTTTCCCCCACGCAGTTCCCAAGTTCCAAATAAAGCATTAGTACATTTTCTACCAGTCAATTCACTAGTATCCATGAGTCCTTTATATGTTGGAAGTTTATTGAACTTCTCTACACAGATATGTTGCTATCTGCATCTAGAAAAATCCAAAACTTGGCATACAGAACATGAAAAACTAGCTATGCATACACCAAGTTTTTTAGCAATTGTGAAAGGATTGTGTAGTTTTGCTTATACATTGTTATAGCAGTCTAGTTTACAAACATGAAAACCAGATATATTGTTACAGCAGTTTGATTTACAAACCTACACTTGCATGGTACTGTAGGAGCAGAAAAAGAGAAGTAGAAGACCGAAAACTCTTATAACAGGGCAGCCATTCAATCTTCATATGCAGAGAAAGACAATCAAGCATATGCAGACAAAGACAATCAAAAATATATTATCAATTTAATAAAGAAAGTGGAACCTTTATATTATCAAAACAAGTACTCCATATTCAAATTTACAATCATAGACCATTCATGACTTCTAATCACTATACCAAATGTGAAATGTATGTAGACTCTAAACCTTCCCTCTACATTTTAGACCCCAAAAAACTTAAACAAATTTAACTAAAGCTGTATATGCCAGAAATTCGACCAAGAGAAAATATGTTGTTGTAATTTCCACAAACACCTAGATTGCAATTTAACTTCCAATATTAATAGAGCATATATAAAATACCAAAATGGCACGGAAGTTAAATGTAGTAAAACTCATAACCCCTCTAATTTGTTCTTGATATGTTAGTTCGTTAATTGCAATATTTTTATATACATTAGATTCATTATACATAGCCTTAAAAACCAACAATCACTAGAAATTTTAGGAGTCGAACAGAGATTGGATGTAAAAAAAGGAAACATCGCCAAAAATTTTAGGGTTTTGTTCAGAAAAGTAACACCTGTTTGAAATCATTACTTGAAATTGTAAATTGATAAATCCATGATTAAAATTGTCTGGTAAGAGAGTGTGAAATTGAATCGCTTAGATGCGCAAAAGGATTTTGTAGAGGAGTCAAGGTCGAGGGAATGCCCAATTCAAAGAGAATCTAAGCTGCAGGCATAGTCCAACGCTGAAATTGAGTTCAATCCTAAACAAAAACACTAGGATCGAATATGAAAATATGCATTCAGTAAAAACCCAATAAAGTTGAATGTCTTGTTTTAAACTAAATTTCCTAACTTCATGCCAGGTCAAAATAACCTTCAAAACAAAAGATAACAAAACAATGCCTTCAAATTATTCAACCCCAAAATTTACTTTTTCACACATACATGCACTGCATATCTGCATTCTTAAGTCTAATATATAACAATAAACAACAATGAGCAAGTGTACCTACCTTCAAAATATGCTCAACTCAACTTTTTAGAAACCCACCAAATCTGTTACAAACACTATTTTATTGGGTCTACTTGTTTATCTGATATTCCAAGTTTAAGAAAGTTCAAAAGATTTAAGCCTAAAAAACAAAACCCTAGTTGTTCTACTTTACTCCATACCCACTTCATAGATCTCCGTTTTCACCAAACAATTCAATTTTTTTTAAACAAACAAAATAAAATTTCTGTTAAATATAACTCCAAATGGGTCTCCTCAATGTTTTGTTGTTCCCTTTAAACTCGTCACTAGATCATTCACTGCATTTCTTTGTTTCTTTTTGAAATTTTTTGTATATCTATATATAAAAAATGGGAAGAGATAAAGACACAACGATAGAGACTTGGAAACTGTTAGAGACAATCACTGCTCCATGGACTGCAAAATACTGGGGTAAGTTTTTGTGGGTCAAAAGCATCATCCTTCCCTAAATCAAATTCATGCTCCAGGTCATCAAAATCGTCATCTTCTTCATCATCACCCTCAACCCTTGGACTACCTGCAAGTAATGCCAAACCTCAACAAAAATTCCTAGATGGAGGCTGGGATGTACATGAAAACTTTTACCTTTAATGCGCTTGTATCTAGTTTTGCAATGAGGGCAAACCTGACACCCCTCTCATCTTTCATACTCATAGCAAGTCCTACAAACAGGGAAAACACATTCATTACAGGTAACAAAGAGCTCCATATCTACAGTTATCTCAACCATATCCCCACAAATTTGACATATTTGCCCACCCAATTCTTTTGCGGCTTGTATCTGAAACAAAATGTAGTTCCGTCAACATTCAAACATAAAAGGTAGGAACTTAATAATTACAAACCAATTACAAAACAAAAAGATTATGAATGTCTGCTAGAACATGTGTAGGATATTGCCAAGTTTACAAGCACCCGTGTCCAAACTGGAAAACATTATGGCTTCATTTTAAAAGTCAAAATGATACAATACACGCAACAGCTACTGAAATCAAAACTTTGAAATTTAATCCATAATTTCAAATTAAAAATAATTTTTTTCTATTAGCTTGATCTCCTCCTGAATTTTAAATCAGTAAATACTAAATAAACCACATTTAGTAGACTTGTCAAACTAATTTTTTAGAGCTTGGCATATTCGATTTGCTCCACACAAAAAAAAAATTACCAGACCAGAGTTGCAGCAGAGACACAAGGCGGCACTATATTAGGACTGAAGTGAGCCTCCACAACACTACTAAAAATATCATCCACCCCGGCTTAAATCTGCCACCAAACAGATATGATAGGGGGGAAACGCGAATCCGACTATCTCAGTCAGTTTGTTAAAAAGTAAAGAGAAATCAGAGGAGGATGACATATGCATGTGATGGTTGAGAACAAAAAGAGAGAAGCATTTGAAAGACTTGGGGAAAAATAGAGTACACGAGCGAGGGAACGGACAGATACGGAAGTGTACAGACACTTATTTAAAAAAATAAATTATGGTTGTATACATTAGAAATACCCTTTAAAAACTCTAACTTTTGTTCGTTCTATTTCTTTTAACAAATTACATAGGGAAAAAGAAAGCGGGAAATGAAGTAATATATTTTTGGGTGATTAATATTTACTAAAATGGGTACTTTACCCGCTAAAAAATGGAAAATCTTCACATAGTAAAAACGATGCTACTAGTTTAAAAACGATGCTACTAGTAGTAGTGAAAAAATGATGCGTTAAATCTAATTTAAGAATTAAGACACATATAAATGTCCTTTTCTAGAAAGTGATGCTACTAGTAGTAGTGAAAAAGAGCTTAGCATGGGAAGGGGCCAAATAATATTGGGGCCCATCTATGTCCTTTTGAGCTCCCTAGCTATTATAATTATTACTCCTAAGATATTAAGATTCTAGTAGTATTTAATTGGTTCTTCTTTTATCATTTTTCTTGAGAAAAAGGACACCGTGCAGTAGTAGTATTTGATTTACTTACTTGTAGTTTACATTTCCACCAAAGCCGTATACTATTTGCCTATGTGTTTTGAAGGAGTAGAGTTATGACCAAGCCTAATAAACTGGAGCATCATATGGCAGCCATGAAAGATCAGCAGCAAGTAGACCCACTGTGACAGTTGGGCACCAATTATGAGGCCAGCCACGTGAACTGCAGCGATGCCCGCCGGAGCAGAGACGACGAACAACATCAAAAATTCCTCCTACTTGGACTCCCGAGAAATCCGACGATGGAACAAATCAGCACAAGAGAGCCCAAACCAGCAACCATGGCCAAAACAATTCTTCAAGCTACGTATATGAAGAGTAATAGGCTGAAGACCCAGCAGAGATACTCCGGAAATCAGGACGGAAAGTCCATGGATACCAACAAGAAACCCAATGCACAATGAATAACCATAACAACATTCAAATATGCAACCACAAGGTCGGGGTTGAAAGCAACAGTGCAGGATAGCCCAGACCATAGAATGGATTCACATCATCCATTCAAAGACATGCATGTGCAATTAGCAACACCAATAAGAGTAATACTAGCCAAGGAACCAAGGCATTTAGAACCTATAGAAATAGTGTTTGGCTAGAGCATCTAACCATCAATCACAAAGCTTCAAAGTGGCTTAGGGTCAGCCAGCCTTAATTGTTGCCTGCCCGTCGGATGATATTTCAAACAAGATTTGAGAGCACGGAATGAAATGGTAGATAAAGCATCTTGCTTTGCAAGGTTAACTTTATCAATCAAGAGTTCAACACGATCAAAGTGTACTATTATGCTTGCACTATATTCTGGTGCAATATTCAGCCTTTGAATAATAGGAGGATCTGGAATTTTTCACTTACCATTAGTAGATTTCATTGGGCTACTCAGGAAATCAGGACGAAAAGTCCATGGATACCGACAAGAAACCCAATGCACAATGAATAACCATTACAACATTCAAACATGCAACCACAAGGTCGGGGTTGAAAGCAACAGTGCAGGATAACCCAGACCACATAATGGAGTCGCATCATCCATTCAAAGACATTCATGTGCAATTAGTAACAACAATAGGAGTAATACTAGCCAAAGAAAACAAGGAATTTAGAAACTATAGAAACAGTGTTTGGCTAGAGCATCTAAACCTAGCCTTGATAAAGCCATCAATCACAAAGCTTCAAGGTGGCTTTGGGTCAGCCAACCTTGATTGTTGCCTGCCCGTCGGAGGATTTTCAAGAAATTTGACTACACGTAAAACTGGGCAAAAAGGTCGAATCTCATTCATCCAGTTGCCAAGAGTGGATTCTGGAGCAACACTCACATGAGGACCAGTTATTCCACTAAATTCGTGCAGATAATCAAGCAAGGAGATGGTTTGTAATGTTTTACCAAGTCCGTGGATGACAACAATAATATTAACCGGTAAACAATTAGATTAACTGGTTAAAGTAGATATGCTTGTAGTTACATGCAAAGGTAGCTGACCTATTGGTAGGACAAGGATATTAGAGAAGCCCAAATTTCAGAACATACCATTTCATTTAGAAGGGTTCCATTTATACCATTCTCATATATAATCGTATAAGCCAATTTAACCCAACAAGTTGGTAATCCCTCATCTTCCCCTGAATACCTGTAGAGGACAAGTTGAGAAAAAAGCTAAAACTTTTCTCCTTGAAATTGAAAATCACCTTAGCCTACAGGAAACTAGCCTAGATAAAACTCATTTACATATAAGAAAACTCTCAACAACCATCTACCAATTGGATCTATATTTTGAAAAGAAGCACCAACAATAAGATCGCCAAACACCCCAAACATATGAACAATTGGATCAGATATCAACAGTGGCTAAATAATAGGTGAAAGAATTGAACTTTAACTAGGATAATTCAAAAATCAACTTTCACTGCAAAATTCAAACAACCACAAACACTCTCAGTTTCATCTACAACTGAAACTCACAAAGTACAGACATGAAATGACCACAATTTCAAACCTGATTTTGACTCCAGTTTTCTCAACAATTTCAATAGCAGTTTCAATTATAGTGACAAAGAGTTTGATATTTCCAAAAAGAAAGAAATAAAATTGACACCCAACATTTGTGGAACAAATTCTGTGCATGGACTAACGAGGGAGTACCTCTTTAAAGCCATTGCACCAAAAAGCTGAAAACTTCTTGATCATGTACAACTAGCATTTTACTTCTACCGAAAATAAATAAATGAAAACCTCTATTAACCATATTTCCAGCAACACTTTTGTAGGAGAGTAGCAAAATATAGAATTTTAACCCAAAAAAATGAAATGAAATATAAAAGTTGGAGTTATTTGAGGTTGATGATGAATCAAAATTAAAGAGTGAGTTTTTCCAAGGATCAAAATATAATAAGATATTAATAAGATATCATACCCAAAATAGAGAGAAACTCAATTATAAACTAAACACCATAACATAGAATGAAGAAAACTATAGCTTCTTTACATAAATTTTAAAACAGGGTTGAATCTTAGAGTCCATCGATTGCTTCTACATTACATCTCTCCGACTGAATTTCACTAATCCATAGGTTACAGTTATCGGATTGCCAAAGGAAGAAGAAGAAACCTGGGAAACGAACGAAACCGAGCTGAAATAGTCATATACAGCAGAGAAACCAAATAACCTGATGAAACCCAAACCCGCTTCACAACCCGACCCAGATCCGGAACTGTACGAACCGTAAAATCATCAAACGCGTACTGCACGAACTGTAATTCAGGTCAGCACTGCAGAGAAGCGGGAACCGCACGCAAAGAAAAGAAGCGCGTACGGGCGCGTCGCAACTCCGATTGGGATGCGCCGTCTCCGACCAACTTTCCGGCGAGCTTACACTGCCAACTGGGTACGCGTATCTTGGGAAAATTGAATAATAGATCTGTAATGGAAGCATAGAGTTTTTATGGGTTACTTAGAAATGAGCAAGCTGATTAAACTTAATACCACCGGCTTACCAAAATGACTAGCCAGGTATGCAAAGCCATCATCGTGCCAAATAGCAAGAGGGACGTTACGAAATCTGATCCAAATTGGAATAGAAGTAGGTTCAGCCTTGATCAAGTCCAAACCCTGCTGCCATCGAGTGCCCCAAATGGTCTTGGTCCAGTAAGTTGCACAATGGATAGATTTCTTACCACCAACAAACACTTTAGGGAAATTTGAGAGGACGAATTTTATGATGGAATAAGGAGAAGCCCCTGGAAGAGGAATCAGGATCATCACTCACTTGACCACTTGAAGAGCAGGAGGCAGCCTCACAGACCAGGAGATAAGAAGTCACTGAAGTGAACAGAGGACTGTCACAGAGTATTTTCTGAAAATAGCCTCAAAAAAACCTCAAATGGCTTCGGCAAACATTTTCTGTGACACATTACCTTTTATAAAAAATAAATAAATAAATTGTTCCAACATCATTTGAAATGGCGTTCAATAAAAAAAGATAAGTTTTTTTTTACTCAATAAAAAAATATCAAATTTCTTTCTTTTTTAAAAAAGATAAATTTGTTTTTTTTAATTTAGATAAGTTTTTTGTTTAAAAAAATAATGATTAACAAGAATAAAAAAAACTGATTAAGAACATTAATGATCATGACAGCATTTCAACGCCAGTCTAAGTGGTTTTGAATTTGAATTATTATTTTCAACACGAGTTCATCTGACATTTAGCCTATTTTTAGGAAAAAGTTAACAAAATAGATGTAAATGAGAAAGTTGAACTTGTTTGAGACTATTTTCAGAAAATACTCAAGCCACATTGCCCTCAAGCCACATAGCCCTCATCTAAGGGAAACTCTTGGAGTTTGAAATATAGTCTCGTCCCACATAGCCCTTATCGTTAGAGGTGTAAACGAGTCGAATATCAGCGAACATTCTAATGCTCACATTCAGCTCGACTCGAAAAAAATTCAGCTCGAATTCGATAAGAAATTTCTAATTTTGCGCTAGATTTGACTCGGATAATTAGTCGAACCAACTCGGCTCGTAAGTGTTCGACTCGTTTAAAAAACGAGTTACTCACGAGCCTTCAAATTGAGTTTTGAATATGAACTATTTCACTTAATACTAAACCACTTCATGGTAAATTTATTATTAATGTAAGACCCCAAATTATTAATAAATGAAATTTAATTTTCTCTATTTATCATTTTGAAATAGTAAGGGTTGATTTGATTAATGTGGTTAGTTATGGGTAAAATGCGCAAATATTTTAAATAAGCAAGTGGTTATAAAATATTCATTTTTATCGGAGAATATTCGTTTGGTCATGGAATATTCTTGTTGTCGGGGAATATTCGTACGACGGCGCAGCCTTGTATGGGCCCCATAGCAGAAAGTGATTGGATGAAGAAAACGACAAGTATAAGTTGTTTATACGGCGTAGTTATTACCGTTAATACTGTTAGAATATGTGACGCCCTCAAAATTAGGTATACATCACTCATCTTGAGTCGCCAGATACATGGTACAGAATTCAAATACAACTTAATAATACAACTGTCGTGTACAATACGACATAACATAAACTGTGAGTTTGAATACAAATATTGTCTTCTAGAGAGTATCCATACTCAAAAGGAGTCCTCATTATAATTATTATCACACTATTACACAGAATAGTGAAGACTACTAATGCTATCCTCTGGATCATCACTCCGTTTCCTGACTCGTCCCAACTATATTCTCATTTCCTGAAGAAAACAGTGAAAGAAAGGGTGAGCTCAACTAGCCCAGTAAGAAATATTAGGACAAAGATAATGCAAAATAAATTATCATTAGTCTTCAACAATATTAAACTGATAAAATACAATAGACATCAAGTTTAACTGCAGCGGATCAAGCAATCCATTAAAAGAGTCAAGTAGAGAATAAAATCTACTATCTTTTATGATTTAAAAGGTTTTTCATGACTTTTATCGCTGTGACTCAGCATAATAAATAATCAACATCATCGAATCACCCCTGCACTACGGCCAATGATATTCTTTAGTATCACGACCACGAATTATCCATGCACTACGGCTAAAGATAATCATGTTTCCATCAACGGTCCTGATCATGCCATAAAATAATTCATCTTTGCACTACGGCCAAAGAGAATCCATAGCCATAATCATACCAAAAACTGTCCATCAATGTACTACGGGCCAATGAAGACTTTTTCCACATCATTTATAACATTACGGTCATGATTATACCGAATAATCCCTGGTCATAATCATACCAAGTCCATCTATGCACTACAGGCCACAGATGACTTTCAACAAAATATAAACATGAGAATGATGACAATGATATAAGAATTCAATAAAAACAAGTTCAAGAATTAATTTATTTAGGAACTGATAACGTCCAAATTGTCAACATGATACTGCTTTGTAGAGTAAAATTCAAGAATGCTCAAAAGAATATTTCCATAAAAAGATACTGGATGAAGCGCAAATATCAAGAATATTCCACTAATTTCATGGAGTATAGAAGTCAAAGTTTTAACCAACTGAGTATAATAAGAATAGAATAACAAAAGAAATCACCATACATGCGATAGACCGCACAGGCAGGTTATTCCAACAGAATAATAAATAACGGAACCAGGTCCGGCGTAAAACGCACAAACAGGATATTCTAACAGAATAATAATAAAGCCGGAACCAGATCCGGTGTAAAATACACAGACAAGATATTCCAATAGAATAATAATAAAGACGGAACCAGGTCAGGCGTAAAACACACAGGCATGATGTTCCAACAGAATAATAATAAAGACGGAATCAGGTCCGGTGTAAAACACACAGACAGGATGTTCCAACAGAATAATAGAAGAATGTCACCAAGTATAGGGTAGACCGCGTATACAGGTTATTCCAACAGAATAATAAATAATGAAATAACAGAAGTTCTCTTCATGAATACAAAAGAAATAATATCCCTTACGGGTACAACAAATAATATCCCTTACCGTTTTAAAGAAGAACTGAAATAAAAAAGTAGTTAAGTAGCAGAATATTTTTCTTCTTTCTCTCTATAGTTTTTCTCTCTAGAGTTCAGCAAATTCGTAAGAAAATAATGAAGGAAAGAGCTTCTATTTATAGAAAAATGGAATACATAGTAACTAATTCATGAATAGTCCAGATTGATTTACTTTAATCTGACGGTCCATATTTAAAGACAAATCTTTTAAATAAAATATAATATATTCTATTTATAGAATAACTTTAATAAAGTATTCTGTTTTATATAAAAAGATGTTTCTGATTTATTACGTTAATAATACGAATAAAACAAAACTTCATTATCGCTAAATAATTCATATTATTAATTGACAATAATTGAATCAAACTGAGTGACTTCTCACATAAGCATTAATAATCAATACCGTGTGCTACTATGCAACCACACGTATTACTGTACTTTTACTACTGAGTAGTTCAACAGTATTAACGGTAAAACTTTCGCCGTTATTTTCATAAAATATTTTTGTCGTTTTCTCAATCTGACAATAATTCCGTTGTGGGGTCCATCAATAATTGTGCCGTCGTATGAATATTTTTTGACAAAAATAATATTCCCCGACCAATCGAATATAATACAACAACTTGCATACTTTGCAAAATTTATAAATATTACCCACAACTATAACATTATCTCAAATTCACACCATAATATTTAAAAAATATTTCGAAAAAATTAAATCTTTATTCATAAAATCTAGGGTCTTACAATCTCCCCTCCTTATGAAATTTCGCCCTCGAAATTTACATACGTACCTGGTATGCCGAACAGGCGAGGATACCTTGACTTCACTTCAAATTCTAACTCTTGAGGTATAACCTTTGAGCGTCGAATATAATCCTTCTTATCCAAGATGTTAACACGTATCTTCTCATACGTTAAATCTTCTGCAATCTCGTTTAGTTTTAATTCAATAATGTGTTTCAGGTCGTCCACATATTTACGTAACATCGATACGTGAAAAACGTTATGAACACGCGACATACTTGACGGTAAAATGAGTCTATAGGCCACAGTTCTTACTCGATCAAGGATTTCAAATGGGCCAATTAAATCGAGGGTTGAGATTTCCTCTCTTCATCGATTCTTGCTTCTAGAATAACGCCCTCTTGAACCTTCTTCTTAGTATTCATCAGCTCCGGGTCCGTAGCTTGCACGGCTTTAATTTTATCGATTAAAGTCGATTCTAATCGTATATTCGTTATCTTCACGTGGGTCCCTAGAGTCTTTAACTCTATCTTCATCATTTGTAGGTTATACGAAATGGGTCTTTGTGTTAACAACATCTCACTCGCATACGATCTTCTACTCAACGCGTCAGCTACCACATTCGCACTTCCACGATGATATTGAATGGTACGATCGTAATCTTCAACAGCTCGAGCCAACGTCTTTGGCGCATAATACGTTCATTTTAGTTAAAAAAAAATATTTGAGGGTTTAAGAAATAGGTTTTGTACTGGGGTCAATACAAAATTCGATTTCATGCTCTGGGGTAGGCTAAGAAGTCTTCAAGAATACGTCAGGAAATTTATTAACAATAGAAATATCATTCAAAACTGTGACCCTCATCCAAAACTTGGATAACACGTCACATTGATACCTATCAACTTGCCATCGTCATTCACAACGTCTCCTATGGAAAGTCTGGCTTCGGTGCATTCCACATAAAGAAGTCATCAGCGAAAGGCTCGGGGCTCTTTACTTATGACTTGATATGACAATAATTGACTTTAGTGGTTTGGTTACTTGAATTCGCATAATAGGTTGGTTAGGAATATGAAAGCTAACAACCTTACGAAAAGCATGATGAGCAGTTAATCAATCGTTTCCAAAAATCACATCAATGCAAGTATTTTTAAAGAGATAAGATCGACATGTAACGTGAAAGTGTTGATTTGAACAAGATTTATAAATAGTGGAGGTAACGAAGGTTTCTCCAAACTGAGTTTAAACAGATATATCAAAGTCTAACTTCTCCGGAGTTAAGTTCAAACATTAAACACAACTAGGTGAAATAAAAGAGTGAGTAGAACCGATATCTAACACGGTATAGACTTCGCATGTGACGCCCCAAAATAGGTATACATCACCCATTATGAGTCGCCAAAAATTTGGTACAAAAACAACTACTACTTCATTAATACAATTGTTGTGTAAAATACAACAACCCAATACTGTGAGTTTAAATACAAATATTGTCTTCTAGACAATATCTACACTCAAATAAGTCCTCATTACAATTATTAAAATACTATTTTACAAAATAGTGAGGACTGCTAACACAACTGACTGGAAACATCACTCCACACCCCGACTAGTTCCCGCTATATTCTCGCCTCCTGAGAAAAATAGAACAAAAAGGAAAAGGGTGAGCTCAACTAGCCCAGTAAAAAATATTATGACTAAGATAATATACAACAAATTATCGTTAGTCTTCAACAGGGAAAAATCTGATAAAATATAATAGACAACAAGTTTTAGATCAACAACTGCAGCGGAAACAACAAACCATTAGAAGAGTCAAGTAGAGAAAGAATTCTACTATCTTCTAAGATTTAAAAGTTCATCATCAATATTTTATCCCTGTAACATCAATCAATATACATCTTGAATTAAATATTCATCTTTGCACTACAGGCCAAAGATATTCATTTGTAACACCAGTCGGTCATGTTCATCTCAACACCTGTTCATCTTTGCACTACGGGCCAAAGATATTCATCAGTTAATCATTCATCTTTACATTACAGGCCAAAGATATTCAGTAATATCATCATTTAGGACTGAGGATGATGAAAAATTATCTTAAAGAAAATGAATCCAATGAGACAGAAGGACAAATATTAGGGATTCGTATTATAGTTTATCCAAGTGCAATAATACTCCATAATAACCAATTGTGAAGGAGAATTCAAAAATAAAGATCAAAACATGGATACAATCAAAGATAGTAACCATAATAGACATCTTGGAGAAAAAGAAAAATTTTTATTTTTCGGTGAATAGTGCCGTATTCGTGAATAGTAACCCCGACACAAAAAGTTCCAAATTTGATAAAAAGTTCATATCAATATTTCAGCATAATGATATTGAAGAAAATAATATCATTTAAGAAGAAAATAATATCCCTTACCTCAAAATATCAGTACTTCTGATCGGAATATCGGTATAAGGCTGAAGAAAATTTGCACTGATGAATAGAAACTCACAAAGTATCTAAATACTCCCAAAATACACTCAATTATCTAGAGAGAGAAAGAGAAAAAACTTGTTTCTGGTGTGATTTTCAATTCTAACTTAGCCTTCTATTTATAAAAAAACGTTAGCACGCCGAAGCAGACTTAACCTGCAACCTGATGGCTTTACCTGCTACTATTTCCACCCACCATATTTGAATAAAAATCTCACCATATTTTTTTACCAACCAAGAATGGGGCCCAACAATTCTAGAATTTTCCACCAAAATGATTAACTCCGAAAATTCAACAATTTCTGAACCAGTCATCTCGTAAAATTCATAACAAATTATATGTTCATTTTTAACAGTTCAAAATTAGTGAACATATACTCAACTTATATATGTATAACATATCCAAATATTACCACGATCCAACGGCCGGATTAAAAATTATAACCCTCGTAAAATATTTCAAAAACCCTAATTTGATTTTCAATACCTCCGTTCCGACAAAAATACAGATAAAACACCTCAATATTAACTCTTTCATTTTTAACCACAAAAATATATCCCTCATTTATATCCATATAAAATAAATATTTCCTTATCATATGAATCAATAATTAATTATTCACAAATAATATTACAGAATCACATTTATGACAACCAGGCCGTTCCCAGGAAAGAGGGGGTTTTCTAATAAGAATTTTTCCTTACTGGCGCGCAATTAGATGACCAAACCTCTCCTCAGACAGAACTTTCTAGACATTGCCAATAATGTTATCTAATAATATTATTCAAATAATATGAATTATTGATCTGATAATGGGAAATACTGTGCAGTAACAATTATTGAACAACAATAATATAAAATATCAACGCAGCAATTATTGAATTAATAAAATAAAATATTAAACAGTAACTACTGTAACAATTATTGAGTAGTGCCTTCCTTTATAAGAATCAATAATTCAAAAATACTGTGCAATCCGTGTGCTACTGTGCAACCACGCGTATTACTGTATTTTAACCACCGGGTATTCCAACAGTGTTAACGGTAACAACTACGCCGTTATTTATAAAAACTCAATTTTTATCGTTATCTTCATTCAATCGTTTTCCGTTATGGGGCCCACAAATAGCTGCGCCGTCGTACGAATATTCCCCGACAGAAAGAATATTCTACGACCAAACGAATATTTTATAACCACTTGTTTATTTTGCAAAATTTGCACATTTCACCCATAACCAAAGTATTATATCAAATAAACACCTTATTATTCACAATAATATTTAGAGAAAATTTGATTTTATTCATTAATAAGTTGGGGTCTTACAACCTCTCCTTCTTATGAAATTTTGTCCTCGAAATTGACGTACGTACCTGGTGTTTCGAAAAGGTGAGGATACCTCGCTTTTATTTCTGATTCTAACTCCCAGGTCATTTCTTCAATAGCATGGTTTCTCCACAAAATCTTAACTTGTAGTATAACCTTCGTACGTAGGACATGCTCTTTCCTATCCAATATCTTAACAGGTACCTCCTCGTATGTTAAATCTTCAGCTATCTCGTCCGGTTCTAACTCAATAATGTGGTTCGGGTCTTTCACATATTTACGAAGCACAGATATATGAAAAATATTATGAACACGAGACATGCTTGGAGGTAATGCGAGTCTATAGGCCACATTTCCTATTCGGTCAAGAATCTCAAATGGACCAACAAATCTTGGATTGAGCTTTCCTCTCTTTCCAAATCTTGTAACTCCCTTCCATGGTGCAACACGTAACAGTACATGATCTCCAATATTAAACTCCACGTCCTTTCTATGAAGATCAGCATAACTCTTTTGTCGATCTTGTGAGGTTTGAATACGTTGTCGAATCATTTGGATCTTTTTTGTAGTCATGCATACTAATTCTGGTCCTAACAATGTTGTTTCTCCCACCTCGTCCCAGCATACTGGAGAACGACATTTTCTTCCATACAACGCCTCGAATGGAGCCATGCCTATACTTGCCTGATAACTGTTGTTGTAGGAAAATTCTACCAATGGTAGGTACTTATACCAACTTCCTTTAAAATCTAGAACACAGAGTCTTAATAGATCTTCAAGGGTTTGAATAGTCCTCTCTGATTGCCCGTCCGTTTGAGGATGGTATGCTGAACTGAATCGTAAATTCGTGCCCATAGCTTTCTGCAAGCTAACCCAAAATCGTGAAGTGAATCTTGGGTCACGATCCGAAACTATGGATACAGGCATGCCATGCAATCTCATAATCTCATTCACGTACATACTAGCAAGACGTTCAAGGGAATAAGTCTCACGTATAGGTAAGAAATGGGCAGACTTGGTTAATCTATCAACAATGACCCAAATCGCATCTATGCCTTGAGAAACCTTGGGAAGACCTGTAACGAAATCCATGGTAATGTGTTCCCACTTCCATTTCAGGATCTCAAGTGGTTGCAATGGACCCTTTGGCACTTGATGCTCTGCCTTTACACGTTGACAAGTTAAACACCTCGAGATAAACTCTGCAATCTCTCTTTTTATATTGCTCCACCAAAATGTATGTCGAAGATCATGATACATTTTGGTACTCCCAGGATGGATTACAAATGGTGTGTTGTGTGCCTCCATCATGATTCTATGCTTCAAGTCAAAATCGTTAGGAACACAAAGTCTGGAGTTGGCTCGAAGTATTCCTTCTTCATCGATTCTTGCTTCTGTAATTGCACCTTCTTGCACTTTCTTCTTCATAAGCATCAGCTCCATGTCCGTAGCTTGAGCAGCTTTAACTTTATCAATTAAAGTCAGTTCTACTCGTATATTTGATATCATCATGTGGGTACTTGGAGCCTTCATCTCTATCTCCATCCTTTGCAAATCATACAAAATGGGCCTTTGTGTTAATAACATTGCACTCGTACCCGCGTATGATCTTCTACTCAATGCCTCAGCTACTATTTTCGCTTTTCTAGGATGATATTGGATGGTATGATCGTAATATTTCAGCAGCTTGAGCCAACGTCGTTGTCGCATGTTGAGTTCCTTTTGGGTGAAAAAATATTTGAGGCTTTTATGATCTGTATAGATCTCCACTTTCTCCCCATACAGGTAGTGTCTCCAGATATTCAACGCGAAAACGACTGCTGCCAACTCCAAATCATGAGTAGGATAATTCCTCTCATATTCTTTGAGTTGTCGCGAGACATAGGCTATAACTTTCTCATATTGCATGAGAACACATCCTAACCCTTTGCCTGAAGCATCGCTGTAGATAACAAATCCATCCGAACCAGATGGTATTATCAGAACAGGTGCCGAAATGAGTCTCCTCTTGAGTTCTTAAAAACTCTTCTCGCATTCCTCACTCCATACGAATTTTGTATCTTTCCGAGTCAGCTGAGTTAACGGAGTAGCGATTCGAGAAAATCCTTCCACAAATCTCCGATAATAACCAGCTAAGCCCAGAAAGCTACGTACTTCGGTTACCGACTTCGGTTGCTCCCAACTTTGTATGGCTTCAATCTTCGCCGGGTCGACAGATACTCCATGTTTTGACACCACGTGCCCAAGGAATGCTACTTCCTCAAGCCAGAACTCGCATTTCTTCAGTTTGGCATATAGCTTGTTTTCACGAAGCCTTTGCAGTACCAGCTTCAAATGGCGCTCATGATCTTCACGGCTTTTGGAATAGATGAGGATGTCATCAATAAAGACAACAACGAACTGATCCAAATATTCTTTGAATACACGGTTCATCATATCCATGAAGGCAGCAGGAGCATTAGTCAATCCAAAAGACATGACTAAGGATTCATAATGCCCGTACCGAGTTCTGAAGGCAGTCTTTGGAATATCCTCAGTTTTAATCTTCAGCTGATATCCAGAACGAAGGTCGATCTTTGAAAAGAATTGTGCTCCTTGTAACTGGTCGAACAGGTCAACAATGCGAGGTAGCGGATACCTATTCTTGATGGTGACATGGTTCAATTCTCGATAGTTGATACAAAGTCGCATATTACCATCTTTCTTCTTTACGAATAACATAGGAGCACCCCAAGGAGATGTACTAGGACGAATAAAACCGATGTCCAACAACTCCTGTAATTGGACCTTTAACTCCTGAAGTTCAATAGGAGCCATTCGATATGGGGTTTTAGAAATGGGCTTTGTACCAGGTTCAAGGTCAATAAAGAATTCAACTTCACGTTCTGGGGGTAGACTGGGAAGTTCTTTAAGAAATACGTCAGGAAATTCACTAACAACGGAAATAGTATTCAAATCTAACGTGTTTTTGTTCAAGTCTGTGACATGGGCTAAGAAAGCTTAACATCCATTTTTCAATAAACGAATATCTTTATCGCATGATATGATAGTGATTGACTTTAATGGTTTGGTTGTTTGAATTCGCATAATAGGTTGGTTAGGAATATGAAAACTAACAACCTTACGAAAATAATCAATTTTGGCATGATGAGTAGTTAACCAATCAATTCCTAAAATCACATCAAATGCAAGAATTTTCAACGAAATAAGGTCGGCTGGTAATGTGATGGTACCAACTTGAATCAAGCAAGATTTATAAACAGTAGATGTAACGAAAGTTTCTCCTAACGGAGTTTCAACAGATAAGTCAAAGTCTAATTTCTCCGGGGTCAAGTTTAAACATTGAGCACAAGCAGGAGAGATAAAAGAATGGGTAGAACCGGTATCTAATAAGGTATAAACTTCGTAAGAATTCAAGATTAGCTTACCCGTGATCACCTCGTTCGGGTTTCTCACGTTTTGGCCAGTCACGATAAACGCCCTTCCAGGAACCGCTGATTTCGACTTATCTGGAATAACTTTTGGAGTCACCATCCCCACTGAACTTGGTTTTGCTACAAAACACTCTCGAGCTATATGACCCTTCTTTCCACAGTTATAACGTAACTTGGATTGTTGTGGGCAGTTTGGGTTGATATGTCCCTCTTTCCCACATTTGTAACATACGACCAGTGGTCGTTCTCCTCCCCTAGAAACAGTTGATGTTTGTGCTGACGTCTTCACGTTATCATTGTTGTACCTTCTCTTCTTGAAATCTCCTCCCGACTCGCTCCTTCTATTATCACGGCCACGATTACCACCAGAGTGGTTACCACTTTTGTCCAAATGCTTTCCTTCCCTCTGGTTGTCATTGCTCCGATGACCGCTGCCATCGGTATGACCCTGGTTGTGGTCCCTTGGTTGAACATACTCATTATCTCGCTCTAATAATTGAGCCCTGTTTACAACATCTGAATATAAGAAGATTTATGAGAGATAAGATATTGCCGAATCTCGGGTTTTAGACCTCTCAGAAACATCTTTGTCATTCGTTCCTCATTTTCGACCAAATGAGGTGCAAACCTAGATAACTCTGCAAACTTCGCCTCGTACTGGGACACCGTCATGTTATTTTGTTCCAGTCTGATAAACTCCACCTCCTTCATATGACGAATACTTTCAGGAAAGTACTTGTTATTGAACAGTTTCTGAAATGTTTCCCAGGACATGTTGAGTGCGTCAGGCTGGGTACGCTTCACAGACTCCCACCAGTAGTCTGCCTCACCGTGGAACATAAAGGTGGCGAATGGAACCTTCTGTTCCTCCGTGCATCCCAAGACATCAAATATCTTGGTAATTTTTTTGACCCACGTTTCTGCCTTAATCGGATCCGGCTTTCCACAGAATTTTGGTGGTCCCAACTCCTTGAACTGCTTGGCTGTGACAAACTGCGCGTTGCCATTATTTCTACCCGTATTTTGTACACGAGTCTCCCTCGTCTGATTTTGCATGAACTGCAAGAAGCTCCTAAACATTCCATCATTCATCGTTTGCCCGGTAACATTGTTTATAGGAGGAATATTGCCTTCCTGTTGCACGTTCTCCTGGTTTGTGACTAAAGGTTGTTCCACAGTATCATATACTCTATTGTTAACGTTCTCGGCTGCCATTCTCAAATACTGCCATAAAACAAGGGTTAATTAAACAAATTAACATATCACATAATATCCCTATATTATGACCAACTAACAAATAAGCTTAGATAGGACACACTAGCGAAGGATTTACTCGTCTCTCCCCTCCTAGTTCTATTCCTCGATTTTCGCCAGAGACCATATCCCTAAGCTCTGATACCAACTGTGACGCCCCCAAAATAGGTATACATCACCCATTATGAGTCGCCAAAAACTTGGTATAGAAACAACTACTACTTCATTAATACAATTATTGTGTAAAATATAACAACCCAATACTGTAAGTTTAAATATAAATATTGTCTTCTAGACAATATCTACACTCAAATAAGTCTTCATTACAATTATTGAAATACTATTTTATAATATAGTGAGGACTGCTAACACAACTGACTGGAAACATCACTCCACACCCCGACTAGTTCCCGCTATATTCTCGCCTCCTGAGAAAAATAGAACAAAAAGGAAAAGGGTGAGCTCAACTAGCCCAGTAAAAAATATTATGACTAAAATAATATACAACAAATTATCGTTAGTCTTCAACAGGGAAAAATCTGATAAAATATAATAGACAACAAGTTTTAGATCAACAACTGCAGCGGAAACAGCAAACCATTAGAAGAGTCAAGTAGAGAAAGAATTCTACTATCTTCTAAGATTTAAAAGTCCATCATCAATATTTTATCCCTGTAACATCAATCAATATACATCTTGAATCAAATATTTATCTTTGCACTACAGGCCAAAGATATTCATTTGTAACACCAGTCGGTCATATGCATCTCAACACCTGTTCATCTTTGCACTACGGGCCAAAGATATTCATCAGTTAATCATTCATCTTTGCACTACAGGCCAAAGATATTCAGTAATATCATCATTTAGGACTGAGGATGATGAAAAATTATCTTAAAGAAAACGAATTCAATGAGACAGAAGGACAAATATTAGGGAATCGTATTATAGTTTATCCAAGTGTAATAATACTCCATAATAACCAATTGTGAAGGAGAATTCAAAAATAAAGATCAAAACATGGATACAATCAAAGATAGTAACCATAATAGACATCTTGGACAAAAAGAAAAATTTTTATTTTTCGGTGAATAGTGCCATATTCGTGAATAGTAACCCCGATACAAAAAGTTCCAAATTTGACAAAAAGTTCATATCAATATTTCAGCATAATGATATTGAAGAAAATAATATCATTTAAGAAGAAAATAATATCTCTTACCTCAAAATATCAGTACTTCTGATCGAAATATCGGTATAAGGCTGAAGAAAACTTGCACTGATGAATAGAAACCACAAAGTATCTAAATACTTCCAAAATACACTCAATAATCTAGAGAGAGAAAGAGAGAAAACTTGTTTCTGGTGTGATTTTCAATTCTAACTTAGCCCTCTATTTATAGGAAAATATTAGCACGCCGAAGCAGACTTAACCTGCAACCTGATGGCTTTACATGCTACTATTCCCACCCACCATATTTGAATAAAAATCTCAGCACATTTCTTCACCAACCAAGAGTGGGGCCCACCAATTCTAAAATTTTCCACCAAAATGATTAACTCTAAAAATTCAACAATTTCTGAACCAGTCATCTCGTAAAATTTATAACAAATCATACGTTCATTTTTAACGATTCAAATTTGTGGACATATACTCAACTTATATATGTATAACATATCCAAATATTACCACGATCCAACGGTCGGATTAAAAATTATAACCCTCGCAAAATATCTCAAAAACCTAAATTTGATTTTCAATACCTCCGTTCCGATAAAAATACAGATAAAATACCTCAACATTAACTCCTTCATTTTTAACCACAAAAATATATCCCTCATTTATATCTACATAAAATAAATATTTCCTTATCATATGAATCAATAATTAATTATTTACAAATAATATTACAGAATCACATTTATGACAACCAGACCGTTCCCAGGAAAGAGGGGCTTTCCAATAAGAATTTTTCCTTTCTGGCGCGCAATTAGGTGATCAAACCTCTCCTTAGACAGAACTTTCTAGACATTGTCAATAATGTTATCTAATAATATTATTCAAATAATATGAATTATTGATTTGATAATGAGAAATACTGTGCAGTAACAATTATTGAACAACAATAATATAAAATATCAACGCAGCAATTATTGAATCAATAAAATAAAATATTGAACAGTAACTACTGTAACAATTATTGAGTAGTACCTTCCTTTGTAAGAATCAATAATTTTAAAATACTGTGCAATCCGTGTGCTACTGTGCAACCACGCGTATTACTGTATTTTAACCACCGGGTATTCTAACAGTGTTAACGGTAACAACTACGCCGTTATTTATAAAAACTCAATTTTTGTCGTTATCTTCATCCAATCGTTTTTCGTTATGGGGCCCACAAATAGCTGCGCCGTCGTACGAATATTCCCCGACAGAAAAAATATTCCACGACCAAACGAATATTTTATAACCACTTGTTTATTTTGCAAAATTTACACATTTCACCCATAACCAAAGTATTATATCAAATTAACACCTTATTATTCACAATAATATTTAGAGAAAATTTGATTTTATTCATTAATAAGTTGGGGTCTTACATCGTAAGAGTTTATGACTAACATACCCGTGATAATTTTATTCAGGTTCCTCGTCACGAAAAAAAATGTTATCTCTTAAACTACCTGCTTTAGCTTGTCTGGGACATCCTTTGGCATCACTATCCCAGCTGGACTTGACTTCACCATATGACAAAATCGAGCTAGGTGACATTCTCTTCCGCAATTAAAACACGCTTTAGTCTGCTGCGTATAGTTTGGACGGATGTGTCCCTCCTGTCCGCATTTGAAACATACTTCCTTTGAAATGGGTGCTGGTACCAACGTCTTCACGTCATTGTTGAACCTTCTCTTCTTGAAATGTCCATTCTTATTATTTTGGCCATGATTACCACCGAAGTGGTTACCATTTCTGGCATGTTGATTCCCTCCATGCTTATTGTCACCGCTTTGATGACTGTTATCACCAGTATTATCATTTTATCGATTGCTCTCTTTTGGTTGGGTTGACTCATTATCGCGCTCCAATAATTGAACCCTATTTAGAATATCTGAATACAAACACAGTTTATGAGAAATAAGATATTGACGTATCTCCGGCTTCAAACCTCTTAAAAATATCCGCGTCATTCTCTCCTCATTATCAACTAAATGGGACACAAATCGGGACAACTCGGCAAACTTGGCTTCGTACTGCGACACGGTCATGTTGTTTTGCTCCAACTTGATAAATTCCACCTCCTTCATGTGACGAATGCTTTCAGGAAAGTACTTGTCATTAAACAGCTCTTGGAACTTCTCCCAAGACATCTTGAGTGCGTCAGGCTGGGTACGTTTTACAGATTCCCACCAGTAATCTGCCTCTTCACGCAACATAAAGGTGGCAAAGGGAACCTTTTGCTTCTCCGAGCATTCCAAGACATCAAATATCTTGGTGATCTACTTTAACCATGTCTCTGCCTTAAGTGGTTCTGGCTTTCTCAAAAACTCCGGTGGTCCCAGCTCCTTGAACTGCTTAGCGGTGACCAATCGTGGGTTGCCATTGTTTCCTCCTGCATTGTGAACAGGAGTCTCTCTCGTTTGGTGTCACATGAATTCTAAAAAGCTCCTAAACGTACCGTCGTTCGTCATTTGATCAATGTTGTTGTTTACAGGAGGATTATCGCCATCTTGTTGCACACTGTCCTGATTATTGTTCTGTGGAGATTCAACGGTCTCCTGTGCTCCATTGCTTATCTCAACATTTTCAGATGTCATTTTCAAATACTGTTACAAAATAAGTGTTAATTAACATATCACATATTATCTCTATACTCTGACCGACCAATTAAATAACAAGTAAACTTAGGTAGGTCATACTAGAGAAAGAATTCCCCGTCTCTCCCCTCCTAGTTCTATTCTCACATCCTAGCCAGGAATCATATGCCTAAGCTTTGATACCAACTGTGACGCCCCCAAAATTAGGTATACATCACCCATCTTGAGTCGCCAGATACATGGTATAGAATTTAAATATAACTTAATAATACAACTGTCGTGTACAATACGACAGAACATAAACTGTAAGTTTGAATACAAATATTGTCTTCTAGAGAGTATCCATACTCAAAAGGAGTCTTCATTACAATTATTATCACACTATTACATAGAATAGTGAGGACTACTAATGCTATCCTCTGGACCATCACTCCATTTTCTGACTCGTCCCAACTATATTCTCATTTCCTGAAGAGAACAGTGAAATAAAGGGTGAGCTCAACTAGCCCAGTAAGAAATTTTAGGACTAAGACAATACAAAATAAATTATCATTAGTCTTCAACAATGTTAAACTGATAAAATACAATAGACATCAAGTTTAACTGCAGCGGATCAAGCAATCCATTAAAAGAGTCAAGTAGAGAATAAAATCTACTATCTTTTATGATTTAAAAGGTTTTTCATGACTTTTATCGCTGGGACTCAGCTTAATAAATAATCCACATCATCGAATCACCCCTGCACTACGGCCAAAGATATTCTTTAGTATCACGACCACGAATTATCCATGCACTACGGCTAAAGATAATCATGTTTTCATCAACGGTCCTAATCATGCCATAAAACAATTCATCTTTGCACTACAGCCAAAGAGAATCCATAGTCATAATCATACCAAAAATTGTCCATCAATGCACTACGGGCCAATGAGGACTTTTTCTACATCATTTGTAACATTACGGTCATGATTATACCGAATAATCCCTGGTCATAATCATACCAAGTCCATCTATGCACTACAGGCCACAGATGACTTTCAACAAAATATAAACATGAGGATGATGACAATGATATAAGAATTCAATAAAACAAGTTCAAAAATTAATTTATCTAGGAACTGATAACGTCCAAATTGTCAACATGATACTGCTTTGTAGAGTAAAATTCAAGAATGCTCAGAAGAATATTTCCATAAAAAAATACTGGATGAAGCGCAAATATCAAGAATATTCCACTAATTTCATGGAGTATAAAAGTCAAAATTTTAACCAACTGAGTATAATAAGAATGGAATAACAAAAGAAATCACCATGCATGCGATAGACCGCACAGGCAGGTTATTCCAACATAATAATAAATAACGGAACCAGGTCCGGCGTAAAATGTACAGATAGGATATTTCAACAGAATAATAATAAAGACGGAACCAGGTCCGGTGTAAAACACACAGACAGGATGTTCCAACAGAATAATAATAAAGACGGAACCAGGTCCGGTGTAAAATAAATAGACAGGATGTTCCAACAGAATAATAATAAAGACGGAACCAGGTCTGGTGTAAAACACACAGACAAGATGTTCCAACAGAATAATAGAAGAATGTCACCAAGTATAGGGTAGACCGCGTATACAGGTTATTCCAACAGAATAATAAAGAATAGAATAACAGAAGTTCTCTTCATGAATACAAAAGACATAATATCCCTTACGGGTACAACAAATAATATCCCTTACCGTTTTAAAAAGAACTGAAATAAAGAAGTAGTTAAGTAGCAGAATACTTTTCTTCTTTCTCTCTATATTTTCTTTCTATAGTTTCTCTCTCTAGAGTTCAGTGAATTCATAAAAAATAATGAAGGAATGAGCTTCTATTTATAGAAAAATAGAATGCATAGTAACTAATCTATGAACGGTCCAGATTGATTTACTTTAATCTGACGGTCCATATTTAAAGATAAATCTTTTAAATAAAATATAATATATTCTATTTATAGAATAACTTTAATAAAGTATTCTGTTTTATATAAAAAGATGTTTCTGTTTTATTACGTTAATAATACGAATAAAATAAAACTTCATTATCGCTAAATAATTCATATTATTAATTGACAATAATTGACTCAAACTGAGTGACTTCTCACATAAGCATTAATAATCAATACCGTGTGCTACTATGCAACCACACGTATTACTGTACTTTTACTGCCGAATAGTTCAACAGTATTAACGGTAAAACTTTCGCCGTTATTGTGAGACCCCATATTTTATGAATAAATATTTAATTTTTTCTCGAAATAATTTTTTTTATATTATGGTGTGGATTTGATATAATAGTTATGGGTAGTATTTATAAATTTTGCAAAGTACGCAAGTTGTTATATAATATTCGATTGGTCGGGGAATATTCGTTTTAACAGGGAATATTCGTACAACGGCACAATCATTGGTGGACCCCACAACGGAATTATTGTCGGATTGAGAAAACGACAAAATTATCTTTCTATAAAAATAACGGCTGAGGTGTTACCGTTAAAACCGTTAAAACTGTTGAACTACCCGGTAGTAAAAGTACAGTAATACGCGTGGTTGCGTAGTAGCACACGATATTGATTATTGATGCTTACGTGAGAAGTCACTCAGCTATACTCAATTATTGCTACAGTAATTGCTGCATCATATCTCTTAAATTATTGTCATAGTATCATCTGTATAATATGTTATATTATTAAATCAATAATTGAGACGTTGTGGTAAGTTTGGTTATTTTTATGGGGGGGCCATATATCATCATCTAAGAGTCTCTTCGTCAATAGTAATTACCGTCGTCAATAGTAATTATCGTCGTCAATAGTATTTACCTTGGTCAATAGTAATTACCTTCGTCAATAGTATTTACCTTGGTCAATAGTATTTACCTTGGTCAATAGTAATTACCTTCGTCAATAGTATTTACCTTGGTCAATAGTAATTACTTTCGTCAATAGTAGTTGTCCCTTCAATATTACCAAGAGTCATTTGACCCTTCGTTAAGACCAAGAGTCATTTGACCCTTCGTTAAGACCAAGAGTCACCCTCAGTTTTTCTATAAATAGAGGCCTAGGGCTTCATTATTTTTCACGAATTCATTCAAGCTATAGAGAGAGAAAGTATAGAGAGAATAAGAGAGAGAGAATAAAAGTATTCTGCTACTTCACTTTTCCAATATCCAGTTCTTTTAAGGTAGGGAATATTATTTCTTTTATATTCATGAAGAGAACTTCTGTTATTCCGTTCTTTATTATTCTGTTGGAATAACCAGTATACGCGGTCTACCCTATACCTGGTGACATTCTTCTATTATTCTGTTGGAACATCATGTCTGTGTGTTTTACACCGGACCTGGTTCCGTTTGTATTATTATTCTGTTGGAACATCATGTCTGTGTGTTTTACACTGGACCTGATTCCGTCTTTGTTATTATTCTGTTGGAACATCCTGTCTGTGCGTTTTACACCGGACCTGGTTCCATTATTTATTATCCTGTCGGAATATCCTGTCTGTGCGTTTACGCCGGACCTGGTTCCATTATTTATTATTCTATTGGAATAACCTGTCTGTGCGGTCTATCGCATGCATGGTGATTTCTTTTGTTATTCCATTCTTTATTATACTCAGTTGGTTAAGTTTTGACTTCTATACTCCATGAAATTTGTGGAATATCCTTGATAATTGCGTTTCATCTAGTATCTTTTCATGAAAATATTCTTCTAAGCATTCTTGAATTTTACTCCACAAAGCAGTATCATGTTGACAATTTGGACGTTGTTAATTCTTGGATAAATTAATTCTTGAACTTGTTTTATTGAATTCTTATATCATTGTCATCATCCTCATGTTTATAAAATGTTAAAAGTCATCTGTGGCCTGTAGTGTATAGATGGACTTGGTATGATTATGACCAGGGATTATTCGGTATAATCATGACCGTAATGTTACAAATGATGTGGTAAAAGTCCTCATTGGCCCGTAGTGCGTTGATGGAAAGTTGTTGGCATGATCATGACCATTAATGAATACACGAATATCCTTGGCCGTAGTGCAGGGGTGATTCGATGATGTGGATTATTTTATTAAGCTGAGTCTCAGCGATAGCAGTGTTAAAAAACCTTTTAAATCATAAAAGATAGTAGAGTTTATTTTCTACTTGACTCTTTTAATGGATTGCTTGTTCCGCTGCAGTTAAACTTGACGTCTATTATATTTTATCAGTTTAACATTGTTGAAGGCTAATGATAATTTATTCTGCATTATCTTAGTCATAATATTTCTTACTGGGCTAGTTGAGCTCACCCTTTCTTTCACTGTTCTCTTCAGGAAATGAGAACGTAGCTGGGGCAAGTCGGGAAACGGAGTGATGGTTCGAATGATAGTATTAGTTAGTAGTCCTCACTATTCTATGTAATAGTGTGTTAATAAATGTAATGAGGACTCCTTTTGAGTATGAATACTCTCTAGAAGATAATATTTGTATTCAAACTCATAGTTTATGTTTTGTCGTATTGTACACGACAGTTGTATTAGTAAGTTGTATTTGTATTCTGTACTTTGTATCTGACGACCCAAGATGGGTGATGTATACCTAATTATGGGGGCGTTACAGTTGGTATCAGAGCTTAGGGATATGATCCCTGGCTAAGATGTGAGAATAGAACTAGGAGGGGAGAGACGGGGAATTCCTTCGCTAGTATGACCTACCTAAGTTTATTTGCATGGTATTTAATTGGTCGGTCATAATATAAGGATAATATATGACATATCAATTAACTTTTATTTTGTGGCAGTATCTGAAAATGGCATCTGAGAATGTTGAGAATAGCAATGGAGCACAAGCGACTGTTGATTCACCACATATCAATAATCAGGATAATGTGCATCAGGAAGGTGACAATCCTCATGCAAATAACAACACTGACCAGATGATGAATGATAGAATGTTCAGAAACTTTATGCAGTTCATGCAACAGCAGGCGAGAGTGGCTCCTGTCCAAAATATAGGTGGAAACACTGAAAACTCTCGGATGGTCACCGCTAAACAGTTCAAGGAGCTGGGACCACCAGAGTTTAAGGGAGAGCCAAAATCACTTATAGCGGAAACATGGATAAAGCAGATTACCAAGATATTTGATGTCTTGGGATGCTCCGAGGAGTAAAAGGTTCCCTTTGCCGCCTTTATGTTGCGAGGAGAGGCAGATTACTGGTGGGAATCGATTAAGCGTACTCAACCTGCCGCACTGAAGATGTCTTGGGAGAAGTTCCAAGAGCTGTTCAACGACAAATACTTTCCTGAAAGTATTCGTCACATGGAGGAGGTAGAATTTATCAAGTTGGAGCAAAACAACATGACCGTGTCGCAGTACGAAGCCAAGTTTGCTGAGTTGTCCCGGTTTGCGTCCCACTTGGTGGATAATGAAGAGCGAATGACGCGAATGTTTTTGCGAGGTTTGAAACCTGAGATACGTCAACATCTTATTTCGCATAAACTATGTTTGTATTCAGATGTTGTGAATAGGGCTCAGTTAGTGGAGCGTGATAATGAGTCAACGCAACCAAAAGAGAGCAGTCGACAAAATGATAATACCAGTGAGAGCGGTCATCGAAGAGGTGACAACAAGCGTGGAGGGAATCAATAGGCCAGAAATGGTAACCACTTCGGTGGTAATCATGGTCAAAACAATAAGAATGGACATTTCAAGAAGAGGAAATTCAACAATGATGGAAAGACGTCAGCACCAGCACCCGTTGTTAAGGAAGGAGAACGACCACCTATCATATGCTTCAAATGCGGAGGGGAGGGACACATCAGTCCAAACTGCGCGATGCCATCCAAAGCATGCTTTAATTGTGGAAGAGAAGGTCACTTAGCCCGATTTTGTCGTTCACCGAAGACAAGTTCAGATAGGATGGAGGCACCAAAGACCGTCCCAGAAAAGCCAAAGCCAGTAGTTTAAGAGAGCGTTTTTTTCGTGATGAGGAACCTGAATAAAATTATCACGGGTATGTTAGTCATAAACTCTTGCGAAGTCTATACCGTGTTAGATACCGGTTCTACTCACTCTTTTATTTCACCTAGTTGTGTTCAATATTTGAACTTAACTCCGGAGAAGTTAGACTTTGATTTCTCTGTTGAAATTCCATTAGGAGAAACCTTTATTACCTCCACTATTTATAAATCTTGTTCAAATCAACACTTTCACGTTACCTGTTGATCTTATCTCTTTGAAAATACTTGCATTGATGTGATTTTTGGAAACGATTGGTTAACTGCTCATCATGCTTTTCGTAAGGTTGTTAGCTTTCATATTCCTAACCAATCTGTTATGCAAATTCAAAGTAACCAAACCACTAAAGTCAATCATTGTCATATCAAGCCATAAGTAAAAATCCTCGTTCCTTTCGTTGTTGACTTCCTGGTGTGGAATGCACTGAAGCTAGACTTTCCGTAGGAGACGTTGTAAATGACGATGGCAAGTTGATAGGTATTAATGTGACGTGTTATCCAAGTCTTGGATGAGGGTCACAGTTTTGAACGATATTTCTATTGTTAATAAATTTCTTGACGTATTCTTGAAGACTTCTTAGCCTATCCCAGAGCGTAAAATTGAATTTTGTATTGACCCCAGTACAAAACCCATTTCTTAAACCCTCAAATATTTCTTCAACTAAAACGAACGTATTATGCGCCAAAGACGTTGGCTCGAGCTGTTGAAGATTACGATCGTACCATTCAATAACATCGTGAAAGAGCGAACGTGGTAGCTGACGCGTTGTGTAGAAGATCGTATACGGTTACAAGTGCGAATATACGAACCCACGTAAAGATAACGAATATACGATTTAAATCGACTTTAATCGATAAAGTTAAAGCCGCTCAAGCTACATACTCAGAGCTGATAAATGTGAAGAAGAAGGTTCAAGAGGGCGTTATTCTAGAAGTAAGAATCGACGAAGAGAGGAAATCTCAACTCTCGATTTAATTGGCCCATTTGAAATCCTCGATGAAGTAGGAACTATGGCCTATAGACTCGTTTTACCGCCAAGTATGTTGCGTGTTCAGAATATTTTTTTTTTACGTATCGATGTTATGTAAATATGTGGACGACCCGAACCACATTATTTATTTAGAACCGGACGAGATAGCGAAAGATTTAACGTATGAGGAGATACGTGTTAACATCTTGGATAAGAAGGATCATATTCGATGCTTAAAGGTTATACCTCAAGAGTTAGAATTTGAAGTGAAGTCAAGGTATCCTCACATGTTCGGCATACCAAGTACGTACGTAAATTTCGAGGGCAAAATTCTATAAGAAGGGGAGATTGTGAGACCCCATATTTTATGAATAAATATTTAATTTTTTCTCGAAATAATTTTTTTTATATTATGGTGTGGATTTGATATAATAGTTATGGGTAGTATTTATAAATTTTGCAAAGTACGCAAGTTGTTATATAATATTCGATTGGTCGGGGAATATTCGTTTTAACAGGGAATATTCGTACAACGGCACAATCATTGGTGGACCCCACAACGGAATTATTGTCGGATTGAGAAAACGACAAAATTATCTTTCTATAAAAATAACGGCTGAGGTGTTACCGTTAAAACCGTTAAAACTGTTGAACTACCCGGTAGTAAAAGTACAGTAATACGCGTGGTTGCGTAGTAGCACACGATATTGATTATTGATGCTTACGTGAGAAGTCACTCAGCTATACTCAATTATTGCTACAGTAATTGCTGCATCATATCTCTTAAATTATTGTCATAGTATCATCTGTATAATATGTTATATTATTAAATCAATAATTGAGACGTTGTGGTAAGTTTGGTTATTTTTATGGGGGGGCCATATATCATCATCTAAGAGTCTCTTCGTCAATAGTAATTACCGTCGTCAATAGTAATTATCGTCGTCAATAGTATTTACCTTGGTCAATAGTAATTACCTTCGTCAATAGTATTTACCTTGGTCAATAGTATTTACCTTGGTCAATAGTAATTACCTTCGTCAATAGTATTTACCTTGGTCAATAGTAATTACTTTCGTCAATAGTAGTTGTCCCTTCAATATTACCAAGAGTCATTTGACCCTTCGTTAAGACCAAGAGTCATTTGACCCTTCGTTAAGACCAAGAGTCACCCTCAGTTTTTCTATAAATAGAGGCCTAGGGCTTCATTATTTTTCACGAATTCATTCAAGCTATAGAGAGAGAAAGTATAGAGAGAATAAGAGAGAGAGAATAAAAGTATTCTGCTACTTCACTTTTCCAATATCCAGTTCTTTTAAGGTAGGGAATATTATTTCTTTTATATTCATGAAGAGAACTTCTGTTATTCCGTTCTTTATTATTCTGTTGGAATAACCAGTATACGCGGTCTACCCTATACCTGGTGACATTCTTCTATTATTCTGTTGGAACATCATGTCTGTGTGTTTTACACCGGACCTGGTTCCGTTTGTATTATTATTCTGTTGGAACATCATGTCTGTGTGTTTTACACTGGACCTGATTCCGTCTTTGTTATTATTCTGTTGGAACATCCTGTCTGTGCGTTTTACACCGGACCTGGTTCCATTATTTATTATCCTGTCGGAATATCCTGTCTGTGCGTTTACGCCGGACCTGGTTCCATTATTTATTATTCTGTTGGAATAACCTGTCTGTGCGGTCTATCGCATGCATGGTGATTTCTTTTGTTATTCCATTCTTTATTATACTCAGTTGGTTAAGTTTTGACTTCTATACTCCATGAAATTTGTGGAATATCCTTGATAATTGCGTTTCATCTAGTATCTTTTCATGAAAATATTCTTCTAAGCATTCTTGAATTTTACTCCACAAAGCAGTATCATGTTGACAATTTGGACGTTGTTAATTCTTGGATAAATTAATTCTTGAACTTGTTTTATTGAATTCTTATATCATTGTCATCATCCTCATGTTTATAAAATGTTAAAAGTCATCTGTGGCCTGTAGTGTATAGATGGACTTGGTATGATTATGACCAGGGATTATTCGGTATAATCATGACCGTAATGTTACAAATGATGTGGTAAAAGTCCTCATTGGCCCGTAGTGCGTTGATGGAAAGTTGTTGGCATGATCATGACCATTAATGAATACACGAATATCCTTGGCCGTAGTGCAGGGGTGATTCGATGATGTGGATTATTTTATTAAGCTGAGTCTCAGCGATAGCAGTGTTAAAAAACCTTTTAAATCATAAAAGATAGTAGAGTTTATTTTCTACTTGACTCTTTTAATGGATTGCTTGTTCCGCTGCAGTTAAACTTGACGTCTATTATATTTTATCAGTTTAACATTGTTGAAGGCTAATGATAATTTATTCTGCATTATCTTAGTCATAATATTTCTTACTGGGCTAGTTGAGCTCACCCTTTCTTTCACTGTTCTCTTCAGGAAATGAGAACGTAGCTGGGGCAAGTCGGGAAACGGAGTGATGGTTCGAATGATAGTATTAGTTAGTAGTCATCACTATTCTATGTAATAGTGTGTTAATAAATGTAATGAGGACTCCTTTTGAGTATGAACACTCTCTAGAAGATAATATTTGTATTCAAACTCACAGTTTATGTTTTGTCGTATTGTACACGACAGTTGTATTAGTAAGTTGTATTTGTATTCTGTACTTTGTATCTGACGACCCAAGATGGATGATGTATACCTAATTTTGGGGGCGTCACAGTTATTTTCATAAAATATTTTTGTCGTTTTCTCAATCCGACAATAATTCCGTTGTGGGGTCCACCAATAATTATGCCGTCGTACGAATATTCCCCGATAAAAATAAAAATCCCGCCCAATCGAATATAATACAACAACTTGCATACTTTGCAAAATTTATAAATATTACCCACAACTATAACATTATCTCAAATTCACACCATAATATTTAAAAAATATTTTGAAAAAATTAAATCTTTATTCATAAAATCTGGGATCTCACATAATACCCGGTTGTTAAAACACAGTAATACGCGTTGTTGCACAGTAGCACACGGTATTGCACCAATTATTGATTCTTATGTAAGAATGTACTACTCAATAATTGTTACAGTAATTACTGTTCAGTATTTTATTTTATTGATTCAATAATTGCTACGTTGATATTTTATATTACTGTTGTTTTAATAATTGTCACTACACAGTATTTTCCATTATCGGAGCAATAATTCATATTATCTGAATAATATTATTAGATAATATTATTGGCAATATCTAGAAAGTTCTGTCTAAAGAGAGGTTTGGTCACCTAATTGCGCGCCAGTAAGAAAAAATCCTTATTGGAAAGCCCCCTCTTTCCTGAGAACTGCCTGGTTGTCAGTATTGTGATTCTGTAATATTATTTATGAATAATTAATTATTGATTTATATGATGAGAAAAATATTCATTTTATGTGGATATAGATGGAGAAATTTTTTAAAGTGACAATTGTTGAAAATCGATATTTTATCTTTTCTGATAAAATAATATTTTATTATATTATTATAATATAATAATGATGATATTTTTACAATGAATGTGAAATATATGAGTATATGAAGAGGAAGAGTATTTTTTTCGCAAAAGTTATTTAAAACATGCTAAACATGTCTGTGGGCCCATTTCTTGACTGAAATTTGATTATAGCCTGTAGAATCGCCCGTTTGTGGATTTCGGTCAATTTCTGTTTGAAATTTGGAAAAACTTTCTTCTGCAAAGTTGTAGATAGTGGAATTTTCTATGGAAAAGACATATAGTTCGAATTTTTCTGATAAAAGGGCTATTTATTATGAATTATTGAAGTTTGGAAGTTCCGGAATAATTAATTTTTTGAAGTTTAAAATATCTTAATTCACAAAAACGTTTTTTGTGATGTAAGCTGCTTGAATGGCTGATCTTTGTCTAAAAAAAAGTGAGCGTAGGAAATTAATATATATATATATATATATATATATATATATATATATATATATATTATATTTTATTAAATTTTCTGCTTTGGTGTTCTAAGTAATTTTCTATAAATAGGGTGCTTAAGTTAGAATTAAAAATCACACCAGAAACTGAAGTTTTCTCTCTCTTTCTCTCTCGATATATTGAGCGTATTCTTGTGAGTATTTTAATACTTTGAGTGTTGCTATACGGTGCAAGTTCAAGTCATAGCCTATATCCGGTGTTTCAACTAGAAGTATTGTCTTTACAAGGTAAGGGATGTTATTTTCTTCTTAAGTGATATTATTTTTTTTAATATCATTATGCCGAAATACTGGTTTGAACTTTTTATCAAATTTGGAACTTTTTGTGTCGGAGTTACTATTCACGTATACGGCACTATTTACGAATACGACACTATTCACCGAAAAATAAATTTTTTTTCTTTTTGTCCAAGATATCTATTATAGATACTAGCTTTGATTGTATCCATATTTTGATCATTCTTGAATTTTACTCCAATATAATTATTTATGAGGTATTTTTGGACATGGAATAGCTGAAATACGAATCCTTAATATTTATTCTTTTGTTTCAGTGGATTCGTTTTTTTTAAAATATTTTTCATCATCCTCAGTTCTAAATGATGATATTACTGAATATCTTTGGCTTGTAGTGCAAAGATGAATGATTTTTTGATCAATATCTTTGACCCGTTGTGCAAAGATGAACATGTGTTTAGATGAACATGACCAACTGATGAATATATTTGGCCTGTAGTGCAGAGATGAATATTTAATTCTAGATATATATTGATTGATGTTGTAGGGATAAAATATCGACGATGAACTTCTATATTCATATATAGAAGATAATAGTTTGCATTCTTTACTTAACTCTTCTAATGAATTATTATTTTCGCTGCGAAGATTGATGTAAAACTGGTTGTCTATTGTATTTTATAAGATTTTTCCCTGTTGAAGACTAACGATAATTTATTCTATGTTATCTTAGTCATAATATTCTTTACTAGGCTAGTTGAGCTCACCCTTTTCCTTTTTGTTCTATTTTTCTTCTAAGGAGGCGAGAATGTAGAGAGTACTAGTCGGGGTATGGAATGAAGGTTCTAGAAAGTCGTTTTAGTAGTTATCACCATTTTTGTAAAATAATGTATCAATAATTATAATGAGGACTTACTTGAGTGTGGGTATTGTCTAGATGACAATATTTGTATTTAAACTCACAGTTTTTATGTTGTATTAATAAAGTTGTAGTTGTTTCTGTACCACGTATTTTGACGACTCAGAATGGGTGTTGTATACCTATTTTGGGGGCGTCACAGTTGGTATCAGAGCTTAGGGATATGATCTCTGGCGGAGATCGGGGAATAGAACTAGGAGGGAAGAGACGAGTAAATCCTTCGCTAGTGTGTCCTACCTAAGCTTATTTATTGGTCGGTCATAATATAGGGATATTATGTGATATGTTAATTTATTAAATTAACCCTTGTTTTATGGCAGTATTTGAGAATGTCTACTGTGAATGTTAACAGTAGAGTAAATGAAACCGTGGAGACACCTTTGCTCACCAACGAGGAGAACGTGCAACAGACTGGCAATGTTCCTCCGGTGAACAACACCACTGAGCAGATGATGAACGATGGGATGTTTAGAAGTTTTTTGCAGTTTATGCAAAATCAGACGAAGGAGACTCGTGTTCAAAATACAGGAGGAAATGATAGCAATTCACGGTTTATCACAGCCAAGCAGTTCAAAGAGTTAGGACCACCAGAATTTATTGGAAAGCCGGATCTGATCAAGGCAGAGACGTGGGTTAAACAAATTACCAAGATATTCGATGTCTTGGGATGCACAGAGGAACAGAAGGTTCCTTTCGCTACCTTTATGTTCCGTGGCGAGACAGACTACTGGTGGGAGTCTGTGAAGCGTACCCATCCAGCCGCACTCAGCATGTCTTGGGAGACATTTCAGAAACTGTTCAATGACAAGTACTTTTCTAAAAGTATTCGTCATTTGAAGGAGGTAGAGTTTATTAGACTGGAGCAAAAAAACATGACGGTGTCCCAGTACGAGGCGAAATTTACAGAGTTGTCCAGGTTTGCACCTCATTTGGTGGAGAATGAGGAACGTATGACGCGGATGTTTCTGAGAGGTTTGAAACCCAGCATACGTCAATATATCATTTCTCATAAATTTTCTCTCTATTCAGATGTTGTCAACAGGGCTCAATTATTAGAGCGAGATAACGAGTACGGTCAACCGAGGGACCACAACCAGGATCATACCAGTGGCAGCAGTCATCAGAACAATGATAACCAGCGGAGAAAGAAAAATACGGACAAGAGCGGCAACCACTCTGGCGGTAATCGTGGCCATGAAAATAGAATAAGCGAGTTGGGGGGAGATTTTAAAAAGAGGAGATTCAACAATGACACTGTGAAGACGTCAGCACCAGCAGCAACTGGTTTTAAGGGAGGAGAACGACCACCGGTCGTATGCTATAAATGTGGAAAAGAGGGACACATCAGCCCAAACTGTCCACAACAGTTCATGGTATGATATAATTGTGTAAAGGAATGACATATCAGCCCAAACTATCCACAACAGTTCAAAGTATGCTATAATTGTGGAAAGGAATGACATATCGCTCGAGATTATACTGTAGCGAAACCAAGTCCAGTGGGGATGGTGACTCAAAAGGCTGTCCCAAAAAAGTCAAAGTCAACGGTTCCTGGAAGAGCGTTTGTCGTGACTGGTCAACATGCGAGGAACCTAAACTAGGTGATCACGGGAAAGCTAATCATAAATTCATTCAAAGTTTATACCTTACTAGATACCGGTGCTACCCATTCATTTATTTCTCCTGCTTGTGCTCAACGTTTAAACTTAACTCCGGAGAAATTAGACTTTGATTTATCTGTGGAGACTCCGTTAGGAGAAACTTTCATCACATCCACTGTTTATAAATCTTGTTTGATCCAAGTTGGCACCATCACATTACCTGTTAACCTTATCTATTTAAAGATACTTGCTTTTGATGTGATTATAGGGATTGATTGGTTAATTACTCATCATGCCAAAATTAATTATTTTTGTAAGGTTGTTAGTTTTCATATTCCTAACCAACCTGTTGTGCAAATTCAAGCAACTAAGCCATTAAAATCAATCACTCTTATATCAAGCCATAAAGCCATTCGTTTATTAAAAAACGGATGTCAAGCTTTCTTAGCCCATGTTATGGATTTGAATAAAGACATGTCATATTTGAATAATATTCCTGTTGTTATTGACTTTCCTGACATATTTCTTGAAGAACTTCCCGGTCTACCCCCATAACGTAAACTTGAATTCTTTATTGATCTTGAACCTGGTACAAAGCCCATTTCTAAAACCCCATATCGAATGGCTCCTATTGAACTTCAGGAGTTAAAGGTCCAACTACAGGAGTTGTTGGACATCGATTTCATTCGTCCTAGTACATCTCTTTGGGTTGCTCCTGTTTTATTTGTAAAAAAGAAAGACGGGAGTATGCAACTTTGTATCGATTATCGGGAATTAAACCATCTTACTATTAAGAATAGGTATCCGTTACCTCGTATTGATGACCTGTTTGACCAGTTACAAGGAGCACAATTCTTTTCGAAGATCGATCTTCGTTCTGGATATCATCAGCTGAAGGTTAAAACTGAGGATATTCTGAAGACTGCCTTCATAACTTGGAACGGGCATTATGAATTCTTAGTCATGTCTTTTGGATTGACTAATGCTCCTGCGGCTTTCATGGATATGATGAACCGAGTATTCAAGGATTATTTGGATCAGTTTATTATTGTCTTTATTGATGACATCCTCATATATTCTAAAAGCCGTGAAGATCATGAGCACCATTTGAAGCTGGTACTCCAAAGGCTGCGTGAAAACAAGCTATATGCTAAGTTGAAGAAATGTGAGTTCTGGCTTGAGAAAGTAGCATTCCTAGGGCACGTGGTGTCAAAACATGGAGTATCTGTTGACCCGGCGAAGATTGAAGCAATACAAAGTTGGGAGCAACCAAAGACGGTGACCGAAGTACGTAGCTTTCTGGGCTTAGCTGGTTATTATCGGAGATTCGTGGAAGGATTTTCTCGAATCGCTACCCCGTTAACTCAGCTGACTCGGAATGATATCAAATTCGTATGGAGCGAGGAATGCGAGAAGAGTTTCCAAGAGCTTAAGAGGAGACTCATTTCGGCACCTATTTTAACCATACCATCTGGTTCGGATGGATTTGTTATCTACAGAGATGCTTCAGGCAAAGGGCTAGGATGTGTTCTCATGCAACGTGGGAAAGTTATAGCCTATGCCTCGCGACAACTTAAAGAATACGAGAGGAATTATTCTACTCATGGTCTAGAGTTGGCAGCAGTCGTTTTCGCGCTAAAGATCTGGAGGCACTATCTATATGAGGAGAAAGTGGAGATATATTTAGACCATAAAAGCCTCAAATATTTCTTCACTCAAAAAGAACTCACCATGCGGCAACGACGTTGGCTCGAGCTGTTGAAAGATTACGACCACACTATTCAATACCATCCTGGAAAAGCAAACGTGATAGCTGACGCGTTGAGTAGATGATCATATGCAGGAATGAGTGCGATGATGTCAAGTATACGCATAGAACCAACTTTAATCGATAAAGTTAAAATTGCTCAACCCACAGACCTGGAGCTGATGCGTATGAACAAGAAAGTGCAAGAAGGTGTTATTCCAGAAGCAAGAATCGATGAAGAAGGAATACTTCGAGTCCACTTCAGACTTTGTGTTCCTAACGATTCTGATTTGAAGTACAAGATCATGATGGAGGCACACAATACACCATTTGCAATCCATCCTGGAAGTACCAAAATGTATCGTGATCTTCGACATACATTTTGGTAGAACAATATGAAGAGAGAGATTGCAAAGTTTATCTCGAGGTGTTTAACTTGTCAACGTGTAAAGGCGGAGTATCAAGTGTCAAAGGGTCTATTGCAACCACATGAGATTCCGAAATGGAAGTGGGAACACATTACCATGGATTTCATTACGGGTTTTTCCACGGTTTCTCAAGGCATAAATGTTATTTGGGTTATTGTTGATAGATTAACCAAGTCTGCTCATTTCTTGCCGATACGGGAGACTTATTCCCTTGAATGTCTTGCTAGTATGTACGTGAATGAAATTATGAGGTTGCATGGCATGCCGGTATCCATAGTTTCGAATCGTGACCCAAGATTAACTTTAAGATTTTGGGTTAGCTTGCAAAAAGCTATGGGCACGAAATTACGGTTCAGTTCAGCATACCATCCTCAAACGGACGGACAATCAAAGAGGACTATTCAAACTCTTGAAGATCTATTAAGACTTTGTGTCCTAAATTTCAAAGGAAGTTGGGATAAGTACCTACCATTGGTGGAATTCTCCTACAACAACAGTTATCAGGGAAGTATAGGTGTGGTTCCATTTGAAGCATTGTATGGACGAAAGTGTCGCTCTCCAGTATGTTGGGATGAGGTGGGAGAAGCAACGTTGTTGGGACCAGAGTTGGTACGAATGACTACAGAGAAGATCCAAACGATTCGACAACGTATACAAACGACACAGGATCGATAAAAGAGTTATGCGGATCTTCATCGAAAGGACGTGGAATTTGACATTGGAGATCATGTATTGTTACGTGTGGCTCCATGGAAAGGAGTTACAATATTTGAGAAGAGAGGAAAGCTCAATCCACGATTTATTGGTCCATTTCAGATTCTTGACCGAGTAGGAAACGTGGCCTATAGACTCGCGTTACCTCCAAGTATGTCTCGTGTTCATAATGTTTTTCATATATCTGTGCTACGTAAATATATGAAAGACCCAAACCACGTTATTGAGTTAGAACCGGACGAAATAGCCGAAGACTTAACGTACGAAGAGACACCTGTCAAGATCTTGGATAGGAAGGAGCATGTCCTACGCACGAAGGTCATACCATAAGTTAAAGTTTTGTGGAGAAACCATGCTATTGAGGAAATGACCTGGGAGTTGGAAACGGAAATGAAAGCGAGGTATCCTCATCTTTTCGAAACACCAGGTACGTACGTCAATTTCGAGGACGAAATTTCATAAGGAGGGGAGGTTGTAAGGCCCCAAATTATTAATAAATGAAATTTAATTCCCTCTATTTACCATTTTAAAATAGTAAGGGTTGATTTGATTAATGTGGTTAGTTATGGGTAAAATACGCAAATATTTTAAATAAGCAAGTGGTTATAAAATATTCATTTTTATCGGAGAATATTCGTTTGGTCGTGGAATATTCTTGCTGTCGGAGAATATTCGTACGACGGCGCAGCCTTGTGTGGTCCCCATAGCGAAAAGCGATTGGATGAAGAAAACGACAAGTATAAGTTGTTTATAAATAACGGTGTAGTTGTTACCGTTAATACTGTTGGAATACCCGGTGGTTAAAACACAGTAATTCGCGTTGTTGCACAGTAGTACACGGTATTGCACCAATTATTGATTCTTACGTAAGAAGGCACTACTCAATAATTGTTACAGTAATTACTGTTCAGTATTTTATTTTATTGATTCAATAATTGCTACGTTGATATTTTATATTACTGTTGTTTCAATAATTGTCACTACACAGTATTTTCCATTATCGGAGCAATAATTCATATTATCTGAATAATATTATTAGATAACATTATTGGCAATGTTTAGAAAGTTCTATCTAAGGAGAGGTTTGGTCACATAATTGCGCGCCAGTAAGAAGAAATCCTTATTGGAAAGCCCCCTCTTTCCTGAGAACTGCTTAGTTGTCAGTATTGTGATTCTGTAATATTATTTGTGAATAATTAATTATTGATTTATATGATGAGGAAAATATTCATTTTATGTGGATATAGATGGAGAAATTTTTAAAAGTGACAATTGTTGAAAATCGATATTTTATCTTTTCTGATAAAATAATATTTTATTATATTATTATAATATAATAATGATGATATTTTTACAATGAATGTGGGATATATGAGTATATGAGGAGGAAGAGTATTTTTGTTGCAAAAGTATTTTAAAACATGTTAAACATGTCTGTGGGCCCATTTCTTGACTGAAATTTGATTATAGCCTGTAGAATCGCCCGTTTGTGAATTTCAGTCAATTTCTGTTTAGAATTTGGAAAAACTTTCTTCTGCAAAGTTGTAGATAATGGAATTTCCTATGAAAAAGACATGTGGTTCGAATTTTTCTGATAAAAGGGCTATTTATTATGAATTATTGAATTTTCGAAGTTCCGGAATAATTAATTTTTTTAAGTTTAAAATATTTTAATTCACAAAAACGTTTTTTGTGATGTAAGCTACTTGAATGGCTGATCTTTGACTAAAAAAAAAGTGGGCGTAGGAAATTAATATATATATATATATATATATATATATATATATATTATTAAATTTTCTGCTTTAGTGTTCTAAGTAATTTTCTATAAATAGGGTGCTTAGGTTAGAATTGAAAATCACACCAGAAACTGAAGTTTTCTCTCTCTTTCTCTCTCGATATATTGAGCGTATTCTTGTGAGTATTTTAATACTTTGAGTGTTGCTATACGGTGCAAGTTCAAGTCATAGCTTATATCCGGTGTTTCAACTAGAAGTACTGTCTTTACAAGGTAAGGGATATTATTTTCTTCTTAAGTGATATTATTTTCTTCAATATCATTATGTCAAAATATTGGTTTGAACTTTTTATCAAATTTAAAACTTTTTGTGTCGGGGTTACTATTCACGTATACGGTACTATTTACGAATACGGCACTATTAACCGAAAAATGAAATTTTTTTCTTTTTGTCCAAAATATCTATTATGGATACTAGCTTTGATTGTATCCATGTTTTGATCATTCTTGAATTTTACTCCAATATGATTATTTATGAGGTATTTTTAGACATGGAATAGCTGAAATACGAATCCTTAATATTTATTCTTTTGTTTCACTGGATTCGTTTTCTTTAAAATAATTTTCATCATCTTCAGTCCTAAATGATGATATTACTGAATATCTTTGGCATGTAGTGCAAAGATGAATGATTTTCTGATGAATATCTTTGGCCCGTTGTGCAAAGATGAACAGGTGTTTAGATGAATATGACCAACTGATGAATATCTTTGGCCTGTAGTGCAAAGATGAATATTTAATTCCAGATATATATTGATTGATGTTACAGGAATAAAATATCGACGATGAACTTTTATATTCATATATAGAAGATAGTAGTTTGCATTCTCTACTTAACTCTTCTAATGAATTATTATTTCCGCTGCGAAGATTGATTTAAAACTGGTTGTCTATTGTATTCTATTTTATTTTTCCCTGTTGAAGACTAACGATAATTTGTTCTATGTTATCTTTGTCATAATATTCTTTACTAGGCTAGTTGAGCTCACCCTTTTACTTTTTGTTCTATTTTTCTTCTAAGGAGGCGAGAATGTAGATAGTACTAGTCGGGGTATGGAATGAAGGTTCTAAAAAGTCGTTTTAGTAGTCCTCACCATTTTTGTAAAATAATGTATCAATAATTGTAATAAGGACTTACTTGAGTGTGGATATTGTCTAGATGACAATATTTGTATTTAAACTCACAGTTTTTATGTTGTATTAATAAAGTTGTAGTTATTTTTGTACCATGTATTGTGACGACTCAGAATGGGTGTTGTATATCTATTTTGGGGGCGTCACAATTAAACTAATGTTTATATATAAAAGTTTTTTATTTTTAATTATGTAAAGAAATTACAAAGAATGAAACACAAATTGATAACCAATTCATTGATTTATTTAAGTACAAGCTTACACAATTTAATACTACACTTTATAAATTATAAAGATCGATACAAATATCACATATTTAGCTTGTTAGTATAGATCAGACCAGTATTCGAATATGATTCATGATATCGAGCAGGTATCGAGTATAATTCGAGAAAAAAATAAAATACTCGAACCTTAATATGAGCGAACACTGGAATACTCGAATTCGACTTGTGTATCATTAAACAGAAAATGAGTATGGATCATATTCGAATCGAATCAACTTCGAATTCGAGCCTTGGATTATATTTTCGAACCGATCTCGAGTCGAGTATCGAGCTACTCTGTAAGACCCGAACCCTTATGAAATAAATGTTTATTTTTTTATGATTATTTTTCAACTGTAAAGTGTTTAATTGATAAAATATTATAGTTATGGGGAATATTCGTACGCCGCCGCCGAAATAACCAATCATTGGTGGGCCCCACAGCAAACTAACTGTCGGATAGGGAAAGCGACAGAAATAACCTTTTTAAAAATTAACGAGAAAACTTTTACCATTAATTGTTGAAATACCCGATGATAAAAGTACAGTAGCACGCGGTATTCCACAATAACACACGGTATTGCACAGTATTTCTGATTATTGATTCAATAATTGCTACAGTAGTAGTTGCATAGTATTTTATATTATTGACTCAATAATTGTTACAGCGATAATTGCATAGTATATCATATTATTAATTTAATAATTGTCATAGTAACAACTGCATAGTATTCCACATCATTAAATCAATAATTATCACGGCATAGTAACTCATATTATTTGAAAGGATATTATTAATTAGCACTATTGGCAATGTCTAGAAGTTCTGTCGAGGAAATGAGTTATGTTATATAATTGTGCGCCAATAAGGTTAAATCTTTATCGAAAAGTCCCCTCTTTCTTATGAACGATTTGGTTGTCAATATTGTGAGTTATAATATTTATGATGAATAATTGTTGAAAGATTGTGTTGATTAAAGATTAGTTTACTAATTGATGTGTGGTAGATATTTGTTCAATTTGTGATATAAATAGAAGAGTTTATTGTAAGTTTGACTTATTATTCCATTGACCCACCACTTGCCAATTTCTTAATCATGCAAGTGATATTATTTCATTTCATATCCCTAAATCTAAATCTACAATGGTAAGTATTGTTTCTAAAATTCATGAAATGATTAGAAATTCCATGAGATTTGTGCTTCATCTAATATCATTTCACTTGAATAATTGCCTAAACGTTTTTATTAAATTTTAATCTAATCATGTCGGAGTACTATTTACGACATTGTACTATTTCACAAAATTTCACATTGCTTCTTAATTTTTTTAAAAGTGAACACAAACCCATATAATTGTAAGGGTAAGCATGTAACACCTCGAACTCGCTACAGGTCCAAAGTGCTACATGTCGCAAGCCCAAAGGTCCGCGAGCAGAATATTAATTGCACAATCCAAACAAAATAACTCAACAATAATCCTAAATTAAAACCCAACAAAATCATTTTTCAAATCCAATTCAAAATGAAAAACAACTAAATATCAAAATAGTAAAATGTAGACGAAGCTTCTTGAAACTAATAGTTTTATATAAAAAAAATACAATGACAAAAAAAAAATTATCTAAAATTAAACTTCAACTATTCAAAATGTATCAAACAAGTGTTTAACTATCAACGATGTAACCTGTAAAAATTTATATAAGAGGATGAGCGATAAAACTCATAAAGTGACAATCTTTACTATTTAAGTGAATCAAGCATAATTTGCAAAACACCTTTTTAAAATAACTCTTTGTTCGATAACAATAATAAATATACTTCCAAAACTAAAACAAATAATAACAAAGTGATTTCACATTCAAAAATAATTTCAATGTATACAACATATCTTTCAATCCACAACCTTAGCGACTAAAGTTACAATAGCCCTATAACACGACCCAAAAGTTTGATAATGCCAATCATCATACACCCTACTAAGTAGGTATCCATAAAGTGCACGCTCCCCAAATGGCCTAATTTACTTTATCATTCCAAATTCCTAGTTCCTTCAAGCATAGACATTCACACCACATGATCCTAATGCACCATATCTCCATAGCAAAATTTCATTTGTGATTTTCCATCACTTTGTCAAACGAAAAGACCAAATACATGTGTCTTAATAAGTAGGCACTCAGAACTTGTTCGCAGCAGTACCTAGTACAACTATCTGGTTAAGAAGCTTAGAACACAAACTCTTCCTCTGCTGTTCCATTCGGCAGTGCTCTGCATTCATCCCTTGTAAAGCTTCTGCCGTCGAATCATCTATGTCCAACAAGCATTGTAACCGCGATAGTTTTTCAGGCACTGGCTCACTCTTCAGGTATATAAGGAAAAGATCAGTGAGCTTCGGCAGCTCCCATGATAACAGTTTAGATGGTACAACCTTGTCACAAGCTAACAAATCATTGAGAGAGGAAACCTACATGTAGAGAATGAAACAATAAGAATTACTGATCTATGTTCAGATTTACAGTGCTTACTTTTACATATAATGAACAATAATCCATAAGCTAACAAGTTCATACCACCCCTGAATGGTTTCTTTGCCTCAGTAGTGTCACAGCCTGAATTAGTGAGTTTGACAACCTACTTTGTGCAAGTTCATGAACAACACACCTTGCCTTTTCCGAACTGATGTTGAGATCCTACGGAATTTTTTGATAGACTTCCTCTTCATCAAACTCCCCGATTCCAGAGGAGAAAATCTCATCAACCGTTTTCTTGAAGAGGTTCTCGCGTAAGCTCAATGATATCATGCTGTCTAAATCAATTCCAGTTTCCTTAAGTTCTCTTATCTCCTTTATACTAAGCCTCCCTCGACCAACAACACTTTCTAGGGCAGCCAACATTTTTGTAGTTGTTATACTCTTTATTATCTTTTAAGAATACTGAGAAGGCAAACCCACTTGCTTTTGCAACTCGTTAAGCTGCTCAATCCTGGCTTTTGTTAGTTTTCCATCCGCCAAGATCACCTCAGCTTGTTTCCTAAAAGCCTGCTCGGCTAAGCCTTTGTGTACTTCCACAATTTACTTGTCGGTCAAACCCAGGATTCCTCCAAGCTAGTTTAGCAGAACATATTCAGAGTCATCCTTCTTTGTTGTGATGTGCACCAAAAGGGATCCTGGTTACCTCTCCGGTTAGGCAAAATAGCAAGTATGTCTTGTAAAGATCAGTTCTATCCCTTTCTGGGAGGTCATCTTCAAGAGTAATCTGTCTGGCTTGGCTTCTCCAAGTTTACCTTGCTTGGTCTTACTTTTCGAAGTGACTGCAGGAATTCCCATTCCTCATCCTCTTCTAATTGTCCTTCCTCCTTAACAAGATCTTCTGATGTAGTATCAGATGATTCTCCTTTAATATCTGCTATCAACTCAGTCATAACCAAATTGTTGAATGCTATCATCCTTTTAAGTTCTTTTGCAGCCTCCATACGACTCCCAGATGTCGTTGAATGTAGCTGATGAAAATCTTGCAAACCTGCATCCATAATCGAAGTCATCTGGATCAAAGAGAATGTTGATTTCAGAAAAATAATCACAGTATACCATGTGACCCAAACATTAAGCTGTTGCAAGGTGACATGTTAGCAACCTGCTACTCCCACTCAGACACTTCCAAGTAAATCAAAGGAAAAGTAAAAGCAAGTTGAATATAGATACTCACAGCCTTACTAGCAATAGACATGGCGACCTCCCTGGTTAAACGTAAACCATAAGCAGCCTTCCTCACAGATTGCTTGACATCCGCATCATACTCATCGACTCCTGCAGCAATTGCATCCTTCACAACCTGGAAAAACAATTTTAATTAGAAACTTACGAACAAATAACCTTATGAGATTTAGAAATGAATTAAGGGTGTCAACACCTATTACTTAGGGAGTAGATGATCTTGATTAACAGTGAGCAAACCTATCTAGCCTTGATTAGGGAGATCCAAGAGAGTAAACAAGCACATAAATGAGTTTAAGCTTTCAAGGAATCAACTCAACTATAAATACTGAACTAATATTGTGTTAATCAGTCCTTAAGTTGTTACTTAGCAGAGTGTGTATCATAGAGAATGACAAATATTTTAATTTATTTGCTGTTTATTCTCAATTTTGTATTGTAGTTTAGCGAATTTGTGATGCAATTACTTAATTCATGTACATGAACTAAAACAACTATTATTATTATGGAATGAAAAAACTACTACCCATCTCCGCGAATCACAACAATAGCATTCAATCCTACATCAAGCAGATCATATCAATATCCATACTTTAAAAATGAAATGTTGAGTTGTACACATCCGTCATCGTTCCTTTTTAACAGCAATTAAGGAAATTAGAGAGCATAAGCCAAATAAACAATTATGATATAAAATTAAAAATTACTTTAGTGAATAGAAAAGGCTACAATTATAAGACCATACATGAGACCGTTCGGACTAACTATCTCAAATAGTGTCTTATTCATTGTCCAACAAAGAGCTTAGCGTCATGTGCTATGGAAAGAAAAAGAAACTCCAATTAAGCTCTAGCTAAAATATCCCAAATTTAATTATTTCATCCCTGTTACGAGTAAATTCGAAACTTAATCATTCTGTATATATTTTATTTAAAATCCTAATAAAAAAACACTGACACATGCTTTCAGAAAGCCACTAAAGTATAGACATCTACAAGGAATTCAAGCAATTGATCTTTTCAGTACTTTGATGCCCTACAAACCAGAGCAAAACTCCCTAGATTTTTTCAACATGTTATAGTCTGTAAGAGAAGTTCAGGCTTGAACTTCTAAGCCAGCAAAAGAAAATAACTGGTCCTCGAAGTCTTGTGGGCTGAAGATAATGCGTAGAGGTTTGAAAAATGCCGATCATCACGCTTTTCTCACATTATACTGCCCAGTTTGTCAAACCTTTGTGCAATTTTATGATGGTTTTGACCTTCGAAGACCTCAACTAGTGAATGTATTGCTTTACATATTACCTCTTTCTTTTGGTTCGGGGAGGAATTATGTTCTGCCTCTGGTCTATTACTTGCCTCCTCAAGAGATGGCACAGCACCTTAAGTCACTTATCAAGAAATGAAGATTTCTATATATAAATTAAAACAATAATAAGTATACAAACAAAGACAAAATGTTCTAAAATGTAAATTCAGAATCTGGGGATGTGCTAAATTACTGAGTTCAAAACCAGATATACATGTTTTTCAGTTTTTGGTCATACATGAGGGATAAAAAATTAGGAGTGTTAACCATTTGAATGAAGCCTTACAGAAGCAAAAGTAGTAGCATTAGCATTAAACTGTAATTTGTCTAACATAAATTATAAGCAAATGTCCATAAAAGATAATTTAGCTACATTCTTCAAGATATCCAAAACTATCAGGTGCTTACTTTGACGAGAAATTCATGTATAGATTTATGATCAGTACTTGAAGTGAGGCCAAGTAAATGCAGCATGGTTGAGGTTAGCTGTAACAAACAAATATAATTCAAAAGTAAATCAGAATAATAAAGAATGAAAGCAAGCAAAATTTGTGTTTTTCTTTGCTTCTTTTCTTACTTCAATAAAAAAAAAGACAAAAGTAATGAAAAGAAAACAAGACAAGTTCATCAGAAAATGATTTCTAAAATTCATGTAAATACGAACCAAAAAAACTTTTTTATTTTATTTTTATATTTCCTGGATTTTCATGGCAAAGTTCAATAAGTCAGAATCTCACAACTTATGGTTTAAACTTGAAACCTTGTCAAATCACAGTCCAAATACATGCTAAATTTTGAAGTGAAATTACAAACTCTCATCCTTCCATCAATGTCTTGTTGTGCTTTTGGGTTGACCAAATACAACATAAAGGAATTTCAAAAATGAAATCTACTTTAAAGTACTTGGTTCACAAATGCTTGTCACCTTAAAAATCTCTATCATCCCAACACTCTAGACATCTTTCCTTCTAATTTCAAAGACCCCACATGCACTAGCGAGTAATTTCTGAATTGAACTTTATGGCGGTAAAGTACGTCCTTCACAAATGACTAGGATGTAATTAGAGGGATCGGTGTTGCATATGAATTGTGAAACTGTACAAGCTGAAGTGCATTACATGCATTTGCGTATAACATGATTTAGAGCCATCAAGTTGATATAATTATAATTAGAAACTTGCAATAATAAATGACAAAACGAACTTGATATGTAAATGACTGAAGGGTATAGAGAAGAAATAACAATATTATAACACCTAAAAGGTGTAGACCAACATATGAAGTATATAACCTTTTTGTCAGGGAGTCGGGAAACTCCTGAAGTACTGGATAATTTTGTTAAACCCAACTTGATTCAAAGCTTCAACCAATAGATTTTAAGCCCCACCTTATATATTAAGCGTTCAACTGCACACACAAATGACAGATGTGAAGTTAACAAATATCCACCTTCACAAATCTCCACCATCACATGTGAAGTTTAACATTGTTGAATTGGTCCTTCTTAAATGTGAACATATACTCCCAATAAAGGCTTGCACATTACTTTTGCAATGAGCTGAAAACTCTCAACACTCAAAACGTTGAGGCCTAATTATTACTTGAGAAATAATTGAAAGTCTAGTAAGATCATGGATTGCGGCTTGGTCCTTCAGTGGTTCCCCTAAACACCCTAACAAATTGGTATCACAACCACCAATATTAATGATCATGGTACACTTTAAAGTATCCGGTAAAATAATGTGCATGCCTTAACATGCTGAGTGTTATGAGTTTTCAAGTAACTGCTCAAGTGATAATCAAGTTTCAAATTGTCAAATGTTGCAAGTATATCTTCACAGTCAAGGGGGTACAATTTGTCCATGTAGGGACTCACATGTTAAGTGTCAGATTTGCTAAGGTAACATCTGAATTGGCATAGACCGACAGAGGTGTTTGACATATACAAAGTTGAACACAAGATCTATCATCTTAAACTTTGGGTTAAGTTAGGTCCAACAGGTGTATTGGGCTTTTGTTAGTGGACTCCCAAACTCCCTAACAATTCTCCATTTGGTGCATAGGTTTGCTGGTAAATCTTGTAAGACTCAATCTCGTACTCACAGGCTTGGAAACTAGACTCTTTCTCCAGAATAAGACCCAATATCAGTGTCTGCCATTAAGAACGAACTGAAACAAAAAGCACTAAAAAGCTTATAAGAGATGATATCCTATTACAACAATAATTGGACATGTATAGTTGGTGAGCTAGATTCTGCCTAAAACTTTAAGAATCAAAAGCAAAACGAATGCAGTTAGTTTGTTGTGTCGTACTGTGTCCCCACAATCCACATGGAATCTGGGCATAGAATTTTTCAAATAAATTTGGACTGAGGAACTTGACCTGTCAAGAGGAATCATGTATCTAAAACTAGATGGTGTGGAAACCTGGTCTGAATTCAAATTCTCAAGTATCTGCTCCACACTTTGAACAACATGAGAATGATCTCCCATAATCTGCATTTATTAAGATGATAACAGCATATCAACACAACACTCCAAGCTATGGATTTAATTAGCCAAAAAAAATGAAAGCAGAAGCCATATTATAGAACCATGCTAGGAAGCATGAATACGGACAAGGACACGGAATGCGGATTCAACAAGATACGCGACATGGGACACAACATTTTCTCAAAAAATAGGATATGATACGTTGGGGGATACATTGAACTTTATATATATTTTAAATAAATATGTATGTATAAATAAATTTACGTGTTAATTAAACATGATAAAAATCAAGGAAACTAGTGATTAACCCATATACCATAACCATCTCCAAGACTAATAACAAGTAAGATTATAACATATAACTCAAGAAAACTACGTATAAGGAAGGCACATATATGTTCATAGCAGTAGAAGTTGGATTTATATTTGATCCTTCTAATTATACAACTGAATACTAATGGTAACAGCAAACTAAAATAAAAAAAAACCTAAAGAATCAGTAAATATGGCATATAGAAATTAGAAAATCAATAAGTTATCAATAAACTAACATCAGACTTCACCATATAAACAAGATGAAATTTTATACATTTTATAGATATACATATATGTACCTAATCATAACTTCATAAGCAACTCTTCAACTTCAAAGTTTATGTTCAACTAAAACACTAGCAACTATCGTAACGTATGAGGAAGTATTACTAGAGTGGAGACAGGTGTGTCAGGGTCCGACACATATCTGATACGGATACATCAACATCCAATAAGTGTCTTTGCTTCAGAGGAACCATGTATAATTGCAGTAAAGACTTGAGAGAACATATGCATCAATGGACTCGAAAGAAATTTGTTCAATAGGGTCGTCTATAAATAAAACAAGCAATTCAAATATAAACTAAAAAGGCACCCATTCTGAGTGTACTGGCATATTATCTTTATTTCATTTTATCCATCTAGTCGGACACAAACTTACTGTTTACATAATTCAGACTGAAACCGTTACAGCACAGTGGCATTGCTAACACGACAACTAATAATAGGGGTGAAATTATCTGTTCAGTCCTCATTGTTAACAATTATGAAACAAAGATTTGATACTAAAATTTTCAGACAATAGAATCTTAAGAAACAATTTATATTATTTTATTTAAACAAACCAAATTCCTGCACCCAATCCTTCTCTATTGATTAGTGTCAATGGTCTCTGAATTTGTTAGAGAGTTTCTTTAGTAGATCATTCTTTTCTTTTCATCAGGGAGAACTATCAATTTGCTGGCAACTTATATTTTGAAGAAAAGGGCTCCAACGATTAGGCTTTTGTTTAGTTGTTGGTTCACGATAGGCTCGATATTTACAATTTGCTTCAGCACTACGGATCTCATAAAGTCTTATCTCCAAATGTTTGTGCATTGCGCATGTGCGCTAGTGAAACTAGTTCTTACATGTTTCTTCATTGACGTATGATGTGGAAGCTTTGGACTTTGGTCTTCCCTATAGGGGCATTGGGAGAGGTTTGGGTTTCTCTATCGGATGTGAAGTACTGGAGGAGTTTCTTATCCAGTGATTTTTGTGGGAAAAGGACTGTAATTATCTTTGGCAAATGCGGATGATTTGCTAATGTCAAGGTTTGCACATGTCTTATACAAACCTAAATATTCGAAAGAGGAGAAGTGAAAAAAAAATTGTAGGACTCTCTTTGCCAGACATGAGAGTAATAAACAAGCTAATCATAATAAGGGTAATGATAATATTGGAGCGAGCATTTGGTGTATTCTATATAAGTAGCAGATAAAACAAGTAAAACAGAAACTTAAGAGGAATGAGTGTTAAATACTCACAATGACTGTGTTCATAAGGAGTTTTCAATGACTGTGTTCTTAATCATCACCACTACAATACCATATATCCTAGTAACACTAGTAACTATTACATGAATATTTTCAATGTTATGCCTTTCATTACTCGATTTGCACAACAGTGGGCGTACATAAAAAACAGGCACAAGAATGTAATCACCGTCAATAAACTACCATAATTTATGTAATGCAACCATGAGATGATCAACCTTGTACCAAAAAAGAGAAAATGAAAAATAATTAACCAAATCATTTTTAGCTACATTACAGAATTCTTAGCTTGTTATCTCTAGACCAAGATTCACCAGTTTCTTATATAGGTTGTACCTGAAGCTCCAACATCGATGATCTATGCTAAAGACTGAAAATCAGTATTTAGCTTGCCAAGATTCATTGGTTTCTCTTCAGGCACGGTCAATTCTCATTTTTGATCTTATGAGCTTCATCAATTATAATATAGCACCAGCTAAAGCGGCGTAAGGCATTCTTCTCTTTGATCACCATTTTAAAACTGGTGACACAGACATCAAACTTCCCAGAAGCTACGTATGTATCTCTGAAGAATAATATATTTAACATTAGTTTATAAAATAACAATAAAAATGAGGGGACTGAAGATACTTAATCAAGTAGAGCAATTAAGAACTTACTCTTTTTTAAGGATTTCCAAGAAATTTGACTACACGTAAAACAGGGCAAAAAGGCAGAATCTCATTCATCCAGTTGCCAAGAGTGGATTTTGGAGCAACACCCACGTGAAGACCAGTTATTCCACTAAATTCATGCAGAAAACCAAGCAAGGAGATGGTTTGAAATGTTTTACCAAGCCCCTGGACAACAAAAATAATATTAACCGGTAAACAATTAGATTAACTGGTTAAAGAGTTCAGGTAGATACACTTGTAGTTACATGCAAAGGTAGTTGACCTATTGGTAGGACAAGGATATTAGAGAAGCCGAAATTTCAGAACATACCATTTTATCTAGAAGGATTCCATTTATACCATTCTCATATATATTGTATAAGCCAATTTAACCCAAAAAGTTGGTAATCCCTCATTTTCCCCTGAATACCTGCAGAGGAAAAGTTGAGAAAAAAGCTAAAACTTTTCTCCTTGAAATTGAAAATCACCTTAGCCTACATGAAACTAGCCTAGACAAAACTCATTTACATATAAGAAAAATCTCAACAACCATCTACCAATGTTGCACATGAAGATGATGGATCAATATATTATTTGTGAAACTTCACTTCTAAATATTCACAATTGTATGAAAATATTTCTAATCTTTCGCATGAAAATATATCAAAATAGAATAAAAAATTATGTTTTTTTTTTCTCCAGTCAATGCCATACTAACATGAATAGAATTCATATTCATATCAGCAAAAGATAACCAATTCTGCATAATAATCTGACATAACTTGCAGAGGAGAAACTTCTGCTATGAGATAATATCATAGGGATAGTATTACAAATAGGGGGATTCCTCAGCAAAAAGAGCCACCGCTACAGTACCATATATCCAGTAACACTAGTAACTATTACATGGATATTCTCTATAATATGCCTTTTATTACTCGGGGACATGTACAACCTATCCACTGGCACAACAGTCGACATAAAAAACAGGCACAAGAATGTAATCACCCTCAATACACTACCATAATTCATGCAATGCAGCCACGAGATGATCAACCTTGTATCAAAAAAGAGAAATTGAAAAATAATCAACCAAAGCATTTTTAGCTACATTACAGAATTCTTAGCTTGTTATCTTTATATCAAGATTCACTGGTTTCTTATATAGGCAGTACCTGAAGCTCCAACGTCGATGATCTAGGCCAAAGACTATGAAAATCAGTATTTAGCTTGTCATCTCCACATCAAGATTCATTGGTTTCTCTTCAGACACATAGGCTGCCTCTGGATCTCTGACTTCTGCAAACTTTGCTGATGCAGACTTTGATTCACCTCCTGTGAGCGGACTCCTCAACTGAGCCACACTGGGTCCACTTCCATATTAGAAACCCTCGGCTGGGACTGAGGCTGCACCTCAACTTCTGGATAAGCAGCTTTAAACCTTGCTTGTAGCCCTTCATCCACCAATTGTACTCCATTCAACTGATTACCTAGTGCCATCCACCTGATTTACTAACAGAACAGGTCAACTCAAAAGCCCAGATTATGTTAGGAATTTATTATAAGGACGAAAATCACAATCAACTAGAGTAGGAAATCAGAGTAAAGTTTGCAAGTTAATTCCTATATGTAAAATGAGAAAACTCAAATAAACAAAAACAAGCATTGACATAAAGATATTTAATAGTAACACTCTAGCGCATATGACTGTATCATATTTACACAAACCAAGAATATATCACAAACAGTAAAGCCAATACCAAAATCCAAAGTTTGAGATGGACGTAATAACAATTGCTCCAATAGAATCAAGATATAAAAAATATCAAAAAAATATTGTTGTGTTCAGTATGTTGATCAATCAATTATGACATAAAAGTTATATTGAATCAGAAAACTGTTCCTAAAAGTCTGGTATTTTTAGGAATACTAGCATGCAATTTTTGATTCTTGGGGACGACTCTTCATCTCTAAAAGAAATTCGTATGTGTAGATTTTGAAAAAGAACTTACTAAAACAAAACAAAATGGAATGTACAAGGGTAGAAATATCTTGAATTAAGACTGCCAAGAAACTGAAAATGATGAAATAAATAGGCAAGATACGATATAGTCCCTCCATCTCATTATAGTTGCTTCCTTTATCGGGTGCAGGAGGTGTGGATTTTAGGATGTGCCCAAAAAAAAAATGTTTTAATGCATGCCCCGCATGTTATGCATTGAAAATCATCATAAGTACATGAACGCTATTCTATTAAGAATGCATACCCCACATGTGTCATATGCATGTGAGCAAACAACTCCAGCTTTCTTGTCCTTGGAATTGTCCTCTCCAGCATGGCATACAGCTGCGAAGTAATGCACTTATTATACTAGTACAGCTTTTCTGAAAAAGATCATACTCAATAGAAACATGAGTACAAAAATATAGAAACAATAAATATAGTGAAATAATCTGGCTGAAGGAACCAAATTTAGTAGTCATCTGCTAAAGCAACAGGGAGGAATGTAGCCCAGGAATCACGGAAACCCAACACCTCCTAGGTTGGGAGACATTTCAGTAACTGAAACTCTTGTAACCCGTTGCCGAAAAGTGAATGAATTTCCAAAAAATAGTTTTTAGAAAAAACAAATATTGAAAACTTTGGGGAAACACCCCAATTAGCAATGGGGACATAACTTGTATAATGAATGAATGAAGTGTATTGTGATGCAGAAAGGAAAAATAAATTAAAAAAATTTATTATTAATTTTGTATTGTTATTTAGAGATAAATGTTGAGTTATTAATGAAATTATTTAGTAGGCTATTATAGTAGTAGATTTCAATTAGGAAAGTTTATTATAGTAGTAGATTTTAGTTAGGAGATTGTTTCCTTTTTAAAGTAGGGTTTTACTTAATCTCCAAGTATTGGGTTTTCTATTTAATACTTCATTATTTTTAGATTATTGAATATATTAATTTGAGATTAAAGTTGTGTGCTTTTGTATGTGTTTCTTTACCAATTCTTTGCGGAGATAGGTATTCTTATTTCTTCTATGTACCCCGTTCTACATCATAATGGTATCAAAGCCAAAATTCCTGATATCGTTTGATTTCACTTAATTCCTTCCAACCCAGTTTTTCTGACCTTCATCAAATTGTCGAAGTTCGCAAGAGAATCGACAATAATTTTTCGAGACGAAAGCACGATCTACAGCAGGAATCGTGGTCGTCGTAATCTAAATACACTCCAAAAAAAAAGTTATGCGTTACTGTTCATTGAATCATTGTTACAATGCGCGACACCGTTCATCAAATTTCTAATGTTCTGCCAAATTACAGTTTAGTACCCCCAAGTTTTTGAAACTTTCAATTCAGACCCATAAGTTTCTGAAGTTTTCAATTCTGCCCCAAAATTTCTTAAACTTTCAATTCAACCCCTAAAGTTTCTAAAATATTTAATTTAACCCCCACAATTTTTGAGTTTTCAATTTAACTCCCAACGTTTTTGAAAATTTCAATTTATCCCCTCTACATATATATAATGTTTTCCAGGTTTAACAATCCAGACTTTCTTCTGGCTAAGATAAAGTAACTTGAGCATCGAACTTTGGTCATATGCGAGCAACTTAAATGGTCTCGTGTCCCGTATAGTGCCGAGTATTGGAAATTATGCGATGAGCTTGCACTTTCTGAAACAAGTCTTAAATTTAAAGGCACATTAAGAGTACATAACCACGTGCTATGTTCGTCCATATTTTGTTCAAGTGCAAAAAAATGTTCAACCTAATCGTGTTTGTTCAACTAAAGCGACACGTTCACAATAGGAGACCCGCAAAGTAAATTCTTACAAGACAATTGATGAATATCTCACAATACGTATCAATAAGACAATAACCAAAAAAGAAATTGGTGAGATAAAGAGGAACAAGTGCTCTCACATATTGATGTTTGTGAGAAACATGAAGCGGAAGTTAAGTGTGTTGGACAACTTGCAGATTCAGAGATGGTTTACAATGAGAAAATTGAAGTTAAGTTTGACTCCAAATGGGAAAACATTAAGGAAAATAAAGTCGAGGTCAACCATGTTGATTTTCTCTTTCCGGTTCATACATTTGAGTCCCCAGCTACTTCAAATTTTTATATTATGTCATTGTTATTCCCGAAAATTGTGCTCATGACATTAAAACATCAGATGCAAATGTTTTGTTCAAAGACATTTCTCGGACTGTGGTTTATTATTCTATGATATTTCAAAACCCGAGAACGAGTTTTTTTCAAAGGCGAAGAGGATGATGTGGAACGGAAGAAATTCAAAAATTTTATTATTAATTTTGTATTGTTATTTAGAGATAAATGTTGAGTTATTAATGAAATTATTTAGTAGGATATTATAGTTGTAGCTTTTTATTAGGAGAGTTTTAAGAGTCCTTCTGGGGTGACATTGTTCTAGCGACTTTTTTTTTTGGTTTTTCTTTATTAACTCCCAAAAAATGTACAGTCTGTACAGACCTTGTTTTTTGTATGTATCCAAATTACACCTAAAACACTGTTTTCTATAACAATTCCAGTTGGAATAAATACTATACATTTTTTGGAAGTTAATAAAAAAAATGTCTCTAGAATGTCACAAAACCAATGTCTCCCTAGACTTATTGGAGTTTTAATTGTAGTAGTAGATTTCAATTAAGAGAGTTTATTATAGTAGTAGATTTTAGTTAGAAGATTGTTTCCTTTCTAAATTACGGTTTTTACTTAATCCCTAAGTATTGGGTTTTATTTAAGCATTGTAATACTTTATTACTTTTAGATTATTGAATATAGTTATTTGAGATTAAAGTTGTGTGGTTTTGTATGTGTTTCTTTACTGATTCTCTGCGCAGATTGGTATTCTTATTTCTTCTATCAACCCCATTCTACATCATATTGTGGCCGTGTTAATATAACTTTTGGTTGAATTGTTATTTTAGAAGTGTTTTGAATTATATTAATGGTGAACTGTGACGAACTGTTGTATCTTAATTCTTATTTTAAATGGAAACACACACATACACACTCACATATACACACACACACACATATTTACTCTAAGAAAAATGATTAACACCAACAGTACTATTTCTGAGGGAACTGATTTGGTCGACATTAGCTTAATTCCGATGAAATATTCCGTTGAAGATATTTCCATGGTGCGTGTTTTTACTGTCAGCGCGCGAAGAATTCTCGACCGAATAGGCATATTAATCTCGAATGAATGTTCGTCAAAAATAAACTATTATCAACAGTATATTACCGTTGAGATTAGCCTTTTTTTCATGTAGTGATTGCTCGGGGCTCATAGCCCGAACATGATATTGGGGCCCAATCCCTTATAACTCGACAATTCGACAGGGCTCGATACCAACCACGACGCCCGAACCATGTTATTTATGCTTTTGGGACTCTTACCTATATCTATTTATTTATATTTGGGCTTATTAGTAATGGGCCCCGTCCGACGATAACGGAAACCCAGGTCAGTCTATCATCAAAATATTCGACTATAAATATTTGGAAGACTTATAGTACGTAATACACACTCTTAGATTCAAAAGAACTCTCCATAGTTATTATTAACTTTACCATTGCAAACATATTCAAAGGCAATCCCTCTCTTCATCTGTTCATTTCAGTTTTATCCGGAGCACTCAGATCCGGTGGTGGAGTCGGGTGAAATATAGCATCATATATATAGATACACACATACATACATATTATATTAAATGTTGGATAAAGGTGAAAACTTCTTACATACCTTTCTTCAACTACGTAATAAATGTCACAATTTGTGATATTATTACAGAATCTAGCCCTAACAAACATAAGCAATATGCTGATATTGAGGCGTTGTTGCTCTGTGATATATGTTATTTCTATCAGATTCTCTAAGTTATAGGCTCATAGTATAAATTTAAGTCGAACAATTCACCTTACTGTCTGTGCCAACAGATCCATAGATCCATAAAATAAACATATGTTTCATGAGATACAGTCTGCCTAGCACTCAACACACGATTATAAGCCCCTTCCATGAAGGATTGCTCCAATTCCACATCATGCTTGATGCAAGGATTCCCCAATGCACTGGTTGAAAGTAACTCCAATTCAGTGTAGAATTTAGAAAATTCTATTTTGCACAAGGAGTCTCAAAAGGCTGAGACCCAAGATGTGGAATTCCTGAGGGGTTGGTGGAAGACGACCACTGCTCCATCAAAAGAAACACATACATCAATCTCCTTTGAGGTACAAATTAATATAAGATATCTTGGAGACTAAAATAGTTAAAGGAATAATTAGTTTGATGAGATTCATGCAAAGATGACTTCAAGAATTTATTTAGATCTAACGAGGTTTTCTTTTTTGGGAATGTGATCTAACAAGTTGAATAGATAAAAACCCACTATAAAAGTTCAACCATCCAAAAAATTACATAATGAGAAATGCCAATAGAAATTGCAAGGCAAAACACTAAATTATCAAGAAATGACTATTATACAAAGTAGCATAAGCTTGTATGAATCATGACATTGTGGCCCTCTTGTAAATGAATTGTTATGCCTATAAACAAACTGATACAACATTGTAGTCAACCAGTTAGGGGTCGGCAAACTAAACTCGCATGTTAAACAAGCCAAATATGGTCCAAATTCTAGACTCAATACATTGAACGAGTTAAGTGCATGAGACACAAAAAGCCAAAATATAGCATCAATCTTAGGTCACAAATGTTAAAAGCACCTCCCCCAAGTTTAACAAATATGGTAGAGAAAGAGAAATAAAGTCCTTGTCCCTTTTAACGAATTGTATGGCAATATATGTTTCATGGTTCGTGATTATGAATGTTCAATTGACTAAAGCAAAAAACAATTTGTATTCACCTTGCATCCGTGTAAAAGGGCTTCAACGGGAAAAAGTCTCTATCAAAAGCATCCTGACCCTCAGTCTTAACACTTAAAACGACTGCATGCTCATATATATATATATATATATATATATATATATATATATATATATATATATATAGAGCCCATTTCTTAAGCTCACCCTTATTGAGCTCACCCCGAACTCACCCAACCTTTTTTTTTTTTATAAAAAAAAACATAATTAATAAAAAATGTATAATAATTTTTGGAATTGAAAGTTTTTTAAAAAAAAGTGTTTTGGGTGTGATTTGGGTACATATAACAAAACAGTGTTGTACAGACTGTTTTGTTATATGTACCCAAATCACACCCAAAACACTTTTTTTAAAAAACTTTCAATTCCAAAAATTATTATACATTTTTTATTAGTTATTTTTTTTAATAAAAAAAAAGGCAGGGTGAGCTCAATAAGGTTGAGCTTAAGATCCTTGCTCTATATATATATATATATATATATATATATATATATAGACACATATTCAGTGAAAATTTCTCATACTAAGAAATTAGGACAGAGAAAGTAAAATATGGAAGTAATTAAATGGAAGAAAAACATTTTTCAAATAGATATACAATATTCTAACTTGATGACCAAACTTCTAGATAAGCTAGGAACACCGGACATTTTATGTCAAGCATAAATTATAATAGAAAATTTAGTTCCCGATATCTAGAGGGAAACAAGACTTAGATTGCTACAACTCGTTATCTAAGGGTGATACTGTTACTTTTTGCTGGGATTTTACCACTTTTTCTCATTACACACTTACTTTGGCCCAGAGTAAATGACCTAGGTTCGCTCATTTAAACGTAGATAAAAAGCATCAACCCATCTATACTTCCCACTCTAATTGAAAATTTGGCAATAAACATAAAAAAATAAAAGAGCCTTTTTTGTTCTGATATTGGGCTTGTCCATATCAACAAGAACAATAGTCAACAATTAATCTCGATACAAAAAAAGCCAACATCAATGGGCCCTAGTCTCTAGCTCTGTCATTAAAATTATCATGGGAACATCCACGTAAATCCTACACAATGAACCATGTCTACCCAAAAAATAATGTTTATCAACACCACTGTTACATGTAACAGACTTGGTAAAAAAAAATGTTAAGGGTAACAATGCTATCAACATATATATAACAGACTATGTGAAGAACATTTCTTGCTATTGTCAACTCATGTACCATACGGCATTAATTTTTGCTTCAAATAATGGAGGAATACTTCTTAATTCTGTCAGCAAGACCTGAAAGATAGATACTATGATAGTAACACACAACATATGTAATAACGAAAAATCAACACTTAACAAGAACCATGGGAAAATAAAAATATATCACATATGTTCTTTAAAGTCAATAAGTTGGATATGTAAGCAGAAGTCCCACTATACTTGTACAGTAGTAAACCCGGAGTTCTATACACAATTCCCCAATATTACATCTTTTTACGAAATAGCGCATACTATATTGAAAAAGATATCATCTAGTTGGTTCCATTAAATCAATACTTGCCATTTGCCAACCAGTGTCCTGTATAGCATTAATGAGATGTGCAACACTGCATTTCCTTATTCTTGAATATTCAAACCATTCTCCTTCGCACACTTGTGACGTCTAATTCAACTGTTACTTTCCTCAGACAGACAGACATAAGTTAGACCTCTATATCCAATTGCTCACATATCGATGCAACCAATAAAGTCTCCCTGAGTTCAACTCTAAGCCAAATTAATTTATCAAATATGAAAACAGGAGCTTTTTTGGAGTTCAATTCCTCAATTTAATCTTTTAAACTTCTTATTTTACAAAATATATTTGTGACTATGTATTTTCCATAAAGATAGTGCCTTTAAGTTCTTAACGTTCCTAAATCATAACAAATCTATAAGGAGTAATAGTCCAAATGTAATTAGAAATCCTTTTCCGGTCCATGAATCGGAATCCACATATGGTTAACAAGCCATTGCATTACAAAATTCTGACCTCTAAACCAATAATAATAATAATAATAATAAAAGTAAATTTTGAAATATTAAAAGATACTTCATACTTGGGACTTCAGCCAGCGAAGGAATAAGGGGAAAACATGGTTTATCAATGTATAATTCGAAATAGAAGTACCGACATAAAACTGAAGAAAAAAGGTTTAGGTTTTTAAATAAAGAATCTTTGAGACACGGAGACATGGGGACTAAGGAAAACAAGTTTAGGTTTTTAAATATGGAGAGAATAGTATAAGAGTAAGCTGACCTTGAGTTGCATTACAAAATTCTGACCTCTAAACCAATAATAATAATAATAAAAAAAAAAGTAAATTTTGAAATATTAAAAGATACTTCATACTTAGGACTTCAGCCAGCGAAGGAATAAGGGGAAAACATGGTTTATCATTGTATAATTCGAAATAGGAGTACCGACATAAAACTGAAGAAAAAAGGTTTAGGTTTTTAAATAAAGAATCTTTGAAAACACGGAGACATGGGGACCAAGGAAAACAAGTTTAGGTTTTTAAATATGGAGAGAATAGTATAAGAGTAAGCTGACCTTGAGTTGAGACAGGATTTTGGTACAACTATCAAAATCGTTCCGTACCATAGCAGCTCTAAATCGATCGAACCTCTGAGCGGTTGATCCATCTCTCTCTATCGACTTCTCAGTTTTCTATCGCAGATTGCAGGACGAGAGCTCCTTGAATTTGATTAATTAGTACATTACACTTTGCTGATCGCAGAGGAAGCAAAAGAAACCGCGAAAAACGCCGGAAACGTTCATATACCGCAGGGAACCCATATAACCTGAGTAAAACCGAAAATCCTTCCCAAAATGGAGCTCCGACCCGAATTGTACGAACGGTAAATTTACCAAATCATAACTGTACGAACTGTAGACCACTCCGGAACAGCAGAGGAGGGATAACCGGACGCTAAAAGAAGCTGCGCGTCTCCGGGCGAAGCCCCAGCATGTTTTCGCCGCAATTGGGTTGAAAGAGTGATGACGAGAAGTTCGGTGGTGGAGAATTTGGGAGGAGAGAGAAAGCGGCACCACTGAGATGTTGAGTTTGGGTGAGAGTTTGAGACGGGAGAGATGGATTGGCGAAGACAGCCTCCATTTTTCGTGGAAAAATATTTTTGGGTTTAACTAGTGAGTTGAAATGAATTGGTTTGTGATTTCAGGGCAGTGATGGGCTACAGGAAGGTGGGAATTTGTGATGATGGGATTTTGTTGGAGATAAGAAACCACATCTACGTGCTGTGCTGGGCTGGGCTGGGCTGGGCCCGTGTTTTGGCTTGCGTATCTTTTCTTGCTACCGGTTATTTTTAGTATATTTCATTATTTTGTACTCCAACTATCCTTTAATATAAATCTTTTAAAAAAATATTTTTATACTTTAATATAAGTCGTTTGAGAATTTTAAGTAAATATTAATTGTTTAGTTTCTAATATTAGCTTAAGTATTAAATATAATTTTAGTCGTCTCACTATTTTTTGTTCAATAAATAACACTATTTTTTTTAATATAAGGACAATATAGACAATTGATATTATATTTAATACTATATTATTATTTTTTTAGTATTTATGCACAAGTCTAAAACGATTTATATTAAAACATGGAATGAGTATGAATCTAGCAAAGGAGGAGTGGGGATGCAACCCACGTTAAACAGTGATTGAATTTTAATTTGTTGGGGGATTTTGTGACACCCCCAAAATTAGGTATACATCACCCATCTTGGATCGTCAGATACATGGTACAGAATTTAAATACAATTTACTAATGCAACTGTCGTGTACAATACGACAAAACATAAACTGTGAGTTTGAATACAAATATTGTCTTCTAGAGAGTATCCATACTCAAAAGGAGTCCTTATTACAATTATTATCACACTATTACATAGAATAGTGAGGACTACTAATGCTATCATCTGGTCCATCACTCCGTTTCCCGACTCGTCCTAGCTATATTCTCATTTCCTGAAGAGAACCGTGAAAGAAAGGGTGAGCTCAACTAGCCCAGTAAGAAATATTATGACTAAGATAATGCAGAATAAATTATCATTAGTCTTCAACAATGTTAAACTGATAAAATACAATAGACATCAAGTTTAACTGCAGCGGATCAAGCAATCTATTAAAAGAGTCAAGTAGAGAATAAAATCTACTATCTTTTATGATTTAAAAGGTTTTTCATTACTTTTATCGCTGAGACACAGCTAAAAAAATAATCCACATCATCGAATCACCCTTGCACTACGGCCAAGGATATTCTTTAGTATCACGACCACGAATTATCTGTAAGACCCCAACTTATTAATGAATAAAATCAAATTTTCTCTAAATATTATTGTGAATAATAAGGGGTTAATTTGATATAATACTTTGGTTATGGGTGAAATGTGCAAATTTTGCAAAATAAGCAAGTGGTTATAAAATATTTATTTTGTCGGGGAATATTCGTTTGGTCGTGGAATATTCTTGCTGTCGGGGAATATTCGTACGACGGCGCAGCCTTGTGTGGGCCCCATAACGGAAAGCGATTGGATGAAGAAAACGACAAGTATAAGTTGTTTATAAATAACGGCGTAGTTGTTACCGTTAATACTGTTGGAATACCCGGTGGTTAAAATACAGTAGCACACGGTATTGCACCAATTATTGATTCTTACGTAAGAAGGCACTACTCAATAATTGTTACAGTAGTTATTATTCAATATTTTATTTTATTGATTCAATAATTGCTGCGTTGATATTTTATATTATTATTGTTTCAATAATTGTTGCTGCACAGTATTTTCATTTATCAGATCAATAATTCATATTATTTGAATAATATTATTAGATAACATTATTGGCAATGTCTAGAAAGTTCTATCTAAGGAGAGGTTTGGTCATCTAATTTCGCGCCAATAAGGAGAAATTCTTATTGAAAAGCCCCCTCTTTCCTGGGAACGGCCTGGTTGTCATAAATGTGATTCTGTAATATTATTTATGAATAATTAATTATTGATTCATATGATAAGGAAATATTTATTTTATGTGGATATAAATGAGGGATATATTTTTGTGGTTAAAAATGAAGGAGTTAATGTTGAGGTTTTTATCAGTATTTTTGTCGGAATGGAAAATCAGGGTTTTTGAGATATTTTGCGGGGGTTATAATTTTTAATCCGACCGTTGGATCGTGGTAATTTTTGGATATGTTATACATATATAAGTTGAGTATATGCCCACAAATTTTGAACCGTTAAAAATGAACGTATGATTTATTATGAATTTTACGAGATGACTGGTTCAGAAATTGTTGAATTTTCGGAGTTAATCATTTTGGTGAAAAATTCTAGAATTGGTAGGCCCCACTCTTGGTTGGTGAAGAAATGTGCTGAGATTTTTATTCAAATGTGGTGGGTGAGAATAGTAGCAGGTAAAGCCATCAGGTTGCAGGTTAAGTCTGCTTCGGTGTGCTAACATTTTCCTATAAATAGAGGGCTACGTTAGAATTGAAAATCACACCAGAAACAAGTTTTCTCTCTTTCTCTCTCTACATTATTGAGTGTATTTTATGAGTATTTAGATACTTTGAGAGTTTCTATTTATCAGAGCAAATTTCTTTCAGCCTTATACCGGTATTCCGACCAGAAGTACTGATATCTTGAGGTAAGGGATATTATTTTCTTTTTAAATGATATTATTTTTTTCAATATCATTATGCTGAAATATTGATATGAATTTTTATCAAATTTAGAACTTTTTGTGTCGGGGTTACTATTCACGTATACGTTACTATTCACGTATACGATACTATTCACGAATACGGCACTATTCACCGAAAAATAAAATTTTCTCTTTTTGTTCAAGATGTCTATTATGGTTACTATCTTTGATTGTATCCATGTTTTGATCTTTATTTTTGAGTTCTGCTTCACAATTGATTATTATGAAGTATTATTGATCTTGGATAAACTGTTATACGAATCCCTACTATTTGTCCTTCTGTCTTATTGGATTCGTTCTCTTTAAGATATTTTTCATCATCCTCAGTCCTAAATGATGATATTACTGAATATCTTTGGCCTGTAGTGCAAAGATGTATGATTACTTGATGAATATCTTTGGCCTGTAGTGCAAAGATGAACAGGTGTTGAGATGAACATGACTGACAGGTGATACAAATGAATATCTTTGGCCTGTAGTGCAAAGATGAATATTTGGATAAAGATGATTATTAATTGATGTTACAGGGAAAAAATATTGATGATGGACTTTTAAATCTTAGAAGATAGTAGAATTCATTCTCTACTTGACTCTTCTAATGGTTTGTTGTTTTCGCTGCAGTTGTTGATCTAAACTTGTTGTCGATTATATTTTATCAGATTTTTCCCTGTTGAATACTAATGATAATTTGTTGTATATTATCTTAGTCATAATATTCTTTACTGGGCTAGTTGAGCTCACCCTTTTCCTTTTTGTTCCATTTTTCTTCTCAGGAGGTGAGAACATAGCAGGATCTAGTCGGGGTATGGAGTAATGGTTCTAGAAAGATGTTTTAGCAGTCCTCACTATTTCTGTAAAATAGTGTTTGAATAATTGTAATGAGGATTTATTTGAGTGTGGATATTGTCCAGAAGACAATATTTGTATTTAAACTCACAGTATGTGTTGTCGTATTTTGCACGACAATTGTATTATTGAAGTTGTAGTTTGCTTTCTGTACCATGTATTTGGCGACTCAGAATGGGTGTTGTATACCTATTTTGGGGGCGTCACAGTTGGTATCAGAGCTTAGGGATATGATCCCTGGCTGAGATGTGAGACAAGAACTATGAGGGGAGAGACGGGGAATTCCTTCGCTAGTATGACCTGACTAAGTTTATTTGGTGTTTATTTGGCCGGTCAGAGTATAGGGATAATATATGACATGACTATTAACCCTTGTTTTATGGCAGTATTTAAGAATGGCAGCTGAGAACGTTAATAATGGAGTAAATCAGACCGTGGAGACACCTTTGATCACCACCCAGGGGAACGTGCAACAAGAAGGCAATATTCCTCCTGTAAATAACGTTACCGAGCAAACGATGAATGATGGAATGTTTAGGAGCTTTTTGCAGTTCATGCAAAATCAGACGAGGGAGACTCGTGTGCAGAATACGGGTGGAAATGATAACAACGCGCGGTTTGTCACAGCTAAGCAGTTCAAAGAATTTGGACCACCCGAATTTAAGGGAAAGCCGGATCCGATCATGGCGGAAACGTGGGTCAAGCAAATTACCAAGATATTCGATGTCTTGGGATGCACGGAGGAACAGAAGGTTCCATTCGCCACCTTTATGTTCCGCGGTGAGGCAGACTACTGGTGGGAATCTGTGAAGCGTACCCAGCCTGACGCACTCAACATGTCCTGGGAAACATTTCAAAAACTGTTCAATGACAAGTACTTTCCTGAAAGTATTCGTCATATGAAGGAGGTGGAGTTTATCAGACTGGAACAAAACAACATGACGGTGTCCCAGTACGAGGCGAAGTTTGCAGAGTTATCCAGGTTTGCACCTCATTTGGTCGAAAATGAGGAACGAATGACAAGGATGTTTCTGAGATGTCTAAAACCCGAGATTCGGCAATATCTTATCTCTCATAAATTTTCTTTATATTCAGATGTTGTAAACAGGGCTCAATTATTAGAGCGAGATAATGAGTATGTGCAACCGAGGGACCACAACCAGGGTCATACCGGTGGCGGTAGTCAGCGAAGCAATGAAAACCAGCAGGGAGGAAAACATTCGGACAAAAGCGGTAACCACTCTGGTGGTAATCGTGGTCGTGATAATAGAAGGAGCGAGTCAGGAGGAGATTTCAAGAAGAGAAGGTACAACAATGATAACGTGAAGACGTCAGCACAAATATCAACTGTGATGGTTGAGAACAAAAAGACAAAAGCGTTTGAAAGACTTGGGAAAAAATAGAGTACACGAGCGAGGGAACGGACAGATACGGAAGTGTACCGACACTTTTATTTTAAAAAATAAATTATGGTTGTATACATTAGAAATACCCTTTAAAAACTCTAACTTTTGTTCGTTCTATTTCTTTTAACAAATTACATAGGGGAAAAGAAAGCGGGAAATGAAATAATATATTTTTGGGTGATTAATATTTACTAAAATGGGTACTTTACCCGCTAAAAAATGGAGAATCTTCACATAGTAAAAACGATGCTACTAGTTTAAAAACGATGCTACTAGTAGTAGTGAAAAAACGATGCGTTAAATCTAATTTAAGAATTAAGACACATATAAATGTCCTTTTCTGGAAAGTGATGCTACTAGTAGTAGTGAAAAAGAGCTGTGCATGGGAAGGGGCCAAATAATATTGGGGCCCATCTATGTCCTTTTGAGCTCCCTAGCTATTATAATTATTACTCCTAAGATATCAAGATTCTAGTAGTATTTGATTGGTTCTTTTATCATTTTTCTTGAGAAAAAGGACACCGTGCAGTAGTAGTATTTGATTTACTTACTTGTAGTTTACATTTCCACCAAAGCCGTATGCTATTTGTCTATGTGTTTTGAAGGAGTAGAGTTATGACTAAGCCTAATAAACTGGAGCATCATATGGCAGCCGTGAAAGATCAGCAGCAAGTAGACCCACTATGACAGCTGGGCACCAATTATGAGGCCAGCCACATGAACTGCAGCGATGCCCGCCGGAGCAGAGGCGACGAACAACATCAAAAATTCCTCCTACTTGGACTCCCGAGAAATTCGATAATGGAACAAATCAGCACAACTGCACAAGAGAGCCCAAACCAGCAACCATGGCCAAAACAATTCTTCAAGCTACGTATGTGAAGAGTAATAGGCTGAAGACCCAGCAGAGATACTCCAGAAATCAGGACGGAAAGTCCATGGATACCAACAAGAAACCCAATGCACAATGAATAACCATAACAACATTCAAATATACAACCACAAGGTCGGGGTTGAAAGCAACAGTGCAGGATAGCCCAGACCACATAATGGATTCACATCATCCATTCAAAGACATTCATGCGCAATTAGCAACACCAATAAGAGTATACTAGTCAAGGAACCAAGGCATTTAGAACCTATAGAAACAGTGTTTGGCTAGAGCATCTAACCATCAATCACAAAGCTTTAAAGTGGCTTAGGGTCAGCCAGCCTTGATTGTTGCCTGCCCGTCGGATGATATTTCAAACAAGATTTGAGAGCACGGAATGAAATGGTAGATAAAGCATCTTGCTTTGCTAGGTTAACTTTATCAATCAAGAGTTCAACACGATCAAAGTGTACTCTTATGCTTGCACTATATTCTGGTGCAATATTCAGCCTCTGAATACTAGGAGGATCTGGAATTTTCCCTTACCATTAGTAGATCTCATTGGGCTACTCCGAAAATCAGGACGGAAAGTCCATGGATACCGACAAGAAACCCAATGCACAATGAGTAACCATTACAACATTCAAATATGCAACCACAAGGTCAGGGTTGAAACCAACAGTGCAGCCCAGACCACATAATGGAGTCGCATCATCCATTCAAAGACATTCATGTGCAATCAGCAACAACAATAGGAGTAATACTAGCAAAGGAAAGCAAGGAATTTAGAAACTATAGAAACAGTGTTTGGCTAGAGCATCTAAGCCTAGCTTTGATAAAGCCATCGATCACAAAGCTTCAAGGTGGCTTAGGGTCAGCCAGCCTTGATTGTTGCCTGCCCATCGAAGGAATTCCAAGAAATTTGACTGCACGTAAAACAAGGGAAAAAGGCCGAATCTCATTCATCCAGTTGCCAAGAGTGGATTCTGGAGCAACACTCATATATAATCGTATAAGCCAATTTAACCTAGCAAGTTGGTAATCCCTCATCTTCCCCTGAATACCTGCAGAGGACAAGTTGAGAAAAAAGCTAAAACTTTTCTCCTTGAAATTGAAAATCACCTTAGCCTGCAGGAAACTAGCCTAGACAAACCTCATTTACATATAAGAAAACTCTCAACAACCATCTACCAGTGTTGCACATGAAGATGATGGATCTATATTTTGAAAAGAAACACTTGCAACAAGATCACCAAACACCCCAAACATATGAAAAATTGGATCAGATATTAACAGGCTAAATAATAGATGAAAGAATTGAACTTTAACTGGGATAATTCAAAAATCAACTCTCACTGCAAAATTCAAACAACCACAAACATTCTCAGTTTCATCTACAACTGAAACTCACAAAGTACAGACATGAAATGACCACAATTTCAAACCTGATTTTGACTCCAGTTTTCTCAACAATTTCAATAGCAGTTTCAATTATAGTGACAAAGAGTTTGATATTTCCAAAAAGAAAGAAATAAAATTGACACCCAACATTTGTGGAACAAATTCTGTGCATGGACTAACGAGGGAGTACATCTTCAAAGAGCTGAAAACTTCTTGATCATGTACAGCTAGCATTTTACTTCTACCGAAAATAAATAAATGAAAACCTCTATTAACCATATTTCCAACAACACTTCAACGAAAAATATTAAACATTGTAGTTGGTAATTGTAGCGTCCGATAGTTGGTATGAGAAAATGGGGTTAGGGGGTTGTTGTGTTGTTAGTGTAGCTGTGTGAAAGGTAGAAGATGGTAATTGCGTTACATGTGATATAGGAACAAAGGGGGTTTCGGTGTAGTGTAAGAAATTGAAGTAGGAACAACTTGGTGAGGTGAATTGAAGATGAAAGGTGTAGTGTTTGTCTGATTTCCAGGTGAAACAAAGTAATTAGATGCAGGCCATGTATAATCAGAGATTGGAATTGGTGATGTCGCCATGGGAGAAAAAGTTGGTGGTAAATAAGTGGATAGAGAACAAGTATTTTGGATGTGAGAGTGTTCAATTGAAGAGTGAGATGTAGAAATTACCATTGATGGATCATATTCCCTTTCCCATGCCCGGAAGTTGCCGAGGAACGGCTGCTTTGATACCACTTTGTCAATTTCTGGCCACCAAAATCTCGTAGCATCATCCTAGTAATTGATTGGAGCTGGAGCACTCATGTGGTACGCTCCTGGATGGAGATAGCACAACAAATCTGGACTTGCCATAGGTTAAACAGAAAGTAAAGAGAGGAAATAAAGGTGAGAAAAGATGAGGGAGATAAGGAAGGAAAAGTAAATTCATTCATTCATTTTCATAAGCAGTAATTGCAGTACATAGCTTCTATATATAAGGCATAATCACTCTCTCACTCTAACCAAGTTTGTAACAGAAATGACTCCACATGTATGACACGTGCATAACTAATACAAGAAAATAAAATATAAATTCCATTTTAATTGCCTCACATCACAGCTGACCTTGAGCTGAGACAGGATTTTGGTATAACTATCAAAATCGTTCCCTACCATAGCGGCTCTAAATCGATCGAACCATTGCAAAACCTCTGTGAGCGTTTGATCCATCTCTCTATCGACTTCTCAGTTTTCTATCGCAGATTGCAGGACGAGAGCTCCTTGAATTTGATTAATTCGTACATTACACTTCGCTGATTGCAGAGGAAGCAAAAAAGACCGCGAAAAACGAACCAGACGTCAGGAAGGCGCCGGAAACATTCATACACCGCAGGGAACCCATATAACCAGAGGAAACTTGAAAACCCATCCCAAAACGGGGCTCCGACCCGAATTGTACGAACTGTAAATTCACCAAACTGTAACTGTACGCACTGTAAACTACTCCCGAACAGCAGAGGAGGAATAACCGGACGCTAAAAGAAGCGGCGCGTCAGAGCGCGTTAGAGCTCCGTTTGGGTTGCGTCTCCGGCTGACGCTCCAGCATGTTAATGCAGCCATATGATTGAAATCTGGTCTTCAAATAGTTCGGGAAAGGAATGAATAGAAAACGTGCAGAGTGACGAACTTCAAAAAACACTCTTTTCTCTCTCTACCACTACACAAACAAGTCGGTGGAAAAACGAAGACAAAGAAGAAGGAAAGAGGGAAGTTGTGGCACTGGGAACTGCAGCCACACCACACCAGTAGCTTAAATCCATTCCAATTCCAAAATCCAAACGATTAAATGAGTGTATTACATTCCGAATGTGTTCATTTCTAGTATACTCAGCTGTTGTATTACATTATGAATATCTTCATCTCCTTCGTAAGTACTGATAATTCCTTTTTTGTAGGTGATTTCGTAGTCATAGCCCAACATCTTGCTCAGCCACTTTTGTTGCAAAAATGTGGTTAGCCTTTGTTCCATAAAGAACTTGAGGATCTGATGATCTGTTTTGATAATAAAATGAGTTCAAAGAAAATATGATCTCCATTGAGACACAGCTTGTATATGTGCTAAAATCAATTTTTCATACCCAGCCAAAGGCTTACTCAAGAAAGCTAATGGCCTTCCTCCTTGCATTAACACAGCCCCAATTCCTTTAGAACTAGCATCAGTCTTTATAATGAAAGGTTGGGAAATATCAGGTAAAGCCAATACAGAAGTGGAACTCATAGTCAACTTAAATTTGTGGAAAGCTTCAGAATCCCAATGAAACTGATCTTTCTGCAGAAGTTTAGTTAATGGCCCGGTAATTTCTCCATATTTTTTTATAAATCTTATGTAGTACCTGGTGAGTCCCAAAAATCCTCTGAGAGCTTTTACAGTTTTTGGTTCTGGCCAATTAATCACGCAAGCAATCTTGTTAGGATCTGCTGCAACTCTTATTGCAGAAATAATGTGGCCTGAGCAAAGGAACACTTGGAAAGTTTTGCATATAATGTATTCTTTCTGAGTATTGTTAATGCAATAGACAAATGTTCCACATTTGAATCCAAATCAGGACGAACTTGAAATGAAGCTGGAGCATTTGTAAGGCCAAAGGGCATTACTAAAAACTCATTATGTCCTGCATGAGTTCTGAATGTAGTCTTAGGTACATCAGGTGGATGCATTCGAATATGGTGATATTCTGCCCTTAAATCAAGTTAGGAATATCAAACAAAAAGTTGTGGCTTTGTCAGAGCAAATTAGGCAATTTGCCACAGTTCGTAGCAATATTACGGATGTAATGGGAGCAGAATCAACAGAAGAATTTCTCTCCAAATCAGTATTCAGCATCAACATAGGAAGCAATGACATTTTTCGGTTATTTCTTGACCAATAGTATTGTACCCAATGACATTTTTCGGTTATTTATTGACCAATAGTTTTGTACCCAAGGAACAATTCATCACTGCTCTGATGACTTCATATGAGAGCCACATAAAGGTGGAATACTTGTTCTTCACTGAGTTGATATGTGTACAGAAATCCATGGATTTTACTTTGTACTTGAAACTGATGTTTGTTTTGTTCGCAAGAAAGTTTGGCATTATAAGCGTGCCGCCAATAGGCTGCTGTCCATCGCAAAGAATTTTCAATCCTACAGGGGGTTGTTTGGGGATGGTAAATGAGTTTTCCAGAGCTTTCCATTCACAACTTGCAACCCTCATGTTGAAAATCAACTCGGAGCTTCCTGGGATGAAATCTTCACTCGAAACACCTATGAAATGACCATGAATGTTTTACAGAATCCTCATCTCTTCAGTAAGTAAATTGAATAAAAGGCACATCTTATTTAGATGTCTTTAGCAGCAATTTTCATGAATGTTGATTTTCAAATTTCAGAATTCAAAGATGTGGAAACTGCTTGCTGTGGATTCGAGAGTTAAATGCAGAACAAGCTTGTACTCCATCAGCTAATCTTTGTTCAAATCGTCGTGAGTACCTGTTCTGGGATTTGTACCACCCAACACAAACTGCTTCTCTCCTGGCAGCTCAAACCCTCTATGGTGGTGAACAAAGATTCGTATCCCCGATTAACTTTTCTCAGTTGACTAAGGATCTTAAATCCAAAGCTACCATCATATGCTAGCTTCTATTAATATATTTTCTCTAATTCAATTCTAGTTACCCAACTTCAGGAACTGCAGTTTTGGTCTGGTCTATTAAATGTTTCTTCATTCCCTTATTTGTATCGAAGATTTCACCAAGTGTAAGAGAGCACTTTTACTTTGGCAAGAAAGAAAATGTCGGTTGGCTATTTTGCTTACCACATGGTGATCAACAAAATGCATTAAGAACTCTCCTCATACTCATTTTTTTGCACCTATTTTTGGACTAGGCTTAATTACCATCTCTATGTGGTCGGCTGTTTGTTGTGATTTCACAATCACAAACTATGAAAAATCAAACAAAATAAGAATTCGGAAGAAAGAAAATCAAAACAATGAAAATTAAGGTTTGGATTAATGGAAGAATAGAACAGAGAAGTTTACAAAAGAGATACAAGAGTTTACAATTCCAAAAGCATAACCTTCTCTCTCTTCTATCTATTACTACCAGAATTTCCCTCTCAATTACAATCAGACAGCTGTTACTCAGCTCTAACTAACTTTCCCTCCTAATCTTGAATTTCTAATATGCCCTCGAAGGCCTTGAAGTCTGTTACTTCTGTTATCCCTCAGCTAAAATGTCCAGTTGTCATTGGCTACTTCATAACACTTCCCCACCCTCAGAATGTCCTTGTCCTCACGGACAGAAAATGAACTCTGGAAACTGCAAGACCATCTGTTGAGCATCCTCCCATGAGGCATCCTCCTCACAACTGTTAACCCAGTGAATGAGGTACTCAATCTTAGGTCTTATTCTGAAATTTAATCATCCTTGTTTGCAACACAGCTAGTGGAACTATTTTACGCTTTCCATCTGCAGCTATTGGAGGAAGAGTTGGAGCTATCTTATCTTGAGAACAAATTTGCTTCTTTACCAAGGAAACATGAAATACATTCTGAATCTGAGCAGTGCTAGGCAAGTTTAATTTATAAGCAACTGATCCAATCTTCTCTAGTATTTTATAGGGTCCATAGTATCCAGGAGCCAACTTGAAACTGGGGCTTTGAGCCAAACTAGACTGCTTATATGGTTGCAGCTTTAGGTAAACCGAGTCACCTGCACAAAAGCACCTTTCAGTCCTCCTTTTGTCTGCATAATTTTTCATCCTGACCTGAGCTTGCAATAGTCGATTCTTTAAATCAGCCAGTACAACACTTATTTCCTTAATAAATCTAACCACAGCTGGAATCTTGGTCTTTTCAGCCTGATGAAAGTTGAGATGAGGGGCTGAAAGCCAAACAAAGCTTCGAATGGTGTACACTTCAAAGCTGTATTGTATGGTAGTTGGTGTTATACCACCACTGAGCCAAACTGAGCCAAGATAACTATCTCCTTGGGTGCTCACAGCCCATACACCTTAAGTAGCATTCCAAGCATCTATTCAGTCTTTCCGTTTTGCCCATCAGACTGGTGATGATATGCTGAACTAAAGCATAACTGCACTCCCAATTGTCGAAATAATGTCTGCCAAAAGGAGCTAACAAACACCCTGTTCCTATCTGTAACAATATTCTGTGGCAAGCCATGAATTTTGTAAATGTTGTCAATGAATATTTTAGCTACTGAGTTGGCAATATAGGGATGTTGAAGTCCAATGAAATGAGCAAATTTGGAGAATCTGTCAACTATTACCAGTATAATAGTTTTGCCCTCAGAACTAGGCAAGCCCTCAATAAAGTGCATTGAAATATTAGTCTAGGTTTGTTGGGAACTTCCAAAGGCTGCAATAATCCTGGATATGGAACACTCAGTTTATGTCTTTGGCAAATGTCACATTCTTTAATCCATGTCTTAATGTGTTCTGTGGACTAGGTCAAGTGAAATAACCTCCAATCTTTTAATGGTGGCCTCGATTCCAGAATGTGCCCCCCTCCCAGAGGACTTGCATGAAACTCAAGAAATAGTTTTTTCCTGAGATCAGTTTGTGTTCCAACATATATCATTCCTTTGTACCTTTAAGACATTGTTTTGCAGAGTGTAATGAGGCTTGGAATCTGGTTGTATAATCAGCTGCTGTATTACATTCTGAATGTGTTCATCTCCTTCATAAGTACTGATAATACCTTTTTTGTAGGTGCTTTCATAGTCATAGCCCAACATCTTGCTCAGCCAATTTTGTTGCAAAAATGTAGTTAACCTTTGTACCATAAAGAACTTGAGGCTCTGATGATATGTTTTGATAATAAAATGACTTCATAGAAAATAAGATCTCCATTGAGACACAGCTTGTATAATTGCTAAAATCACTTTTTCATACCCAGACAAACCCATATGTTTTGGTGCCAAAGCCTTACTCAAGAAAGCTAATGGTCTTCCTCCTTGCATTAACACAGCCCCAATTCCTTTAGAACTAGCATCAGTCTTTATAATGAAAGGTTGGGAAAAATCAGGTAAAGCCAATACAGGAGTGGAACTCATAGTCAACTTAAGTTTGTGGAAAGCTGTGGAAGCTTCAGAATCCCAATGAAACTGATCTTTCTACATAAGTTTAGTTAATTGCTTGGTAATTTCTCCATTATTTTTTATAAATCTTCTGTAGTACCCAGTGAGCCCCAAAAATCCTTCGAGAGCTTTTACAGTTTTTGGTTCCGGCCAATTAATCATGCAAGCAATCTTAGTGCAGAAATAATGTGGCCTAAGTAGAGGCTCTTGGTGGATCAAATAAGAGATATTGAAGAGGGTAGCTCGTACGGGCTAATGCTAAAAAGAATATAGTTAAAGTTCAAGGGAGAGCTTGGTGTATTGAAGAGGGTCGGTCGTATGGGCTAATGCTGAGTATGGTTAAAGTTCAAGGGGGAGCTTGGTGTCGATGTGGATGGAGAGATCACGCATTAAGGAGGAGATTGTTGAGGTACCGCGTGATAGTAAAGTCCCACATCGAAACACAAAGAGTATATGCTCTAATGTACCATAAACCTAATAGGTTAACTTTTTGAGTCATGATGTGACTTCAGATGTAATATCAATCGTGTTTACAAAATTTGGATATTTCTCTTATTTGGGCATGCTTTTTTTTTATGCTATTGAAGTATGGTAATGATCTTTCATGGGGTTTCTCCCAAGCTCCACTGCAATATCTTTAATTATAAACAAAAGTATTTTCTTTATAATATCTTTAATTAATGGATCTCTTACCATTACTCCGTTTGTCACGGTGACCGGTGAGTATTGTGCAATCTCCCCAAGTTACATGAATATGCCAAAAACAAAAACAAAAATATCTTTTTGATGTCGTAATCCTCTATGCTTTACCTCATTGTACACCTAAGTATTTGGCTAAAATATGCACCAGGATTGAAAGATTTTCTTTACAAAATTGCACCTGGTTGCATGAAGTACATAATGCTACTGGAGCAATTCAGACTAAGGTTAGATGTTAAATTAATGGATTATAGCAGTCATAGACTCATAATTATCGTGCAAAGCTTCTTATGAGACGAGGCTCTGTAGATGTGTATATGTTGAGATGTCTAGTTTACTTGACTGGAGAGCCAACACGATCATGTGTTTGTCCGGTTCACAAAATAGCCAACAGAGTTCAGCAAATAATTATCAATAACAAAATTACGCAAGCTTGGATCACTTTCAAGTGTACATGAAATTGATTATTTTCTAATTTATTCTGTCTGCAGTGAACAAGATCAAACATCCACAATATTGTCTAAACTGAGTCGATAAATATAGTAGTATATATTTAGCTCTGATCACATTGAACATTGCCTTAGAAACTTCGCTCTTACGAGTTGATCTCCACAAAAAGGCTGGCCTGAGGATGTAGTCCTGCTTCTTCCAGAGACAAGGAGAGCTTGTCTTGTCCATATACAACACGAGGAAAGTTGTAGAAAAGGGTGCAACTCTCAAGCCTCTAAGCAACCCAAAGAATCGACATAATCATATAGAGACTGTAGTTTGGCGGTACGCTGAAACCTCCTTCCCTTGCGGTCGCCACTCGGAAAACTCACCAAAATCTAAATCATGTAAGAAAACCACAAACAAGAATCATCAAGGTCAGAAATAATGATTTTCTTTTACCAAGGAAAAAGTAAAAGAGATTCAAGTAAGCATATATATATATGAGGAAAACTATCCAACTGATTCATGCGACAAAGTTTTTGAACTTCATGTTTTAGGTATTATTGTAAACTCCACAATTTGGGTTACATGAACTTCAAGTCTTTACAACACGCAAGATTCTTCAAATAAAAAAAAGGCAAGTTAAAACACGACTAATTACCTGAATGACATCAGACCCTTTTTCAGGCTCAGCACCATATGACATGGCTTTCTCCTCGCGCAATCTAGCTAATGAAGCTTCTTTCTTAGCAGCTTCACGAGCCTCTTCTTCCTCCTTCAACTTCCTCTCAGCTTCAGCAGCTTACCTTTCCAGCCTTTCTTGCTCTTCCTTCCTAAGACATTCCCTGGCCTGATGTGGCAGGATACATTGACAGCAAAAAAACAATAAAAACTCAACACATTCCTATAAAACGTAAAGTTGTGATACGGAGCAGAGGAAGCATATTATCTGACCAAACGACAAAAGCATATTAACAAAATTAATAACCTATTACAAGTGAGATTATAAAATAGAAAAATGAGATATATGAACAAGTATATATGTTAACTTACATTACCATTTGCCACTCTTTCTTTTTCTTCAAGTTCCTCTGCCTTGTTTCCTCAGGAAGAGCTCCTTGGCTTGAGCTTCTACAGGCTGTTTGAGTAAACTTAAATCAAGTAAACAACTCTACGAATTCTGATCAAATAAGGGAAATCAATTCTAAACAAACTTAACTTGAGGTAAACCTAATATGTATCACCCAACAGCTAGGGACTTATATCTCAATTCAATACATTGCTTATAAACTCTCAATCCACATAAATATGGCCTAGGGCATCAACATTCCTTGTAAACTCTTACCAACATGTCCTGATAGGATGTTTAAAATATTACAACTGCCGAAATACTAGTAGAAATATCTATTTGGCGAATGATGGTGATATTTCTTTTGGTAATCTGATTCGGGGACAAACTGGTGCGATAACAAAGAACTCTGCAGACGCCATCCTTCAGGCTCCTTTAGGTACTGTTTTGAGTGTTTTGAGTGTATGTAATCCTGGATACTCATGACCAACTTGGTCAGCCTTGGATCTTCCCGTTGACCAAGTGCATTAAGAAAGTTGCGAGAAATGATATTCAACAACTTCTTAAACTGTGATCTATATATACCAATTTTTCTTCTTGAACCAAAATTATAAAAAATATAAAAGAATGTGTCTGCCATAACAATTGTCAATAGTTACGACTGATCAATCCGAGACATGAGCAAAGGTAAAAGAATATGTTGGCCTTAACAATGGTTATTAGTTGAAGAGTTGAGCTCGAACAGTAAAGAATGATGGATAATTACCATGCTCAGACATGCTGACCTGCACCAGGGAAATATTAACTACCCATGTGCCACAGTGTTGTTAAGCAAGTGACTATTTTCCAGAAACAACAAAAGGAAAATGCAGCCAAGCTTACCTGAAGAACAGTCGATATCCAGTAAAACCAAATAAAAAGGACAATGTATACCTTTTCATTGTTCCCATAGTTGATATACCTATGTAATTATTTTGAGCATGCTCTTGATCTTAGAAATTAAATACGATTCTCATAAACAAAAGGACTTGTTTCTCAAGAGAATCTAACAAAGACTTGTATACACTAGAAACCATCTTTATTCACAACTATGTTTAAGGTAGCCTGGAGCTTCTATCAAGAAAATAATGAGTTAGCAGCACCCAAAAAACTGCATTATTGCTAAAAATATTAAAACAAGTTATTCATAAGAAGAAAATAAATAACGGAAAAGCTTGGAAAAGGTAAAGAACTAAAGATAGCAGAGAAGATCAAATTTTTTTTATGATTCTTTCTTTTTCACTCCTTTTATGTTATATATGAAAATAAAAAATTAATGAAACATGAACGTGGGAGGGAGACAGACATATATACATTAGAAGTACCCTTTAAAAACTCAACTTTTGTTCATTTTGTTTCTTTTGACAAATTATAGAGGGAAAAAGAAAGCGGGAAATGAAGTAATATATTTTTGGGTGATTAATATTTACTAAAATGGGTGTGTGACTGCCAAAAAGTGCAGAATCTTCCCATAGTGAACATCAAAGAATGTTTTAAATCTAATTTAAGAATGAAAACTATTATTTACATATGTTAAAATGATATTTCCACATGAGTCTCTCATATGGAGGTGGGACACACTCACTATTCATGTGAGAGGGATCATGTGGAAATATCAATTTTTTTATGTGGAAATATTTGTTCCCTTTAAGAATTAAGACACATATAAAGGTCCTTTTTTGGGAAGTGATGCTACTAGTACTAATGAAGAAGGGCAGAGCATGGGGAAGTGTTTGGTGCCAAATAACACGAGGGAGGGACACGAAATAATATATTGGTGAATAAAGAAAGGCTTTGAGCGCCAATTTAAAATTTGAAATTTTAGATAAACTTATATACTCCTATCCCTTTACACATCTCCCTTTAATTTTGAAATTTTGAATAAATTTACCGTATCTTAATTTTTTTACAGTTCAGTTATTTTCATTGCAATTTCGTTACTTTTCTTACAATTCCGTCACATAATGCACATTAAAACAGATTCATAAGAATTTCATATAAAAATGAAAATTTGCATGTAACTCATAACAATAAGTTCTGAAAAACTTGCCTTGAATGTCCTGTATAACTTCACGCTAATGCGCCCTTCCAACGTCTTGAATAGTTTGCTCAAAAGCACAAAACATCCCAAGTAATTCTTGAACTTGTTTTATTGAATAGGGAATGGATTGACTCGTGTCAATTAAATAGATTACAGGAAGCCAGGAGTCTATTATTATCTTTCATGATGAATCTCATAACACTTATCAAGTATAGTCTAGCCGAACTCGAATAACATAAGTTGTCAATATAAATTCACGAAACAAAAGAAACTTCAATAATATTTAGATAATGAATTCACAAGGGAATTATAAATTCAAGATACAAATTATTCATTTCAAGCTTCAAAAGAAACTTTGATCCAAGATTTCTACTCAAAGAAGAAAGTTAGTATACTTGCAACAAGGCTTGTCATTGAATAAAGTTTTTCAACCAGATGTTAATTATGGATTTTCCACCAAAATGATTAACTCCGAAAATTCAATAATTTTTGAATCAGTCATCTCGTAAAATTCATAACAAATCATACGTTCATTTTTAATGGTTCAAAATTTGTGGACATATACTCAACTTATATATGTATAACATATTCAAAAATTACCACGATCCAACGGTCGGATTAAAAATTATAACTCCCGCAAAATATCTCAAAAATCCTGATTTTTAATACCTCCATCCCGACAAAAATACTGATAAAAATCTCAACATTAACTCCTTCATTTTTAACCACAAAAATATATCCCTCAATTATATCCACATAAAATAAATATTTCCTTATCATATGAATCAATAATTAATTATTCACAAATAATATTACAGAATCACATTTATGACAACCAGACTGTTCCCAGGAAAGAGGGTGCTTTTCAATAAGGATTTCTCCTTACTGGCGCGCAATTAGATGACCAAACCTCTCCTTAGACAGAACTTTCTAGACATTGCCAATAATGTTATCTAATAATATTATTCAAATAATATGAATTATTGATCTGATAATGGAAAATATTGTGCAGTGACAATTATTGAAACAACAATAACATAAAATATCAATGCAGCAATTATTGAATCAATAAAATAAAATATTGAACAGTAACTACTGTAACAATTATTGAGTAGTGCCTTCCTTCGTAAGAATCAATAATTAGTGCAATACCGTGTGCTACTGTATTTTAACCACCAGGTATTACAACAGTATTAACGGTAACAACTACGCCGTTAATTATGAAAACTCAATTTTTGTCGTTATCTTCATCCAATCGTTTTCCGTTATGGGGCCCACAAATAGCTGCGCCGTCGGAAGAATATTCCCCGACAGAAAGAATATTTCACGACCACACGAATATTCACCGACCAAAAATGAATATTTTATAACAACTTGTTTATTTGAAATATTTGCGTATTTTACCCATAACTAACCACATTAATCAAATCAACCATTTCTATTTCAAAATAATAAATAGAGGAAATTTAATTGGCAAAAAGTACTTTTTGGCCACTGTGGTTATAGTGATTTAACGAATTAGCCATTGTATTTTTAAAATATTCAATTAGCCCACTGAACTTTTTAAAAATGTACAATCAACTCATTCCGTCCAAAAAATTGGACGGACGTTAACAGATCAACTTACGTGGCTTTTTTTTTTAAAAAAAAAATGACGTGGCAATTACGTGGCAATAGATACATATTATCTCCTTTCTTCTATTTTTAATGAATTTTCTTTACAATTTTTTCTTTTCAAACACAAAAATAAAATTAAAAAATCATTATGTGGAAAAAAAATAATTAAAATAAATATTTTAATTCATTTTTTATTTTTTTTTCTTTTCCTTTCTTTTAATAATTATTTCTATTTTAAAAATTAATTCCAAATAATATAAATAATATATCAAATTTTTTGTATCAATGAGATCTATTGCAACATTCCATTAATTTCAACAAAAAAAAAATCATTAATTATGTGGCAAAAAATAATTAAAATAATAAAATTAAAATAAAAATCTTTTTATGTAATATTTTCTCTTTTTCTTTACGTAAATATTTATAATATGTATAATATTAATAAAAATTAATATTATAATATTCATAATATGTTTGTTTTATTTTAAGATATTTCTTGAAGCCTAAAATAAAAAAAATCAGTATTTCTTAAGAAAATAAAGAAGCCTAAAATAAAATAATAAATAAGCCTAAAACAAGCCTACTGTTCATCTTCTTCACTACTGTTCATCACCACCGCCGCCTACTGTTCATCACCACCGCCGCCGACTCCTCCTGGCTTCCTCCCATGGTGGAAGATGCTCCGGTTGAGAGATGCTCCGGTTGATTTTGTTTTTGACAAAACAGATCTGACGGCAACTATGGTGGAGAAAGTTTTCACAATCCAGATTTGATTTTTGTTTTTGACCAAACAGAGATGACGGCAACTATGGTGAAGAAATCAAGTACACAATGTTGTGGAACTAAGCCAAAAGGACCCTACATTGTCCCAAAGCAGCGGAAGAATGATGACGTATCAATCATTTTAGCAGCCAACAAGGAGAACCAGCTGGAATGGGTGAGGGGAAGAAGATGAACAGTAGGCGACGGTGGTGATGAACAGTAGGCGGTGGTGGCGATGAACAGTGGTGAAGAAGATGAACAGTAGGCTTATTTTAGGCTTATTTATTGTTTTATTTTAGGCTTCTTTATTTTCTTAAAAAATACTGATTTTCTTTATTTTAGGCTTCAAGAAATATCTTAAAATAAAACAAACATATTATGAATATTATAATATTAATTTTTATTAATATTATACATATTATAAATATTTAGGTAAAGAAAAAGAGAAAATATTACATAAAAATATTTTTATTTTAATTTTATTATTTTAATTATTTTTTGCCATATAATTAATGATTTTTTTTGTTGAAATTAATGTAATGTTGTAATAGATCTCATTGATACAAAAAATTTGATATATTATTTATATTATTTGGAATTAATTTTTAAAATAAAAATAATTATTAAAAGAAAGGAAAAGAAAAAAAATAAAAAATGAATTAAAATATTTATTTTAATTATTTTTTTTCCACATAATTATTTTTTAATTTTATTTTTTTGTTTGAAAAGAAAAAATTGTAAAGAAAATTCATTAAAAATAAAAGAAAGGAGCTAATATGTATCTATTGCCACGTAATTGCCACGTCATTTTTAAAAAAAAAAAAAGCCACGTAAGATGATCTGTTAACGTCCGTCCAATTTTTTGGACGGAATGAGTTGATTGCACATTTTTAAAAAGTTCAGTGGGTTAATTGAATATTTTAAAAATACAATGGCTAATTCGTTAAATCACTATAACCACAGTGGCCAAAAAGTATTTTTTGCCAAATTTAATTTCATTTAATAATAAGTTGAGGTCTTATAGGTATTATCATTTTGTCGGCTGCTCTCTTTTGGTTGGATTGACTCGTTATCGCGCTCCAATAACTGAGCCCTATTAACAACATCTGAATACAAACACAGTTTATGAGAGATAAGATATTGACGTATCTCAGGCTTCAAACCTCTTAAAAACATCCGCGTCATTCTTTCTTCATTATCAACTAAGTGGGACGCAAATCGGGACAACTTGACAAACTTGGCTTCGTACTGCGACACGGTCATGTTGTTTTGCTCCAACTTGATAAATTCCACCTCCTTCATATGACGAATGCTTTCGGGAAAGTACTTGTCATTTAACTGCTCTTGGAACTTCTCCCAAGACATCTTGTGTAAGACCCCGAATTTTTTTTAATAAAATAGAATTTCCTCTATTTATTATTTTAAAATAGTAAGGGTTGAATTGATTAATGTGGTTAGTTATGGGTAAAATACGCAAATATTTCAAATAAGCAAGTGGTTATAAAATATTAATTGTTGTCGGGGAATATTCGTTTGGTCGTGGAATATTCTTTCTGTCGGAGAATATTCGTACGACGGCGCAGCTATTTATGGGCCCCATAACGGAAAACGCTCGGATGAGGATAACGATAAAAATTGAGTTTTTATAAATAACGGCGTAGTTGTTACCGTTAATACTGTTGGAATACCCGGTGGTTAAAACACAGTAATACGCGTTGTTGCACAGTAGCACACGGTATTGCACCAATTATTGATTCTTACGTAAGAAGGCACTACTCAATAATGGTTACAGTAATTATTGTTCAATATTGTATTTTATTGATTCAATAATTACTGCGTTGATATTTTATATTACTGTTGTTTTAATAATTGTCACTACACAGTATTTTCTATTATCGGAACAATAATTCATATTATCTGAATAATATTATTAGATAACATTATTGGCAATGTCTAGAAAGTTCTGTCTAAGGAGAGGTTTGGTCATCTAATTGTGCGCCAGTAAGGAGAGATCCTTATTGGAAAGCCCCCTCTTTCCTGGGAACGGCCTGGTTGCCAATATTGTGATTCTGTAATATTATTTGTGTATAATTAATTATTGATTTATATGATGAAGAAAATATTGATTTTATGTGGATATAGATGGAGAAAATTTTTAATGTGACAATTGTTAAAAATTAATATTTTATCTTTTTCTGATAAAATAATTCATTTAAATATATTATTTTAATAATATATTGATGGTGGTATTTTTACAATGAATGTGGGATATATGAGTATATGAGGAGGAAGAGTATTTTCGTGACATTAAATGATTAACACATGTTTTGTGTGTTGGTGGACACAATTATTGACCGAAAATTTATTGTTGACTGTAAAATCACCCGTTTGTGGATTTCGGTCAATTTTTGTTTGAAATTTGAAAAAACTTTCTTCTGCAAAGTTGTAGAGAATTGAATTTCCTATAAAAACGCGCGAGATTCGAATTTTCTAATGAAAGGGCTATTTATTATGAATTATTGAAGTTCCGAAATTCCGAAATAATTAATTTTTGGAAGTTTTAATTATTTTTGTTTAGAAAAACGTTTTTTTGTATTTTGTGGACATCATTAACATGTGTTATGGTTGAATTCAGATGGTCAAGGTGGGCTAAGGAAAATTTATTAAATATATTATTATTATATTCAATTTTCTGTTTTGGTGTTCTAAGAATTTTCCTATAAATAGGGTGCTTAGGTTAGAATTGAAAATCACACCAGAAACACAAGTTTCTCTCTATTTCTCTCTCTATATCGAGCGTATTCTTGTGAGTATTTGATACTTTGAGTGTTGCTATACGGTGCAAGTTTCCTTCAGCACTATATCTAGTATTCCAGTCAGAAGTACCGTCTTTCCGAGGTAAGAGATGTTATTTCTTCTTAAATGATATTATTTCTTCAATATCATTATGCCGAAATATTGGTTGGAACTTTTTATGAAATTTGGAACTTTTTTATGTCGGGATTACTATTCATGAGTTACTATTCACGAGTTACTATTCATGAGTTACTATTCACGAGTTACTATTCACCGAAAAATGAAATTTTCTTCTTTTTGTCCAAAATATCTATTCTGGATACTAGCTTTGATTGTATCCATGTTTTGATCATTCTTGAATTTTACTTCACTATGATTGTTTATGAGGCATTTTTGGACATGGAATAGTTGAAATACGAATTCTTAATATTTACTCTTTTGTTTCACTGGATTCGTTTTCTCTAAAATATTTTTCATCATCCTCAGTCCTAAATGATGATGTTACTGAATATCTTTGGCCTGTAGTGCAAAGATTGATGATTTTATGATGAATATTTTTGGCCCGTAGTGCAAAGATGAATAGGTGTTGAGGTGAACATGACCAACTGATGAATATCTTTGGCCTGTAGTGCAAAGATGACAATTTGATTCAAGATATTTATTGATTGATGTTACAGGGATAAAATGTTGATGATGGGCTTTTAAATTCATAGATAATCGTAGATTTCATTCTCTACGTAACTCTTCTATGAATTATTATTTTCCGCTGCGAATATTGATTTAAAACTTGTTGTCTATTGTATTCTATTAAATGTTTCCCTGTTGAAGACTAACGATAATTTGTTGTATATTATCTTAGTCATAATATTCTTTACTGGGCTAGTTGAGCTCACCCTTTTCCTTGTTGTTCCATCTTTCTTCTCAGGAGGCGAGAATGTAGCGAGTGCTAGTCGGGGTGTGGAATGATGGTTCAAGACAGTTGTTTTAGTAGTCCTCACTATTTTATAAAATAGTGTATCAATAAGTATAATAAGGACTTAATTGAGTATGAATACTGTCTAGATGACAATATCTGTATTTAAACTCACAGTATATGTGTTGTCGTATTTTGCACGACAATTGTAATAATAAAGTTGTAGTTATTTTCTGTACCATGTATTTGGCGACTCAAAATGGGTTGGATGGATTGGACCTATTTTGGGGGCGTCACAGTTAGTATCAGAGCTTAGGGATATGATCTCTGGCGGAGATCGGGGAATAGAACTAGGAGGGGAGAGACGAGTAAATCCTTCGCTAGTGTGTCCTATCCAAGCTTATTTGTTGGTCGATCATAATATAGGGGTATTATGTGATTTGTTAATTTGTTAAATTAACCCTTGTTTATGACAGTATTTGAGAATGTCGATTGAGAATGTTAACAGTGGAGTAAATGAGACCGTGGAGACACCTTTGCTCACCAACGAGGAGAACGTGCAACAGGCTGGCAATATTCCTCCTGTAAACAACACCACTGTGCAGACGATGAACGACGGGATGTTTAGGAGTTTTTTTCAGTTCATGCAAAATCAGACGAGGGAGACTCGTGTACAGAATACGGGTGGAAATGATAGCAATGCGCGGCTTGTCACAGCCAAGCAGTTCAAAGAGTTGGGACCACCCGAATTTAAGGGAAAGCCGGATCCGATCATGGCGGAAACGTGGGTCAAGCAAATTACCAAGATATTCGATGTCTTGGGATGCACGGAGGAACAGAAGGTTCTATTCGCCACCTTTATGTTCCGTGGCGAGGCAGACTACTGGTGGAAGTCTATGAAGCGTACCCATCTAGTCGCATTCAGAATGTCTTGAGAGACATTTCAGAAACTGTTCAATGACAAGTACTTTCCTAAAAGTATTCGTCATATGAAGGAGGTAGAGTTTATTAGACTAGAGCAGAATAACATGACGGTGTCCCAGTACGAGGCGAAATTTGCAGAGTTGTCCAGGTTTGCACCTCATTTGGTGGAGAATGAGGAACGTATGACGCGGATGTTTCTGAGAGGTTTGAAACCCGACATACGTCAATATCTCATTTCTCATTCTCTCTATTCAGATGTTGTCAACAGGGCTCAATTATTAGAGCGAGATAACGAGTACGGTCAATCGAGGGACCACAACCAGGATCATACCGGTGACAACAGTCATCAGAACAATGATAACCAGCGGAGAAAGAAGAATACGGACAAGAGCGGCAACCACTCTGGTGGTAATCGTGGCCATGAGAGTAGAAGAAGCGAGTCGGGAGGAGATTTTAAAAAGAGGAGATTCAACGATGACAATGTGAAGACGTCAGCACCAGTAGCAACTGGTTCCAAGGGAGGAGAGCGACCACCGGTTATATGCTATAAGTGCGGAAAAGAAGGACATATCAGCCCAAACTGCCCACAACAGTTTAAGGTATGTTATAATTGTGGAAAGGAAGGACATATCGCTCGAGATTGCACTGTAGCGAAATTAAGTCCAGCGGGGATGGTGACTCAAAAAGTTGTCCCAAAAAAGTCAAAGTCAACGGTTCCTGGAAGAGCGTTTTTCGTGACTGGTCAGAATACGAGGAACCCGAACGAAGTTAGCACGGGTTAGTTAATTATAAATTTTTACGAAGTCTATACCTTATTAGATACCGATTCTACCCATTCATTTATTTCTCCTGCTTATACTCAACGTTTAAAATTGACTCCGGAGAAAATTAGACTTTGACTTATCTGTTGAAAACTCCGTTAGGAGAAACTTTCATTACATCCACTGTTTATAAATCTTGTTTGATCCAAGTTGGCACCATCACATTACCTGTTGACCTTATTTCTTTAAAGATACTTGCATTTGACGTAATTTTAGGGATTAATTGGTTAACTACTCATCATGCCAAAATTGATTACTTTCGTAAGGTTGTTAGTTTTCATATTCCTAAGCAACCTGTTATTCGAATTCAAGCAACCAAACCATTGAAGTCAAACTCTTTCATATCAAGCCGTAAAGTCATTCGTTTATTGAAAAGTGGATGTCAAGCTTTCTTAGCCATGTCATGGACTTGAACAAAAATACGTCAGAATTGAATGATATTTCTATTGTTAGTAAAATCCCTGACGTATTTCCTGAAGAATTTCTTGGCCTACGCGTGATATTGATTTTTGTATCATCTTTGAATCTGGTACAAAACTCACTTCTAAAATCTCATATCGAATGGCTCCTATTGAACTTCGGGAGTTAAAAACCTAACTGTAGAAGTTTGTACCCGAGCGTCTATTTGGTGACTTCCTTTGTGGAATACATTGAAGCTAAACTCTCCGTAGGGGATGCCATATTCGTATGGTAGTAAACTGATAGGTGCCATTGTGACGTCCTATCCAAGATTGGGATATGAGTCACAGTTGAGAGCAACCTAAGTCAGTAATCGAAATACGTAGCTTTCTAGGATTAGCGGGTTATTATCAGAGATTCGTGTAAGAATTTTCTCGAATCGCTATCCCGTTAACTCAGCTGACTCAGAAGGATATCAAATTCGTATGGAGCGAAGAATGCGAGAAGAGTTTCCAAGAGCTTAAGAGGAGACTCATTTCGGCACCTGTTCTGACAATACCACCTGGTTCGGATGGATTTGTTATCTACAGCGATGCTTCAGGCAAAGGGTTAGGATGTGTTCTCATGCAACGTGGGAAAGTCATATCCTATGCCTCGCGACAAGTTAAAGAATATGAGAGGAATTATCCTACTCATGATCTAGAGTTGGCAGCAGTCATTTTCGCGCTAAAGATCTGGAGGCACTATCTATATGGGGAGAAAGTGGAGATATATTCAGACCATAAAAGCCTCAAATTTTTTTTTCACTCAAAAAGAACTCAACATGCGGCAACGACGTTGGCTCGAGCTGTTGAAAGATTACGACTACACTATTCAATACCATCCTGGAAAAGCAAACGTGGTAGCTGACGCGTTGAGTAGAAGATCATATGCAGGAACGAGTGCAATGATGTCAAGTATACGCGTAGAACCAACTTTAATCGATAAAGTTAAAGTTGCTCAAGCTACAGACCTGGAGCTGATGAATATAAAGAAGAAGGTGCAAGAATGTGTTATTCTAGAAGTAAGAGTCGATGAAGAGAAGAAAGCTCAAGCCTTCGATTTATTTGAAATCCTCGATCGAGTAGAAACTGTGGCCTATAGACTCGCTTTACAGCCAAGTATGACGCGTGTTCATAACGTTTTTCACGTACCGAAGTTACGAAATTATGTGGATGACCCGAACCACGTTATTGAGTTAGAACCAGACGAGATAGCAGAAGACTTAACGTACGAAGAGGTACCTGTCAAGATCTTGGATAGGAAGGAGCATGTCCTACGCACAAAGGTCATACCACAAGTCAAAGTTTTGTGGAGGAACCATGCTATTGAAGAAATGACATGGGTGTTGGAAACGAAAATGAAAGCGAGGTATCCTCATCTTTCGAAACACCAAGTATGTACGTCAATTTCGAGAACGAAATTTCATAAGGAGGGGAGGTTGTAAGACCCCGAATTTTTTTTAATAAAATAGAATTTCCTCTATTTATTATTTTAAAATAGTAAGGGTTGAATTGATTAATGTGGTTAGTTATGGGTAAAATACGCAAATATTTCAAATAAGCAAGTGGTTATAAAATATTAATTGTTGTCGGGAAATATTCGTTTGGTCGTGGAATATTCTTTCTGTCGGAAAATATTCGTACGACGGCGCAGCTATTTATGGGCCCCATAACGGAAAACGCTCGGATGAGGATAACGATAAAAATTGAGTTTTTATAAATAACGGCGTAGTTGTTACCGTTAATACTGTTGGAATACCCGGTGGTTAAAACACAGTAATACGCGTTGTTGCACAGTAGCACACGGTATTGCACCAATTATTGATTCTTACGTAAGAAGGCACTACTCAATAATGGTTACAGTAATTATTGTTCAATATTGTATTTTATTGATTCAATAATTACTGCGTTGATATTTTATATTACTGTTGTTTTAATAATTGTCACTACACAGTATTTTCTATTATCGGAACAATAATTCATATTATCTGAATAATATTATTAGATAACATTATTGGCAATGTCTAGAAAGTTCTGTCTAAGGAGAGGTTTGGTCATCTAATTGTGCGCCAGTAAGGAGAGATCCTTATTGGAAAGCCCCCTCTTTCCTGGGAACGGCCTGGTTGCCAGTATTGTGATTCTGTAATATTATTTGTGTATAATTAATTATTGATTTATATGATGAAGAAAATATTGATTTTATGTGGATATAGATGGAGAAAATTTTTAATGTGACAATTGTTAAAAATTAATATTTTATCTTTTTCTGATAAAATAATTCATTTAAATATATTATTTTAATAATATATTGATGGTGGTATTTTTACAATGAATGTGGGATATATGAGTATATGAGGAGGAAGAGTATTTTCGTGACATTAAATGATTAACACATGTTTTGTGTGTTGGTGGACACAATTCTTGACCGAAAATTTATTGTTGACTGTAAAATCACCCGTTTGTGGATTTCGGTCAATTTTTGTTTGAAATTTGAAAAAACTTTCTTCTGCAAAGTTGTAGAGAATTGAATTTCCTATAAAAACGCGCGAGATTCGAATTTTCTGATGAAAGGGCTATTTATTATGAATTATTAAAGTTCTGAAATTCCGAAATAATTGATTTTTGGAAGTTTTAATTATTTTTGTTTAGAAAAATGTTTTTTTGTATTTTGTGGACATCATTAACATGTGTTATGGCTGAATTCAGATGGTCAAGGTGGGCTAAGGAAAATTTGTTAAATATATTATTATTATATTCAATTTTCTGCTTTGGTGTTCTAAGCATTTTCCTATAAATAGGGTGCTTAGGTTAGAATTAAAAATCACACCAGAAACACAAGTTTCTCTCTATTTCTCTCTCTATATCGAGCGTATTCTTGTGAGTATTTGATACTTTGAGTGTTGCTATACGGTGTAAGTTTTCTTCAGCACTATATCTAGTATTCCAGTCAGAAGTACCGTCTTTCCGAGGTAAGGGATGTTATTTCTTCTTAAATGATATTATTTCTTCAATATCATTATGCCGAAATATTGGTTGGAACTTTTTATCAAATTTGGAACTTTTTCATGTCGGGGTTACTATTCATGAGTTACTATTCACGAGTTACTATTCATGAGTTACTATTCACGAGTTACTATTCATCGAAAAATGAAATTTTCTTCTTTTTGCCCAAAATATCTATTCTGGATACTAGCTTTGATTGTATCCATGTTTTGATCTTTCTTGAATTTTACTTCACTATGATTGTTTATGAGGTATTTTTGGACATGGAATAGTTGAAATACGAATCCTTAATATTTACTCTTTTGTTTCACTGGATTCGTTTTCTCTAAAATATTTTTCATCATCCTCAGTCCTAAATGATGATGTTACTGAATATCTTTGGCCTGTAGTGCAAAGATTGATGATTTTATGATGAATATTTTTGGCCCGTAGTGCAAAGATGAATAGGTGTTGAGGTGAACATGACCAACTGATGAATATCTTTGGCCTGTAGTGCAAAGATGACAATTTGATTCAAGATATTTATTGATTGATGTTACAGGGATAAAATGTTGATGATGGGCTTTTAAATTCATAGATAATCGTAGATTTCATTCTCTACGTAACTCTTCTATGAATTATTATTTTCCGCTGCGAATATTGATTTAAAACTTGTTGTCTATTGTATTCTATTAAATGTTTCCCTGTTGAAGACTAATGATAATTTGTTGTATATTATCTTAGTCATAATATTCTTTACTGGGCTAGTTGAGCTCACCCTTTTCTTTGTTGTTCCATCTTTCTTCTCAGGAGGCGAGAATGTAGCGAGTGCTAGTCGGGGTGTGGAATGATGGTTCAAGACAGTTGTTTTAGTAGTCCTCACTATTTTATAAAATAGTGTATCAATAAGTATAATAAGGACTTAATTGAGTATGAATACTGTCTAGATGATAATATCTGTATTTAAACTCACAGTATATGTGTTGTCGTATTTTGCACGACAATTGTAATAATAAAGTTGTAGTTATTTTCTGTACTATGTATTTGGCGACTCAAAATGGGTTGGATGGATTGGACCTATTTTGGGGGCGTCACATCTTGAGTGTGTCAGGCTGGGTACGTTTTACAGATTTCCATCAATGATCTGCCTCTTCATGCAACATAAAGGTGGCAAAGGAAACCTTTTGCTCCTCGAAGTATCCCAAGACATCAAATATCTTGGTGATCTGCTTTAACCATGTCTCCGCCTTAAGTGGTTCTGGCTTTCCCAAAAACTCCGGTGGTCCAAGCTCCTTGAATTGCTTAGCGGTGACCAACCGTGGGTTGCCATTGTTTCCTCCTGCATTATGAACAGGAGCCGCCTTCGCCTGATGTTGCATGAATTCTAAAAAGCTCTTAAATGTACCGTCGTTCGTCAATTGATCAATGTTGTTGTTTACAGGAGGATTATCGCCATCCTGTTGCACATTGTTCTGATTATTGATCTGTGGAGACTCAACGGTCTCCTGTGCTCCATTGCTTATCTCAACATTTTCAGATGCCATTTTCAAATATTGTTACAAAATAAGGGTTAATTAACATATCACATATTATCTCTATACTCTGACCGACCAATTAAATAACAAGTAAACTTAGGTAGGTCATACTAGCGAAGGAATTCCCCATCTCTCCCCTCCTAGTTCTATTCTCACATCCTAGCCAGGGATCATATCCCTAAGCTCTGATACCAACTGTGACGCCCCCAAAATTAGGTATACATCACGCATCTTGGGTCGCCAGATACATGGTACAGAATTCAAATACAACTTACTAATACAACTGTCGTGTACAATACGACAAAACATAAACTGTGAGTTTGAATACAAATATTATCTTCTAGAGAGTATCCATACTCAAAAGGAGTCCTTATTACAATTATTATCACACTATTACATAGAATAGTGAGGACTACTAATGCTATCATCTGGTCCATCACTCCGTTTCCCGACTCGTTCCAGATATATTCTCATTTCCTGAAAAGAACCGTGAAAGAAAAGGTGAGCTCAACTAGCCCAGTAAGAAATATTATGACTAAGATAATGCAGAATAAATTATCATTAGTCTTCAACAATGTTAAACTGATAAAATACAATAGACATCAAGTTTAACTGCAGCGGATCAAGCAATCCATTAAAAGAGTCAAGTAGAGAATAAAATCTACTATCTTTTATGATTTAAAAGGTTTTTCATGACTCTTATCGCTGAGACACAGCTACAAAAATAATCCACATCATCGAATCACCCCTGCACTACGGCCAAGGATATTCCTTAGTATCACGACCACGAATTATCCATGCACTACGGGCCAAAGATAATCGTGTTTTTATCAACGGTCCTGATCATGCCATAAAACAATTCATCTTTGCACTACGGCTAAAGAGAATCCATAGCCATAATGTAAGACCCCGAATTTTTTTTAATAAAATAGAATTTCCTCTATTTATTATTTTAAAATAGTAAGGGTTGAATTGATTAATGTGGTTAGTTATGGGTAAAATACGCAAATATTTCAAATAAGCAAGTGGTTATAAAATATTAATTGTTGTCGGGGAATATTCGTTTGGTCGTGGAATATTCTTTCTGTCGGAGAATATTCGTACGACGGCGCAGCTATTTATGGGCCCCATAATGGAAAACGGTCGGATGAAGATAACGATAAAAATTGAGTTTTTATAAATAACGGCGTAGTTGTTACCGTTAATACTGTTGGAATACCCGGTGGTTAAAACACAGTAATACGCGTTGTTGCACAGTAGCACACGGTATTGTACCAATTATTGATTCTTACGTAAGAAGGCACTACTCAATAATGGTTACAGTAATTATTGTTCAATATTGTATTTTATTGATTCAATAATTGCTGCGTTGATATTTTATATTACTGTTGTTTTAATAATTGTCACTACACAGTATTTTCTATTATCGGAACAATAATTCATATTATCTGAATAATATTATTAGATAACATTATTGGCAATGTCTAGAAAGTTCTGTCTAAGGAGAGGTTTGGTCATCTAATTGTGCGCCAATAAGGAGAGATCCTTATTGGAAAGCCCCCTCTTTCCTGGGAACGGCCTGGTTGCCAGTATTGTGATTCTGTAATATTATTTGTGTATAATTAATTATTGATTTATATGATGAAGAAAATATTGATTTTATGTGGATATAAATGGAGAAAATTTTTAATATGACAATTGTTGAAAATTAATATTTTATCTTTTTCTGATAAAATAATTCATTTAAATATATTATTTTAATAATATATTGATTGTGGTATTTTTCAATGAATGTGGGATATATGAGTATATGAGGAGGAAGAGTATTTTTGTGGCATTAAATGATTAACACATATTTTGTGTGTTGGTGGACACAATTCTTGACCGAAAATTTATTGTTGACTGTAAAATCGCCCGTTTGTGGATTTCAGTCAATTTCTGTTTGAAATTTAGAAAAACTTTCTTCTGCAAAGTTGTAGAGAATTGAATTTCCTATAAAAACACGCAAGATTCGAATTTTCTGATGAAATGGCTATTTATTATGAATTATTGAAGTTCCGAAATTCCGAAATAATTAATTTTTAGAAGTTTTAATTATTTTTGTTTAGAAAAACGTTTTTTTGTATTTTGTGGACATCATTAACATGTGTTATGGCTGAATTCAGATGGTCAAGGTGGGCTAAGGAAAATTTGTTAAATATATTATTATTATATTCAATTTTCTGTTTTGGTGTTCTAAGAATTTTCCTATAAATAGGGTGCTTAGGTTAGAATTGAAAATCACACCAGAAACACAAGTTTCTCTCTATTTCTCTCTCTATATCGAGCGTATTCTTGTGAGTATTTGATACTTTGAGTGTTGCTATACGGTGCAAGTTTCCTTCAGCACTATATCTAGTATTCCAGTCAGAAGTACCGTCTTTCCGAGGTAAGAGATGTTATTTCTTCTTAAATGATATTATTTCTTCAATATCATTATGCCGAAATATTGGTTGGAACTTTTTATGAAATTTGGAACTTTTTTATGTCGGGATTACTATTCATGAGTTACTATTCACGAGTTACTATTCATGAGTTACTATTCACGAGTTACTATTCACCGAAAAATAAAATTTTCTTCTTTTTGTCCAAAATAACTATTCTGAATACTAGCTTTGATTGTATCCATGTTTTGATCATTCTTGAATTTTACTTCACTATGATTGTTTATGAGGCATTTTTGGACATGGAATAGTTGAAATACGAATCCTTAATATTTACTCTTTTGTTTCACTGGATTCGTTTTCTCTAAAATATTTTTCATCATCCTCAGTCCTAAATGATGATGTTACTGAATATCTTTGGCCTGTAGTGCAAAGATTGATGATTTTATGATGAATATTTTTGGCCCGTAGTGCAAAGATGAATAGGTGTTGAGGTGAACATGACCAACTGATGAATATCTTTGGCCTGTAGTGCAAAGATGACAATTTGATTCAAGATATTTATTGATTGATGTTACAGGGATAAAATGTTGATGATGGGCTTTTAAATTCATAGATAATCGTAGATTTCATTCTCTACGTAACTCTTCTATGAATTATTATTTTTCGCTGCGAATATTGATTTAAAACTTGTTGTCTATTGTATTCTATTAAATGTTTCCCTGTTGAAGACTAACGATAATTTGTTGTATATTATCTTAGTCATAATATTCTTTACTGGGCTAGTTGAGCTCACCCTTTTCCTTGTTGTTCCATCTTTCTTCTCAGGAGGCGAGAATGTAGCGAGTGCTAGTCGGGGTGTGGAATGATGGTTCAAGACAGTTGTTTTAGTAGTCCTCACTATTTTATAAAATAGTGTATCAATAAGTATAATGAGGACTTAATTGAGTATGAATACTGTCTAGATGACAATATCTGTATTTAAACTCACAGTATATGTGTTGTCGTATTTTGCACGACAATTGTAATAATAAAGTTGTAGTTATTTTCTGTACCATGTATTTGGCGACTCAAAATGGGTTGGATGGATTGGACCTATTTTGGGGGCGTCACAGTTGATATCAGAGCTTAGGGATATGATCTCTGGCGGAGATCGGGGAATAGAACTAGGAGGGGAGAGACGAGTAAATCCTTCGCTAGTGTGTCCTACCTAAGCTTATTTGTTGGTCGGTCATAATATAGGGATATTATGTGATATGTTAATTTGTTAAATTAACCTTTGTTTTATGGCAGTATTTGAGAATGTCGACTGAGAATGTTAACAGTGGAGTAAATGAGACGGTGGAGATGCCTATACTCACCAACGAGGAGAACGTGCAACAGGCTGGCAATATTCCTCCTGTAAACAACACCACTGTGCAGACGATGAACGACGGGATGTTTAGGAGTTTTTTCAGTTCATGCAAAATCAGACGAGGGAGACTCGTGTACAGAATACGGGTGGAAATGATAGCAATGCGCGGCTTGTCACAGCCAAGCAATTCAAAGAGTTGGGACCACCCGAATTTAAGGGAAAGCCGGATCCGATCATGGCAGAAACGTGGGTCAAGCAAATTACCAAGATATTCGATATCTTGGGATGCACGGAGGAACAGAAGGTTCCATTCGCCACCTTTATGTTCCGTGGCGAGGCAGACTACTGGTGGGAGTCTGTGAAGCGTACCCATCTAGCCGTATTCAGAATGTCTTGGGAGACATTTCAGAAACTGTTCAATGACAAGTACTTTCCTGAAAGTATTCGTCATATGAAGGAGGTAGAGTTTATTAGACTAGAGCAGAATAACATGACGGTGTCCCAGTACGAGGCGAAGTTTGCAGAGTTGTCTAGGTTTGCACCTCATTTGGTGGAGAATGAGGAACGTATGACGCGGATGTTTCTGAGAGGTTTGAAACCCGACATACGTCAATATCTCATTTCTCATTCTCTCTATTCAGATGTTGTCAACATGGCTCAATTATTAGAACGAGATAACGAGTACGGTCAATCGAGGGACCACAACCAGGATCATACCGGTGACAACAGTCATCAGAACAATGATAACCAGCGGAGAAAGAAGAATACGGACAAGAGTGGCAACCACTCTGGTGGTAATCGTGGCCATGAGAATAGAAGAAGCGAGTCGGGAGGAGATTTTAAAAAGTGGAGATTCAACAATGACAATGTGAAGTCGTCAGCACCAGCAGCAACTGGTTCCAAGGGAGGAGAGCGACCACCGGTTATATGCTATAAGTGCAGAAAAGAAGGACATATCAGCCCAAACTGCCCACAACAGTTTAAGGTATGTTATAATTATGGAAATGAAGGACATATCGCTCGAGATTGCACTGTAGCGAAATTAAGTCCAGCGGGGATGGTGACTCAAAAAGTTGTCCCAGAAAAGTCAAAGTCAACGGTTCCTGGAAGAGCGTTTTTCGTGACTGGTCAGAATACGAGGAACCCGAACGAAGTTAGCACGGGTTAGTTAATTATAAATTTTTGCGAAGTCTATACCTTATTAGATACCGATTCTACCCATTCATTTATTTCTCCTGCTTATACTCAACGTTTAAAATTGACTCCGGAGAAAATTAGACTTTGACTTATCTGTTGAAAACTCCGTTAGGAGAAACTTTCGTTACATCCACTGTTTATAAATCTTGTTTGATCCAAGTTGGCACCATCACATTACCTGTTGACCTTATTTCTTTAAAGATACTTGCATTTGACGTAATTTTAGGGATTAATTGGTTAACTACTCATCATGTCAAAATTGATTACTTTCGTAAGGTTGTTAGTTTTCATATTCCTAAGCAACCTGTTATTCGAATTCAAGCAACCAAACCATTGAAGTCAAACTCTTTCATATCAAGCCGTAAAGTCATTCGTTTATTGAAAAGCGAATGTCAAGCTTTCTTAGCCATGTCATGGACTTGAACAAAAATACGTCAGAATTGAATGATATTTCTATTGTTAGTAAAATCCCTGACGTATTTCCTGAAGAATTTCTTGGCCTACGCGTGATATTGAATTTTGTATCATCTTTGAATCTGGTACAAAACTCACTTCTAAAATCTCATATCGAATGGCTCCTATTGAACTTCGGGAGTTAAAAACCTAACTGTAGAAGTTTGTACCCGAGCCTCTATCTGGTGACTTCCTTTGTGGAATACATTGAAGCTAAACTCTCCGTAGGGGATGCCATATTCGTATGGTAGTAAACTGATAGGTGCCATTGTGACGTGCTATCCAAGATTGGGATATGAGTCACAGTTGAGAGCAACCTAAGTCAGTAATCGAAATACGTAGCTTTCTAGGATTAGCTGGTTATTATCAGAGATTCGTGTAAGAATTTTCTCGAATCGCTACCCCGTTAACTCAGCTGACTCAGAAGGATATCAAATTCGTATGGAGCGAAGAATGTGAGACGAGTTTCCAAGAGCTTAAGAGGAGACTCATTTCGGCACCTGTTCTGACAATACCACCTGGTTCGGATGGATTTGTTATCTACAGCAATGCTTCAGGCAAAGGGTTAGGATGTGTTCTCACGCAACGTGGGAAACTCATAGCCTATGCCTCGCGACAACTTAAAGAATATGAGAGGAATTATCCTACTCATGATCTAGAGTTGGCAGCAGTCGTTTTCGCGCTAAAGATCTGGAGGCACTATCTATATGGGGAGAAAGTGGAGAAATATTCAGACCATAAAAGCCTCAAATTTTTTTTTCACTCAAAAAGAACTCAACATGCGGCAACGACGTTGGCTCGAGCTGTTGAAAGATTACGACTACACTATTCAATACCATCCTGGAAAAGCAAACGTGGTAGCTGACGCGTTGAGTAGAAGATCATATGCAGGAACGAGTGCGATGATGTCAAGTATACGCGTAGAACCAACTTTAATCGATAAACTTAAAGTTGCTCAAGCTACAGACCTGGAGCTAATGAATATAAAGAAGAAGGTGCAAGAATGTGTTATTCTAGAAGTAAGAGTCGATGAAGAGAAGAAAGCTCAAGCCTTCGATTTATTTGAAATCCTCGATCGAGTAGAAACTGTGGCCTATAGACTCGCTTTACAGCCAAGTATGACGCATGTTCATAACGTTTTTCACGTATCGAAGTTACGAAATTATGTGGACGACCCGAACCACGTTATTGAGTTAGAACCAGACGAGATAGCCGAAGACTTAACGTACAAAGAGGTACCTGTCAAGATCTTGGATAGGAAGGAGCATGTCCTACGCACAAAGGTCATACCACAAGTCAAAGTTTTGTGGAGGAACCATGCTATTGAAGAAATGACCTGGGTGTTGGAAACGAAAATGAAAGCGAGGTATCCTCATCTTTCGAAACACCAGGTACGTACGTCAATTTCGAGGACGAAATTTCATAAGGAGAGAAGGTTGTAAGACCCCGAATTTTTTTTAATAAAATAGAATTTCCTCTATTTATTATTTTAAAATAGTAAGGGTTGAATTGATTAATGTGGTTAGTTATTGGTAAAATACGCAAATATTTCAAATAAGCAAGTGGTTATAAAATATTAATTGTTGTCGGGGAATATTCGTTTGGTCGTGGAATATTCTTTCTGTCGGGGAATATTCGTACGACGGCGCAGCTATTTATGGGCCCCATAACGGAAAACGGTCGGATGAGGATAACGATAAAAATTGAGTTTTTATAAATAACGGCGTAGTTGTTACCGTTAATACTGTTGGAATACCCGGTGGTTAAAACACAGTAATACGTGTTGTTGCACAGTAGCACACGGTATTGTACCAATTATTGATTCTTACGTAAGAAGGCACTACTCAATAATGGTTACAGTAATTACTGTTCAATATTGTATTTTATTGATTCAATAATTGCTGCGTTGATATTTTATATTACTGTTGTTTTAATAATTGTCACTACACAGTATTTTCTATTATCGGAACAATAATTCATATTATCTGAATAATATTATTAGATAACATTATTGGCAATGTCTAGAAAGTTCTGTCTAAGGAGAGGTTTGGTCATCTAATTGTGCGCCAGTAAGGAGAGATCCTTATTGGAAAGCCCCCTCTTTCCTGGGAACGGCCTGGTTGCCAGTATTGTGATTCTGTAATATTATTTGTGTATAATTAATTATTGATTTATATGATGAAGAAAATATTGATTTTATGTGGATATAGATGGAGAAAATTTTTAATGTGACAATTGTTGAAAATTAATATTTTATCTTTTTCTGATAAAATAATTCATTTAAATATATTATTTTAATAATATATTGATGGTGATATTTTTATAATGAATGTGGGATATATGAGTATATGAGGAGGAAGAGTATTTTTGTGACATTAAATAATTAACACATGTTTTGTGTGTTGGTGGACACAATTCTTGATCGAAAATTTATTGTTGACTGTAAAATCGCCCGTTTGTAGATTTCGATCAATTTCTGTTTGAAATTTAGAAAAACTTTCTTCTGCAAAGTTGTAGATAATTGAATTTCCTATAAAAACTCGCGAGATTCGAATTTTCTGATGAAAGGGCTATTTATTATGAATTATTGAAGTTCCGAAATTCCGAAATAATTGATTTTTAGAAGTTTTAATTATTTTTGTTTAGAAAAACGTTTTTTTGTATTTTGTGGACATCATTAACATGTGTTATGGCTGAATTCAGATGGTCAAGGTGGGCTAAGGAAAATTTGTTAAATATATTATTATTATATTCAATTTTCTGCTTTGGTGTTCTAAGAATTTTCCTATAAATAGGGTGCTTAGGTTATAATTGAAAATCACACCAGAAACACAAGTTTCTCTCTATTTCTCTCTCTATATCGAGCGTATTCTTGTGAGTATTTGATACTTTGAGTGTTGCTATACGGTGCAAGTTTCCTTCAGCACTATATCTAGTATTCCAGTCAGAAGTACCGTCTTTCCGAGGTAAGGGATGTTATTTCTTCTTAAATGATATTATTTCTTCAATATCATTATGCCGAAATATTGGTTGAAACTTTTTATCAAATTTAGAACTTTTTTGTGACGCCCCCAAAACAGATATACAACACCCATTCTGAGTCGTCAATAACATGGTACAGAAACAACTACAACTTTATTAATACAACATAAAAACTGTGAGTGTAAATACAAATATTGTCATCTAGACAATATCCACACTCAAATAAGTCCTCATTACAATTATTGGTACAATATTTTACAAAAAAATAGTGAGGACTACTAAAACAACTTCCTAGAACCTTCATTCCATACCCTGACTAGTACTTGCTACATTCTCGCCTCCTGAGAAGAAAATGGAACATCAAGGAAAAGGGTGAGCTCAACTAACCCAGTAAAGAATATTATGACTAAGATAATATATAACAAATTATCGTTAGTCTTCAACAGGGAAAAATTTAATAGAATACAATAGACAACAAATTTTCAATCAATATTCGCAGCGGAAAATAATAATTCATAGAAGAGTTACGTAGAGAATGAAATCTACGATTATCTATGAAATTAAAAGTCCATCATAAACATTTTATCCCTGTAATATCAATCAATAAATATCTTGAATCAAATAGTCATCTTTGCACTACAGGCCAAATATATTCATCAGTTGGTCATGTTCACCTCAACATCTGTTTATCTTCGCACTACGGACCAAAGATATTCATCAGAAATCATTAATCTTTGCACTACAGGCCAAAGATATTCAATTATATCATCATTTAGGACTGAGGATGATGAAAAATATTTTAAAAGAAACGAATCCAGTGAAATAAAATAATAAATATTAAGGATTCGTATTTCAGCTATTCCATGTCCAAAAATACCTCATAAATAATCATAGTGAAGTAAAATTCAAGAATGATCAAAATATGGATACAATCAAAGCTAGTATCCAGAATAGATATTTGGACAAAAAGAAGAAAATTTTATTTTTCGATGAATAGTAACTCGTGAATAGTAACTCATGAATAGTAACTCGTGAATAGTAACCCCGACATAAAAAGTTCTAAATTTGATAAAAAGTTCAGATCAATACTTTGGCATAATGATATTGAAGAAAATAATATCATTTAAGAAGAAATAACATCCCTTACCTCAGAAAAACAGTATTTCTAGTTGAAACACCGGATATAGGTTATGACTTGAACTTGCACCGTATAGCAATACTCAAAGTATTAGAATACTCACAAGAATACGCTCACTAATATAGAGAGAGAAAGAGAGAGAAACTTGTGTTTCTGGTGTGATTTTCAATTCTAACCTAAGCACCCTATTTATAGGAAAATGCTTAGAACACCAAAGCAGAAAATTTAATAAAATAATAATATTTCTTAAAAATATTCAAGCCCACCTAAGAAATCTGATTTCAGATCATGTATAATACATGTGAGCCACTCAATTGCAACAAAAAACGTTTTTCTTAAAAAAAACATTTTAAACTCCAAAAATCAATTATTTCGGAACTTCAGAACTTCAATAATTCATAATAAATAGCCCTTTCATCAGAAAATTCGAATCTTGCGGGTTTTTATAGGAAATTCAATTCTCTACAACTTTGTAGAAGAAAGTTTTTCTAAATTCCAAACAGAAATTGACCGAAATCTACAAACGGGCGATTTTACCGTCAATAATAAATTTTTGGTCAAGAATTATGTCCACCAACACACAAAACATGTGTTAATCATTTAATGCCACAAAAATACTCTTCCTCCTCATATACTCATATATCCCACATTCATTGTAAAAATACCATCATCAATATATTATTAAAATAATATATTTAAATGAATTATTTTATCAGAAAAAGATAAAATATTAATTTTCAACAATTGTCACATTAAAAATTTTCTCCATCTATATCCACATAAAATCAATATTTTCCTCATCATATAAATCAATAATTAATTATACACAAATAATATTACAGAATCACAGTACTAGCAACCAGGCCGTTCCCAGGAAAGAGGGGGCTTTCCAATAAGGATTTCTCCTTACTGGCGCGCAATTAGATGACCAAACCTCTCCTTAGATAGAACTTTCTAGATATTTCCAATAATGTTATCTAATAATATTATTCAGATAATATGAATTATTGTTCCGATAATAGAAAATACTGTGTAGTGACAATTATTAAAACAACAGTAATATAAAATATCAACGCAGTAATTATTGAATCAATAAAATATAATATTGAACAGTAATTACTATAACTGTGCCTTCTTACGTAAGAATCAATAATTGGTGCAATACCGTGTGCTACTATGTAACAACGCGTATTACTGTGTTTTAACCACCGGGTATTCTAACAGTATAAACTGTAACAACTACGCCGTTATTTATAAACAACTTATTTTTGTCATTTTTTTCATCCAATCGCTTTCCGTTATGGGGCCCACACAAGGCTGCGCCGTCGTACGAATATTCCCCGACAACAAGAATATTCCACGACCAAACAAATATTCCCCGACAACAATGAATATTCTAGGACCACTTGCTTATTTGAAATATTTGCGCATTTTACCCATAACTAACCACATTAATCAAATCAACCCTTACTATAATAAATAGAGGAATTAAATTTCATTTATTAATAATTTGGGGTCTTACAACCTCCCCTCCTTATGAAATTTCGTCCTCGAAATTGACATACGTACCTGGTGTTTCGAAAAGATGAGGATACCTCGCTTTCATTTCCGTTTCCAACTCTCAGGTCATTTCCTCAATAGCATGGTTTCTCCACAAAACTTTAACTTGTGGTATGACCTTCGTGCGTAGGACATGCTCCTTCCTATCCAAGATCTTGACAGGTACCTCCTCGTACGTTAAGTCTTCGGCTATCTCGTCCGGTTCTAACTCAATTACGTGGTTCGGGTCTTTCACATATTTACGAAGCACAGATATATGAAAAACATTATGAACACGAGACATACTTGGAGGTAACGCGAGTCTATAGGCCACATTTCCTACTCGGTCAAGAATCTGAAATGGACCAATAAATCGTGGATTGAGCTTTCCTCTCTTTCCAAATCTTGTAACTCCTTTCCATGGAGCTACACGTAATAATACATGATCCCCAATGTCAAATTCCACGTCCTTTCGATGAAGATCCGCATAACTCTTTTGTCGATCCTGTGCCGTTTGTATATGTTGGCGAATCGTTTGGATCTTCTCTGTAGTCATTCGTACCAACTATGGTCCCAACAACGTTGCTTCTCCCACCTCATCCCAACATATTGGAGAGCGACACTTTCGTCCATATAATGCTTCAAATGGAGCCACACCTATACTTGTCTGATAACTGTTGTTGTAGGAGAATTCCACCAATGGTAGGTACTTATCCCAACTTTCTTTGAAATCTAGGACACAAAGTCTTAATAGATCTTCAAGAGTTTGAATAGTCCTCTCTGATTGCCCGTCCGTTTGAGGATGGTATGCCGAACTGAACCATAAATCCGTGCCCATAGCTTTTTGCAAGCTAACCCAAAATCTTGAAGTGAATCTTGGGTCACGATCCGAAACTATGGATACTGGCATGCCATGCAACCTTACAATCTCATTCACGTACATACTAGCAAGACGTTCAAGGGAATAAGTCTCCCGTATCGGCAAGAAATGAGCAGACTTGGTTAATCTATCAACTATAACCCAAATAACATTTATGCCTTGAGAAACAGTTGGAAGACCCGTAACGAAATCCATGGTAATGTGTTCCCACTTCCATTTCGGAATCTCAAGTGGTTGCAATGGACCCTTTGGTACTTGATGCTCCGCCTTTACACGTTGACAAGTTAAACACCTCGAGATAAACTTTGCAATCTCTCTCTTCATATTGTTCCACCAAAATGTATGTCGAAGATCACGATACATTTTAGTACTTCCAGGATAGATTGCAAATGGTGTATTGTGTGCCTCCATCATGATCTTGTACTTCAAATCAGAATCGTTAGGAACACAAAGTCTGGAGTGGACTCGAAGTATTCCATCTTCATCGATTCTTGCTTCTGGAATAGCACCTTCTTGCACTTTCTTCTTCATACGCATCAGCTCCGGGTCTGTAGCTTGAGCAACTTTAACTTTATCGATTAAAGTTGGTTCTACGCGTATACTTGACATCATCGCACTCGTTCCTGCATATGATCTTCTACTCAATGTGTCAGCTACCACGTTTGCTTTTCCAGGATGGTATTGAATAGTGTGGTCGTAATCTTTCAACAGCTCGAGCCAACGTCGTTGCCGCATGTTGAGTTCTTTTTGAGTGAAGAAATATTTGAGGCTTTTATGGTCTAAATATATCTCCACTTTCTCCTCATATAGATAGTGCCTCCAGATCTTTAGCGCGAAAACGACTGCTGCCAACTCTAGACCATGAGTAGAATAGTTCCTCTCGTATTCTTTAAGTTGTCGCGAGGCATAGGCTATAACTTTCCCACGTTGCATGAGAACACATCCTAGCCCTTTGCCTGAAGCATCTCTGTAGATAACAAATCCATCTGAACCAGATGGTATGGTTAAAACAGGTGCCGAAATGAGTCTCCTCTTAAGATCTTGGAAACTCTTCTCGCATTCTTCGCTCCATACGAATTTGATATCCTTCCGAGTCAGCTGAGTTAACGGGGTAGCGATTCGAGAAAACCCTTCTACGAATCTTCGATAATAACCAGCTAAGCCCAGAAAGCTACGTACATCGGTCACCGTCTTCGGTTGCTCCCAGCTTTGTATTGCTTCAATCTTCGCCGGGTCCACAGATACTCCATGTTTCGACACCACGTGCCCTAGAAATGCTACTTCCTCAAGCCAGAACTCGTATTTCTTCAACTTAGCATATAACTTGTTTTCACGCAGCCTTTGGAGTACCAGCTTCAAATGGTGCTCATGATCTTCACGGCTTTTGGAATATATGAGGATATCATCAATAAAGACAACAACGAACTGATCCAAATAATCCTTGAATACTCGGTTCATCATATCCATGAAAGCCGCAGGAGCATTAGTCAATCCAAAAGACATGACTAAGAATTCATAATGCCCGTACCGAGTTCTAAAGGCAGTCTTCGAAATATCCTCAGTTTTAACCTTCAGCTGATGATATCCAGAACGAAGATCGATTTTTGAAAAGAATTGTGCTCCTTGTAACTGGTCAAACAGGTCATCAATACGAGGTAGCGGATACCTATTCTTGATGGTGACATGGTTTAATTCCCGATAATCGATACAAAGTCGCATACTCCCGTCTTTCTTCTTTACAAATAAAATAGGAGCACCCCAAGGAGATGTACTAGGACGAATGAAACCGATATCCAACAACTCTTGTAGTTGGACTTTTAACTCCTGAAGTTCAATAGGAGCCATTCGATATGGGATTTTAGAAATGGGCTTTGTACCAGGTTCAAGATCAATAAAGAATTCAACTTCACGTTCTGGGGGTAGACCGGGAAGTTATTCAGGAAATACGTCAGGAAAGTTACTAACAACAGGAATATTATTCAAATTTGACGTGTCTTTATTCAAATCCATAACATGGGCTAGGAAAGCTTGACATCCGTTTTTCAATAAACGAATGGCTTTATGACTTGATATGACAGTGATTGATTTTAATGGCTTTGTTGCTTGAATTCGAACAACAGGTTGATTAGGAATATGAAAACTAACCACCTTACGAAAATAATCAATTTTGGCATGATGAGTAGTTAACCAATCAATTCCTAAAATCACGTCAAATGCAACTATCTTTAAAGAGATAAGGTCAACAGGTAAGGTGATGATGCCAACTTGGATCAAACAAGATTTATAAACAGTGGATGTGATGAAAGTTTCCCCTAACGGAGTCTCCACAGATAAATCAAAGTCTAATTTCTCCGGAGTCAAGTTTAAACGTTGAGCACAAGCAGGAGAAATAAATGAATGGGTAGCACCGGTATCTAGTAAGGTATAAACTTCACATGAATTTATGATTAGCTTACCCGTGATCACCTCGTTTGGGTTCCTCGCATGTTGACCAGTCACGACAAACGCTCTTCCAGGAACCGTTGACTTTGACTTTTCTGGGGCAGCCTTTTGAGTCACCGTCCTCGCTGAACTTGGTTTCGCTATCGTACAATCTCGAGCGATATGTCATTCCTTTCCACAATTATAGCATACCTTGAACTGTTGTGGACAGTTTGGGCTGATATGTCCCTCTTTTCTACATTTATAGCATATGACCGGTGGTCGTTCTCCTCCCTTGGAACCAGTTGCTGCTGGTACTGATGTCTTCGTATTATCATTGTTGAATCTCCTCTTTTTAAAATCTCCTCCCGACTCGCTTCTTCTATTTTCATAGCCACGATTACCACCAGAGTGGTTGCCGTTCTTGTCTGTACTTTTCTTTCTCCGCTGGTTATCATTGTTCTGATGACTGTTGTCACCAATATGATCCTGGTTGTGGTCCCTCGGTTGACCGTACTCGTTATCTCGCTCTAACAATTGAGCCCTGTTGACAACATCTGAATAGAGAGAAAATTTATGAGAAATGAGATATTGACGTATGCTGGGTTTCAAACCTCTCAGAAACATCCGTGTCATACGTTCCTCATTCTCCACCAAATGAGGTGCAAACCTGGACAACTCTGCAATCTTCGCCTCGTACTGAGACACCGTCATGTTATTCTGCTCCAGTCTAATAAACTCTACCTCCTTCATATGACGAATACTTTCAGGAAAGTACTTGTCATTGAATAGCTTCTGAAATGTCTCCCAAGACATGCTGAGTGCGGCTGGATGGGTACGCTTCACAGATTCCCACCAGTAGTCTGCCTCGCCACGGAACATAAAGGTGGCGAATGGAACCTTCTGTTCCTCCGTGCATCCCAAGACATCAAATATCTTGGTAATTTGCTTGACCCATGTCTCCGCCTTAATCGGATCCGGCTTTCCCCAGAATTCTGGTGGTCCCAACTCTTTGAACTGCTTGGCTGTAACCAACTGTGCGTTGCCATTGTTTCTTCCTATATTTTGAACAGGAATCTCCTTCGTCTGGTTTTGCATGAATCGCAAAAAGCTTCTAAACATCTCATCGTTCACCGTCTGCTCAGTGGTGTTGTTCACAGGAGGAACATTGCCAGCCTGTTGCACGTTCTCCTCGTTGGTGAGTATAGGCATCTCCACCGTCTCATTTACTCCACTGTTAACATTCTCAGTCGACATTCTCAAATACTGCCATAAAACAAAGGTTAATTTAACAAATTAACATATCACATAATATCCCTATATTATGACCGACCAATAAATAAGCTTAGGTAGGACACACTAGCGAAGGATTTACTCGTCTCTCCCCTCCTAGTTCTATTCCCCGATCTCCGCCAGAGATCATATCCCTAAGCTCTGATACCAACTGTGACGCCCCCAAAACAGGTATACAACACCCATTCTGAGTCGTCAATAACATGGTACAGAAACAACTACAACTTTATTAATACAACATAAAAACTGTGAGTGTAAATACAAATATTGTCATCTAGACAATATCCACACTCAAATAAGTCCTCATTACAATTATTGGTACAATATTTTACAAAAAAAAGGGTGAGGACTACTAAAACAACTTTCTAGAACCTTCATTCCATACCCTGACTAGTACTTGCTACATTCTTGCCTCCTGAGAAGAAAATGGAACAACAAGGAAAAGGGTGAGCTCAACTAGCCCAGTAAAGAATATTATGACTAAGATAATATACAACAAATTATCGTTAGTCTTCAACAGGGAAAAATTTAATAGAATACAATAGACAACAAATTTTCAATCAATATTCGCAGCGGAAAATAATAATTCATAGAAGAGTTACGTAGAGAATGAAATCTACGATTATCTATGAAATTAAAAGTCCATCATAAACATTTTATCCCTGTAATATCAATCAATAAATATCTTGAATCAAATAGTCATCTTTGCACTACAGGCCAAAGATATTCATCAGTTGGTCATGTTCACCTCAACATCTGTTCATCTTCGCACTACGGACCAAAGATATTCATTAGAAATCATTAATCTTTGCACTACAGGCCAAAGATATTCAATTATATCATCATTTAGGACTGAGGATGATGAAAAATATTTTAAAAGAAACGAATCCAGTGAAACAAAATAATAAATATTAAGGATTCGTATTTCAGCTATTCCATGTCCAAAAATACCTCATAAATAATCATAGTGAAGTAAAATTCAAGAATGATCAAAACATGGATACAATCAAAGCTAGTATCCAGAATAGATATTTGGACAAAAAGAAGAAAATTTTATTTTTCGATAAATAGTAACTCGTGAATAGTAACTCATGAATAGTAACTCGTGAATAGTAATCCCGACATGAAAAGTTCTAAATTTGATAAAAAGTTCAGATCAATACTTTGGCATAATGATATTGAAGAAAATAATATCATTTAAGAAGAAATAACATCCCTTACCTCAGAAAAACAGTACTTCTAGTTGAAACACCGGATATAGGTTATGACTTGAACTTGCACCGTATAACAATACTCAAAGTATTAGAATACTCACAAGAATACGCTCACTAATATAGAGAGAGAAAGAGAGAGAAACTTGTGTTTCTGGTGTGATTTTCAATTATAACCTAAGCACCCTATTTATAGGAAAATGCTTAAAACACCAAAGCAGAAAATTTAATAAAATAATAATATTTCTTAAAAATATTCAAGCCCACCTAAGAAATCTGATTTCAGATCATGTATAATACATGTGAGCCACTCAATTGCAACAAAAAACGTTTTTCTTAAAAAAAACATTTTAAACTCCAAAAATCAATTATTTCGGAACTTCAGAACTTCAATAATTCATAATAAATAGCCCTTTCATCAGAAAATTCGAATCTCGCGAGTTTTTATAAGAAATTCAATTCTCTACAACTTTGCAGAAGAAAGTTTTTCCAAATTCCAAACAGAAATTGACCGAAATCTACAAACGGACGATTTTACCGTCAATAATAAATTTTTGGTCAAGAATTATGTCCACCAACACACAAAATATGTGTTAATCATTTAATGCCACAAAAATACTCTTCCTCCTCATATACTCATATATCCCACATTCATTATAAAAATACCATCATCAATATATTATTAAAATAATATATTTAAATGAATTATTTTATCAGAAAAAGATAAAATATTAATTTTCAACAATTGTCACATTAAAAATTTTCTCCATCTATATCCACATAAAATCAATATTTTTCTCATCATATAAATTAATAATTAATTACACACAAATAATATTACAGAATCACAGTACTAGCAACCAGGCCGTTCCCAGGAAAGAGGGGGCTTTCCAATAAGGATTTCTCCTTACTAGCGCGCAATTAGATGACCAAACCTCTCCTTAGACAGAACTTTCTAGACATTGTCAATAATGTTATCTAATAATATTATTCAGATAATATGAATTATTGTTCCGATAATAGAAAATATTGTGTAGTGACAATTATTGAAACAACAGTAATATAAAATATCAACGCAGCAATTATTGAATCAATAAAATACAATATTGAACAGTAATTACTATAATCATTATTGAGTAGTGCCTTCTTACGTAAGAATCAATAAATGGTGCAATACCGTGTGCTACTATGTAACAACGCGTATTACTGTGTTTTAACCACCGGGTATTCTAACAGTATAAACGGTAACAACTACGCCGTTATTTATAAACAACTTATTTTTGTCATTTTCTTCATCCAATCGCTTTTCGTTATGGGGCCCACACAAGGCTGCGCCGTCGTACGAATATTCCCCAACAACAAGAATATTCCACGACCAAACAAATATTTCCCGACAACAATGAATATTCTAGGACCACTTGCTTATTTGAAATATTTGCGCATTTTACCCATAACTAACCACATTAATCAAATCAACCCTTACTATAATAAATAGAGGAATTAAATTTCATTTATTAATAATTTGGGGTCTTACATTTTTCATGTCGGGGTTACTATTCATGAGTTACTATTCACGAGTTATTATTCATGAGTTACTATTCACGAGTTACTATTCACCGAAAAATGAAATTTTCTTCTTTTTGTCCAAAATATCTATTCTGGATACTAGCTTTGATTGTATCCATGTTTTGATCATTCTTGAATTTTACTTCACTATGATTGTTTATGAGGCATTTTTCGACATGGAATAGTTGAAATACGAATCCTTAATATTTACTCTTTTGTTTCACTGGATTCGTTTTCTCTAAAATATTTTTCATCATCCTCAGTCCTAAATGATGATGTTACTGAATATCTTTGGCCTGTAGTGCAAAGATTGATGATTTTATGATGAATATCTTTGGCCCGTAGTGCAAAGATGAACAGGTGTTGAGGTGAACATGACCAACTGATGAATATCTTTGGCCTGTAGTGCAAAGATGACAATTTGGTTCAAGATATTTATTGATTGATGTTACAGGGATAAAATGTGACAACCCCAAAACAGGTCCATTCCATCCAACCCATTCTGAGTCGTCAAATACATGGTACAGAAAATAACTACAACTTTATTACAACAATTGTCGTGCAAAATACAACAACACATATGCTGTGAGTTTGGATACAAATATATACCAAATGTGACATTGGACACCATCATGTATCAGCACCTCACAAAGGTACCTTACATAAAGGTACAGTCAAAAACTGTTTTAGAAACTAGAATCTTTGGGAAGTGCTCAAGGAAACCTTCGTACATGGGAGGCCACGCGTCTAGGTTATGATAGATATCATATGGCCACAGAATTATCCTTGGTTGACCCAATAGACCCCAAAGAAAAACGAGAAGATTACTATCATATTCTTCCCAATGGTGAGTCTTCTCTTGACTTATCATTATCTCCACTGTCTCTAATTGAGAATTATACTTCAAACAAACACCAAGATTATATAGGTAGTGCCCATAGATATACTCAGCAAGTGGATGAGCACAACCCTGTCCTATGATGACACGAGGTTGTATGTCATTAGACATCTTGTATGATAGTGACAAAACACCCTTCCAACGTTGGGTTCGTCTCACCCTATTTTCTTCACCAAATATAACTACTAAATGATGACCACCGTTCCATTCCCCTGTTACCCCCGCTCGACCCAGCTACACTCTTATTACCTGAAAGGAATTGTGAAGCAAAAGGGTGAGCACAACTAGCTCAGTAAAGAATATCATGACTAAAGATAATTCAATTATCAATAGCCTTCGTCAACAATAAATCAGAGATTTAGAACATATGGTAAATGATAAAAATTTCAACCATAGTTGCAGCGGAACGAGCAATCCATTAGAAGAGTCAAATAGACTATAAAGTCTATTATCTTCTCCATGTTAAAAATCCACCAACAATGTTTTATCCATGTAACATCACTCAACAGTTCCTTTCCACAATCATATGAATAACTCATAATCATAATTGTGACTATAAATTTTTCTTCGCACCCAGGACGAAGAATATTTTTATCACCTGTCTTTACCTGAAACATCAAAGATCATGGTTATACCAAATCACAGTTCCTGTTTATAATCATACTAACAAATCCATCTTTGCACTACGGGCCAAAGATATTCATCAACAAACCATCTTTGCACTACGGGCCAAAGATATTCAATAACAGTTCATCTTTGCACTACAGGCCAAAGATATTCATCAACAGGCTATCTTTGCACTACATGCCAAAGATATTCATCAACAATTCATATTTGCACTACAGGCCAATTATATTCATATCTCAAAGAAATATATAATCATTTCAGAATTTATATAAACAATAATTATAACCATGTTGATCAATTCACCTTTGCACTTAAGCTTAAGATATTCAATTATAAATTCAATGGTCATGATCATACCAGTCACAATTCAACTTTGCACTACAGGCCAAAAAGAACCCTAGTCATGATCATACCAATAATCTATCCATCTTTACACTTCAGTGAAAGAGAATTTCAACATCAGGGTTATAAAAATGTTATATGTGATGATAAAAATAATATGATCAACATATAGTTTTAATCTCAAGAGTAATATTCGTAACTCATGAATAGTAAATCGTGAATAGTAACTCATGAATAGTAACCCCGACACAAAAGATAGAAATTCCACAATAAAATCTATACCAATATTTCGGTATAATGATATTGAAAGAATAACATTACTTAAATTTATAAATAATTTATTTTAATTGTTTACACTTTACTAATTAATGCATTTAATCATCATAAAATGCCAACTCTTATAATTTCATCATCAATAACCAAAACCCTCATCAAAAACTGCATATACCTCATATAGGATTCTCAAGCCATAAAATCCTATTTTCCAATTTTCTTTCTTCACAAAACATATTTAATTCATTTACTCATAACTAGACCATTTTCATGAAAAATATCAAATCAGTTCCAAAAATATTTATTTTCTGGGATTTAGCATAATATAGTCCCATAGTGAACATATATTTTTCTCAGAATTTTTAAAAGTCATTTACTATTTTTCATATGGCCAAAATAGCCGAATATTTAGACATTTATAAAAAATTGAACTTTTGTCTAAAAATTCTGAAATTTACAGAGTATACTCCTATCATATACATGTACTCCCAATAAAAATTTCATCAATTTTGGAGTTAACCACAAAGAATTATAAGCTGTTACTTCTAAAATAGTCTTTTCTCATAAAATTCATAATTCTCAATCTATACATCCAAAAATCACCATTTTTGGACACAATCAATAAAACTCATCAAAATATCATTTCAAATTTTTCCATAATTTTTGAAGATCAGAAAAATTACGAAACTAAAAATCATAACAACTCTTAAAATCCCTTACTATCCCTTACCTCAAAAGAGCAGTACTTCTGACTGGATATCGAATATGATGCTGAAGAAAACTTGCACTGATGAATAGCAACTCACCAAGTATCTAAAAACTCACAAAATATGCTTCATAATATAGAGAGAGAAAGAGAGAAAGCTTATGTTTTTGGTGTGATTTTCAATTCTAACTTAGCCCTCTATTTATAGGAAAATTTTGGTAGGTTTGACCTGCAACCTGATGGCTTTACCTGCTACTATTCCCACCCACCACATTTGAAATATAATTCAGCACATTTCTTCACCAACCACAAGTGGGGCCCACCAATTCTAGAATTTTCCACCAAAATGATAAACTCCGAAAATTCAACAATTTCTGAACCAGTCATCTCGTAAAATTCATAATAAATCATACGTTCATTTTTAACGGTTCAAAATTTGTGGACATATACTCAACTTATATATGTATAACATATCCAAAAATTACCACGATCCAACGGTCGGATTAAAAATTATAACCCCCGCAAAATATCTCAAAAACCCTGATTTTTAATACCTCCATTCCGACAAAAATACGGATAAAAACCTCAACATTAACTCCTTCATTTTTAACCACAAAAATATATCCCTCGTTTATATCCACATAAAATAAATATTTCCTTATCATATGAATCAATAATTAATTATTCACAAATAATATTACAGAATCACATTTATGACAACCAGGCCGTTCCCAGGAAAGAGGGGACTTTCCAATAAGAATTTCTCCTTACTGGCGCGCAATTAGATGACCAAACCTCTCCTTAGACAGAACTTTCTAGACATTGCCAATAATGTTATCTAATAATATTATTCAAATAATATGAATTATTGATCTGATAAATGAAAATATTGTGCAGCAACAATTATTGAAACAACAATAATATAAAATATCAACGCAGCAATTATTGAATCAATAAAATAAAATATTGAATAATAACTACTGTAACAATTATTGAGTAGTGCCTTCCTCCGTAAGAATAAATAATTTCAAAAATACTATGCAATACCGTGTGCTACTGTGCAATAACGCGTATTACTGTATTTTAACCACCGGGTATTCCAACAGTGTTAACGGTAACAACTACGCCGTTATTTGTAAAAACTCAAATTTGTCATTTTCCTTCACCCGACAGTTATTCGTTATGGGGCCCACAAATAGCTGTGCCGTCGTACGAATATTCCCCGAAAGAAAGAATATTCCACGACCAAACGAATATTCCCCGACAACAATAATTATTTTATAACCACTTGCTTATTTTGAAAAAAAATTCATATTTCACCCATAACTTTAAACTTTTATCAATTTAACCATTTACTGAATAGTAATTATAAGAAAAATTGAATACTTTTATTTCATAAAATTCGGGGTCTTACATAAAATGTTGATGATGGGCTTTTAAATTCATAGATAATCGTAGATTTCATTCTCTACGTAACTCTTCTATGAATTATTATTTTCCGCTGCGAATATTGATTTAAAACTTGTTGTCTATTGTATTCTATTAAATTTTTCCCTGTTGAAGACTAACGATAATTTGTTGTATATTATCTTAGTCATAATATTCTTTACTGGGCTAGTTGAGCTCACCCTTTTCCTTGTTGTTCCATCTTTCTTCTCAGGAGGCGAGAATGTAGCGAGTGCTAGTCGGGGTGTGGAATGATGGTTCAAGACAGTTGTTTTAGTAGTCCTCACTATTTTATAAAATAGTGTATCAATAAGTATAATGAGGACTTAATTGAGTATGAATATTGTCTAGATGACAATATCTGTATTTAAACTCACAGTATATGTGTTGTCGTATTTTGCACGACAATTGTAATAATAAAGTTGTAGTTATTTTCTGTACCATGTATTTGGCGACTCAAAATGGGTTGGATGGATTGGACCTATTTTGGGGGCGTCACACATAATCATACCAAAAACTGTCCATCAATGCACTACGGGACAATGGGGACTTTTTTCACATCATTTGTAACATTACGGTTATGATTATACCAAATAATTCCTGGTCATAATCATACCAAGTCCATCTATGCACTACAGGCCATAGATGACTTTCAACATAATATAAGCATGAGGATGATGACAATGATATAAGAATTCAATAAAACAAGTTCAAGAATTAATTTGTCCAGTAACCAATAACGTCCAAATTGTCAACATGATACTTTTGTGTAGAGTAAAATTCAAGAATACTCAGAAGAATATTTCCATTAAAAGATACTGGATGAAGCGCAAATATCAAGGATATTCTACTAATTTCATGGAGTATAGAAGTAAAAACTTTAACCAACTGAGAATAATAAAGAATGGAATAACAAAAGAAATCACCATGCATGCGGTACTTCGCATAGACAGGTTATTCCAACAGAATAATAATAACGGAACCAGGTCAGGTGAAATTCACACCGACAGGATGTTCCAAAAGAATAATAAAGACGGAACCAGGTCCGGCGTAAAACGCACAGACAGGATATTCGGATAGAATAATAAATAATAGAACCAGGTTCGGCGTAAAACGCACAGACAGGATATTCTAACAGAATAATAATAAAGACGGAACCAGGTCCGGTGTAAAACACACAAACAGGATGTTCCAACAGAATAATAATAAAAACGGAACCAGGTCTGGTGTAAAACACACAGACAGGATGTTCCAACAGAATAATAGAAGAATGTCACCAAGTATAGGGTAGACCGCGTATACAGGTTATTCTAACAGAATAATAAATAATAGAATAACAGAAGTTCCCTTCATGAATACAAAAGAAATATTACCCCTTACCGTTTTAAAGAAGAACTGAAATAAAGAAGTAGTTAAGTAGCAAAATACTTTTCTTCTTTCTCTCTATAGTTTCTCTCTATAGTTTCTCTCTTTAGAGTTCAGTGAATTCATAAGAAAATAATGAAGGAATGAGCTTCTATTTATAGGAAAATGGAATGCATAGTAATTAATCCATGAACGGTCCAGATTGATTTACTTTAATCTGACGGTCCATATTTAAAGAAAAATTTTTTAAATAAAATATAATATATTCTATTTATAGAATAAATTTAATAAAGTATTCTGTTTTATATAAAAAAGATGTTTCTGTTTTATTACGTTAATAATACGAATAAAACAAAACTTCATTATCGCTAAATAATTCATATTATTAATTGACAATAATTGAATCAAACTGAGTGACTAATCACGTAAGCCTCAATAATCAATACCGTATGCTACTATACAACCACACGTATTACTGTACTTTTACTACTGAGTAGTTCAACAGTATCAACGGTAAAACTTCCGCCGTTATTTTTAATAAAATATTTTTGTCGTTTTCTCAATCCGATAATAATTCCGTTGTGGGGTCCACCAATAATTGTGCCGTCGTACGAATATTTTCCAACAAAAATAATATTTCTCGACCAATCGAATATAATACAACAACTTACATACCTTGCAAAATTTATAAATACTACCCACAACTATAACATTATCTCAAATTCACACCATAATATTTAAAAAAATATTTCGAAAAAATTAAATCTTTATTCATAAAATTTGGGGTTTCACAGATTTGGTTATTTAACTTTACGATAAATTGGTCAATTGACCAATACATTGTTGACACGTAGGCCGGAGTACATAATTAATTATATACTACTTTCCCCATTTCTTATTACTATAAGTATGCTCGCAAATTAAAGAAATATGTATAAAGTTGTTTAGATAAATGAAGAAAAATTATGAAAGAAGATACTTAGGGACCATATACGAAAAATTGTAATTAAATTTTATAGTTTTAAAATGTATTTTTTCCTTGACAATCCCCCAAAAGTGCAGTAGGTGGTTTAAATATATGAATACATCTCATACTAATAAAAAAAATTCAGGATCAAACATTATTACTAGTATTTGATAGTAATTAAGATAGAAGTATCAAGTTAAAAACTTTTTTGCGCTAATATTCAGTATTAGTTTATTAGTAATTTATTTAACGAGCAATATTCAACTGTTGACTACTACTATTTCACCGTCATACCAAACATGTGAATAGGAAACTCTTTTGTTTCTCTGCGACTCCACAAACAAGTCAGTGGAAAAATGAAGACAAAGAAGAAGGAAAGAGGAGAAGCTGTGGCACTGGGAACTGCACCCACACCACACCAGACCAGTAGCTTAAATACATTCCAATTCTAAAAATCCAAACGATGCCTTATCCATTTTGCTGCTCCAACTTTTCTGCCATTTCAGAGGCTGATAAGCTTCTAACTCTCTGTTTGCAGAGCAAAGCATCTCTATCTATCTATCTATCTATCTATCTATCTATGGGGGCGAAAGAGGACCGACAGCTCTCCACACAGTCGACTGCCATGAGGTACTAGGTTGGAAATACGAAAGAGCATATTGTTATGAACAGATGATTGCAAGTGATCAAAATCAGAACAAATCGAATGAATGACTTGTTTATTGAAAGCAACTGTGTCTGACATTTTATAACCTTTACAGAATCCTGAATGAGTAAAAAAAGCCCGCTATAACTCAACTAATGCTACGTGGTACATGAAACAAAGAAATTGTCAACTAAACAATAACAACTCTAATATTAAGAGATTTATTCTAATAGAAATATAACAAAAACATATCCTAAAAATAATACTAACTGCTGTGTATGCAATTAGTTTACTCTAGGCATCATACACACTCCCAACTGATCTCGAAGCTTCAGAAATGCCTCAAACTTAAGTGGTTTAGTCATCAAATCTGCCACTTGATCTTGAGAACCACAATGCACAAGCTCAACAACTTCATCTCGAGTTAAATCACGCAGAAAATGAAACAACACATCAATGTGCTCACTTTCCTTCAGCTCATACAAGGCCTTATGTAGCTTGTAAACCTTGTGCTCACTTTCCTTCTGCTCATAGCCTCTTGGTTGCTCCACGAACACATCCTCACTTAATCCTCCATGGAGAAAAGCAGATTTAACATCGAGTTGATAGATAAGCTAACTTTTCTGTGCAGCTAAAGCAATGATCATGCGTATAGTGTCCATCGTTGCAACTGGGGCAAATACCTCTGCGTAGTCCACACCATGTTGTTGAGCATAACCCTTTGCAACTAACCGGGCTTTGAACTTATCCACCTCACCAAACTCATTAAGATTGGTCTTATATATCCATTTCACTCCAGTCTTCTTAGCTCCAGCTGGTAATAAAGTCAAACTCCATGTCTCATTTTTCTCAATTGACCTTATTCCAGCATCCATAGCTTGCCTCCACTTAGAACTCTTCACTGCCTCTTCATAGCTTAGTGGATCAGCTGGAGCTACAAGTGTCATATTCAACTCATTTTCTTCCTCTGATAATCCTTCTCCAGAGACATAGTCTCTCATCCAAACAGGAGCATGTATCTCTCTTCTATCAATCGGATTGGCATCGTCTTCACTTGTTGTATTTGAGGAAGCATTTCCTGAGCCTTCAGTATCATTCTCACTTGTCTCATTACCTAACTGCCATTTGCTTCATCTTCAACAGTGCCACTCTCTTCTTCTCCCCCTTCCAAATCCATTAGTGCCTGCTCCATGTAACTTGTATATATCCCAATCCCATTGTTTCTCTTCTTCAAAAATTACATACCTGCTAACCATAACTCTCTTTGCAACAGGGTCATACAATTAATACCTTTGGATTCTTCACTCACACCTAGCAGTACACAACAGAAGCTCAGCTCTTATTTTCCAGTTTGGTTCTTCTTGCATTAGGCACATGGACATGTGCCACACATCCAAACACTCTAAAGTGTTCAACTGAGGGCTTCACTCCACCCCATGCTTCTTTTGGAGTCACGTCTTTAACTGCAAGAGTGGGACACCTATTCAACACATACATAGTCCAGTTCACTGCCTCAGGCCAGAAGGTTTTGGGAATCTTCTTGTCGGAAAGCATGGACCTCACCAAGTTCATCACTGTCCTATTCTTCCTCTCAGCCACTCCGTTTTGCTGAGGAGTGTAGGTCGTGGTGAGCTGCCTCTTGATTCCATTCTGTTTACAAAACTCATTGAATTCCATAGAGTTGAATTCATCACCTCTAACAGTTCTTAAACACTTACGAGATTTATTCTAACAGAAATATAATAAAAAGATACCCTAAAAATCAGGTACTTCTCATCACATATGTGGAAACATAGAAATACAAAATTGGCAAGTTTATTCTTGAGAAGTCGAAACTAGTTAAGAAAAACTGGAAAATTTATTAATTTGTTTGAAAGAACTCATTGATTCCAAATCTGATTCTTACTATCTTCTTTATCTAGAAACTTTTGTAGGAGAAATTGGATCTTGTAAATACATTTGAATTTTTTTTCCTTGCTTCTGATGTAATATCAATCGTGTTTACAAATTCTGGATATTTCTATTATTTGGGCATGCTTTTCTTTATGCTATTGAAGTATGGTTATGTTCTCTCACAGGGTTTCTCCCAAGCTCCACTACAATATCTTTAATTATAAACAAAAGTACTTTCTGTTGGTTGTGCTTCAAAATTATTAGTTTTGGCAAAGTCCGACATTACCTATTTTGAAAACATTTCTTGTGTATATTAATATATTTTGGTATGGGCTTAGTAACATGGTTTAGAAAAAATGGATGGGCCCGCGCACATGAGGATGGCTAAGGAATTGAGCAGAGCCAAGTTTTGGATCTTGGACTTTCCAGCCAGAAAATCTTAGTGCGTGTGCGCGCGCAGGGGGTGTCGATCCGGTTAATTATGCCTTGCGCGAAGGGGGGGTGGGGGGGGGTGGGGTTGAACCCAATCGTAACGTTCTCCATAAGCCGCAACAAACTTTTTTACGTTCTAATTTTTCCCTCTATAAATAGAGGTCTGTCATAGGAGCTATTTACTACTTACTGTATAAACAACTGCTGCTCATTATATACTCTGCCTCTATTCATTATATACACTACATGTCCAAAACCTCTTTCTGTGAGTACACACAATTGGAGGTTTCGCTGTTGAATCCAGAAGTGTGACCACCGACAACCCATTTGTACATTAGGTTATTACCAGTGAAGGCAAAATCACTTTTTAAGACAGTAGCTCTGAGCCCTCTGCTACGCCTTGATTTCCAGATAAGTCGTTCCAATTTACTGTTCTATTCCTCTTGTTAATCCTACTATATTTCCAACACTTTCTTTACAATATCTTTAATTAATGGAGTATAAACTTCAGAGTAAATGAAGTCCAAAATGTTTTGAACAACGATATTCCCATGACAATACAAGAGACATGAAAGAACGGAACAATATTGTCTAAACAATATAATTGCTAAATCAGGTTGGAACAGAGTCAATAAATATAGTAGTATATATTTAGCTCTGAACACATTGAACATTGCACCTGGTTGCATGAAGTGAAGGCAAGGCATGCTCTACACATAATGCTACTGGATCAATTCAGACCAAGGTTAGATGTTAAATTAAAGGATTATAGCAGTCATAGACTCATAATTATCGTGCAAAGCTTCTTATGAGACGAGGCTCTGTAGATGTGTATATGTTGAGATGTCTAGTTTACTTGACTGGAGAGCCAACACGATCATGAGTTTGTCCGGTTCACAAAATAGCCAGCAGAGTTCTGCAAATAATTATCAATAACAAAATCAAGCAAGCTTGGATCACTTTCAAGTGTACATGAAATTGATTATTTTCTAATTTAATCGGTGAACAAGATCAAACATCCACAATATTGTCTAAATAGAGTAGTATATATTTAGCTCTGATCACATTGAACATTGCCTTAAAAACTTCGCTCTTACGAGTTGATCTCCACAAAAAGGCTGGCCTGAGGATGTAGTCCTGCTTCTTCCAAAGACTAGGAGAGCTTGTCTTGTCCATATACAACACAAGGAAAGTCAGAGAAAAGGGTGCAACTCTCAGCCTCTAAGCAATCCAAAGAATCGACATAATCATATAGAGATTGTAGTTTGGCGGTATGCTGAAACCTCCTTCCCTTGCAGTCGCCACTCGGAAAACTTCACCAAAATCTGAATCATGTAAGAAAACTTGCAAAATAAAAGCAGGGGGAATCCCTTTTCAAATCTTCCTTCACTTGAGCAGCATTCTTACCACTGGAGAATCCCATGTAACTGAGGAATACAAGCAAATCAAAGGGTCCAAAAATCAGGCCATCCATTGCCACTTTAGTATCCACAATCCGCACTGAATTAGGTTGTAGTTCGAGTTCAACCCTAATAAAAAGGTCCATACCTTCATACATACCACAAAAAAGGAGAAAATATTAATAAGAAAATCCTCCCACAAGTGAACAGAGCAACACATTCATCTCATATAGATAGTAAGATATTCATTTTTTATCTATCAACTAATCTGTTAAATTCAAATTAGCCAGTTCCCTTTTAGAAAAGATATGATGCATCCACCAAGGTATCCGAAGCTTATATCTATAAATAATAGAGTTGTGTTTGTAATTCCAGTTGTTTTAAATGAAACACGTTTAATGTTGAGATGTTTTTTTTAGGAATGTAGAGATATTTAGTTCCATATGAACCTCTTAATTTTCTCAAGGATATATACGTATATTTATGACTGAAATTCTACTGTAATATATACGTATATTTTCTCAAATATTTTGCAGATTTTTGAAATAGTATTTGTGCACTTAAAAGCCCTTCAGCAGACTTATGAAGCATTCTAAGGAATACAAAACAGCACTACCAGAGAAGTTAGAAGGTGTTAGAGGACCTCTATTAGCAAAGTCTTGGTGAAGCACCTTACAACTTTTTACAACCACTGTATTGCCAGACAATCATCCATAGGGAAAGAAGGTATGCAAACTAAAGTGAACACTCAAAGACTGTAAAAAAAACGTCACAATCAGAGAAATTCATAACGGAATAAGAATAAACAAACAATCAAAAACATACCAGAAGTGGCAAAATGGTCCAATGAAACCAAGACCAAACATGTTTGTGATTGCAACCCGCTTTCAGCTAATTTTAAATTCTTCATCTGCATGCTGAAATGCAAAACAGAAACATTAATCCTCTGAAGCACATACTTTCAAAAAAATGTTTTGTCAAATAGCTTAACAAGAACTTCAGTTTATATCAGGAAATATTAAAAGGCCAACACTAGCCTGGCATCTAACAGAAGGCTAAGGAGAGAGAGGATATAACTAGAAGACACATGGCAAATGAGAGGTCGATAATATTAACTCGGTAGTCCACTTAGTGATAAAAGCTAGTATTCTTAATTTTGTTTTAAACTAAGCTTACTGGTTTTGTCAGGAATTTGAACTGTGTAGAGTCCAGATTACCTCAATGAAGATCCTATATAAATAGCTAATATTTACAAAAGAAGATGCTACTAGACTGATAATGGCAAAGCGTCACAGGTTGTACAAGTATATATAAAACACCTGCATACTTGAAGTCAACCAAACAGTCTCAACAAGCAAAGTTACCAACTAAATCAATAGGAACTGTGATGAGAAAGTCCTGAGCACTAAAGGTGGCAAGCCACCATTCTACAAGTCTCTAAATGCATCAATAATCAGTTATACTCAATATAGAACAGGAGATAGAAAAGCCCATATTAATCAACAAAGAACACATCCGAGATGCAAGCAACTCCAATGGCATTTTAAGAACACGGGAGAAACAAACACCAAGGTGCTCCTGGGATTACCAAAGCATATATAGTTGGCTTAAATAAAGATCATTTAATGGAGCAGTCATTTCAGAATCATGGTGCTGAACCAATTATGATCATTAAGATATGAACAATGCAAACCATTTGATTAGACTGTTAGCCTAGTAAGCTAGCAGAATACGATAATTTTGGTAATATTTTTGTAATGGTCTTTAACTTTCAACAAAATTCCACAGAAGCAATTCTTGCAGCCGCATCATTGTCAAGGGCATTCAATTGGGCAAGATTATATGTCCAAAATCCAAATCACTCCAAACTAATTCCAAGAATCAATAACCCTATAAAGTAAGAAATAAAAATTTCACCTTTTAGCATTTCAACATTCACTGTTTGAAACTTATACCACAACAAAAAAACCAGCTCTTTACATCACAAACACCCCCCAAACAAAATTCTGAAACTGCAACAACACCAGCCTACCCAAAATCCAAATCAGTCGGAATTAATTCCAAAATTTAGGCAAATAACAGATAAAAGAACATGTTACCTTGTAAGGGTCAAGTTTTCTTGATTCAACAGCAACAAGGAAGATCGTATGTTCGATTCAATAGCAACAAGGAAGATCGTAAGTTCGATTCAATAGCAACAAGGAAGACTGTATGTTCGATTTAACAACAACAAAGAAGATCTGGGCATAGACTTCAATTCTTGGTCTCCGTGTTCTATAATTCGAATTTTACGACCTAGGTTGGTATGTTCATTCATAGCTCAGGTTTTGTTTTGGACAGACACAAGTGAGAGAGACTGAAAAAAGAAATAACAAGGAAGGCTTAAATAGGTATGTTACTTAAGGGGTAATGTCATTTAAGAAGGTATGCCTTTATTTTGCAAAATCTACGGTAAACAAAATTCTGATCAAACGAGCATAATAAAAGACAAGGAAATGAAATCACATTCACCTAAGGCCACTTCCAGGCTGACAAGATATTATATGTTTCACTTACATTTATCTATTAAAATCATCAAAAGATGACATTTTTAAATGTGTTTGCAACAAACCTTAACATGCATCATGAAGGCTGAAGTTCACATTTGGGACAGAGACGGTGTTTATACCTGGTTAGTTGCACACAGATTTACAATTAAAAGTACGTAGTAGATTTTATAATAACAAGTGACACAAGATATGGCTGTAAATTGTAATGTTTGTGTTGCGTTGAACAAAATAGTTTGGTGTTTCGGAAGCTCATATATGAATTATTTTGGGATGCCACAAATAAATAATGTATAAGCTACAATAAATGTTAATCATTTACAAAATCAAAGTTCATAAACCAGGAACTAGAATCTGTTGGTTTGTTTCTACTGGATGTACCAAGATGATATACAATGACCAGAATTTATGAACATTAGGATTGCTTTTTCAGATCCGAAACAATAAGTACAACCATTCATGGCAACATTTAATAGCAAGAGAGAACATAAAGAAAATTAACCAGATATGTTAGGATAATTAAAGTCGGCAAACAAAATTGGCCAGCAAGCTGGGTGTAGTAGTTATAGCCAAAAGCCATATTTGAGCTGACCCATTAATAATTGTTTTAAATTTTCTAAACAGGAAAATAATGGAGTACATAGCAATTGATTCAGGAAAGGAAACTTGTTGGAAAAAAAATGAGCTGGTTCATGCTTAAAGTCTTAAAGAAAGAAGACAAATATGTAGGATGACATGATAGATTATATATTAATTTAGTTCCATACTTCAAACTGAATATACTAAGAAGAAGAACAAGTTGAAGAACTAAGAAGATGCATAGACATGAGTGCACATAATTTATGGTAGGCAGTATGCATAGTATAAAACAACAAAACATAAAACCCTGAAGCAACAAAACATCTGTCATGACAAACTGTACAATGCAAGTTTTCTCCTTGGCTACAAAAAATCACAAGAGAAGCTAATAAAGAAATCACAAAATAAGAATACAAGAAAATGAAAAACAAGAAATTACCACCGAGAATCCCCATTAAATCAACAAGTTCCTCCACTTCACCGCGTTTAACTATCCGGCAACATTCTCTCCCAAACGCCTCGTTTGCAGCCCCGTCAAACAACTCCAAAGGACAACTCAACACATCCACCAGTCTCCTAATCTCTCCTTTTTCTACCATTTTAACAACTCCCATCGAAACAAGCTCGGAGTTGAGGAAAGCCACGAATTGGGAGGGTTTTACGCTTCTCCCAAAAGAAACCGAGAAGAAACCGCGCGAAAAAGGGCAAAGAACAGCGGGAAACGGTCATGTACCGGACGGAACCCATATAACATGAGAGAATCTGAAAACCCGTCCATTAATGGGGCTCCGACCCGTAACTGTACGAACTGTAAAATCACCAAACCCTAACTGTACGCACTGTACACCTGTTCCGAACAGCAGGAGAGGAATAACCGCAGGGATAGATAAGCGGAGCGTGAAGGCGCGTCGAGGCTCCGATTTGGTCAAGCTACCTCCGGCCACAAAGCCCCGATCGACTCTAACCAGCTTCGATTACATGACACTCGAGTACATCTACCACTACCAGTCAAGATGGAGAAGAACTCGGGCTTCTTTAGTTGGTGTCCGCTTCTGGCTGCTGATAGTATTCGGATTGCGTGAGCGAAAGAGGAGGAGAAAAGAAAATTTAGAAAGAAAAATGGAGCCCTCTATATGATAGAAAAAAATGAATAGGAAACAAAACTCTCGATTATCTATATAAAAGGAGTAGAGCTGTGTACCACTCAACTCATTGATAAGAGTATGTAATTTTTAATTCAAACAATATTTCCTAATATTATAATGGGGGAGAGAGAGAAAAAATCAGTACATCTCTTGAAGTTATGCAACACATAGTTTAAAAAAAATATATTATAATTTTTCCTCACTCATTTTTAAATTATCTTCCCACTAATTAGCTTGTAATTTTTTACTTGCACACACAAATACGGACCACTATAAATAATGGATATTAAAAGATTGGCCCAAAACCGGATAAAAAAGAAGAAGAGGAAATGTTACATATGAGACAAAATTAATACTAAAAATTTTGACTAGAAAAATTAATAATCAAGTAAATAAATACAAGTAGGAAGGAAAAAATTGAGATGAAATGATCAAATGAAACTGCGGTCGAATACTCTACAAGAATGGATGCTGATTTTTTTTAAGAAAAAATTCATCTCATATATATATATATATATATATATATATATATATATATATATATGTGTGTGTGTGTGTGTGTGTGTGTGTGTGTTAAGCTAATACTCTTATATTTTATTTTATAGTGCTTTGATGATTAATAAATGAATACTTAATCAACGAAAAATAATTTGACAAGTTATTTGTAAGTTGTGTTTTGTAAGTCTCTAAGTAGAGTACTGGGAGGAATGAAAACAATCCCGAGTCGATTCGAACACCCTAATGCTCAAACTCAACTCAAATTCAAACTGATAATTTCTAAGGATGATCAAGTTCGACTCGATACTACTCGACTCAGAGTTACTCAACTCGTTTATTCACGAGCCTTTCTACTCGAGCTCAAGTCTGAGATGAATCACACCAAAATGAGACATAAAAATGAAAACTTAGAAAAACTTCAATTTCATTTATATATAGAAAATACACGTGTTACAAAAATTACAATGATAAATTTACAATTTTAATCATACTATGATACAATTTATAATAACATCATTACATTTATCCGATCTCGTACATACACATCCCCCTCACTTTATTTCCATCAGTATTTGCAAGAGCTATTTATACTTTATACATTTATCAATCTTTGTATATCTGCAGAAAGTGACTAGTTTGAGTGGAGGTTCAACCAAAGAGCCTAAAACAAGAATGAATGAAGATAGAAGAAGAGAAGTGATTTAGAAGGATGAACACATCTTCTAACAAGCCTAATTCCTTCTTCACCAGTTTTTGAAGATGTATCATCCATTTGCAGTATATGGCAAGTCAGAAAGCCATATGCAATGTCTGTAAATGGTGCTCCACAATGGGTCCTGCAAAAGTGTAGAGTTCAAAATTTGAAAATATATATGTATTATGCAATTACCACAAATATCAACAAGACAAAACTACATATAACACCGAAAATCATATATCTTGCATTGTTGCGACTTTTGTTGCGAGTATACACAAATAGTTTATCCAATCTGCACTTCATGGTCATTTGTCATTGTATATGCAGGTCGTAGTAAACAGGACCATAGGAACATAAATCAGCTCATGACCAATTTATGTTACTATTAACATACCTGGACCAAGATTATATATGTGGTGGGTAACCACATCGAACTTGGGTGTTTTGCCAAGAAATTCTTTGAACCAATTTGCATACAAAAATCCTCCTGGTGTTATGATTTGCGACTGAAATTCTTCACCCTTGTAGATATCTTGCACTATCTTTTGTAGAGAGATTGTGTCCGAGGAGTATTGATCTGCTGCAACTCTACCCCTACTCCACTTCCACACAATTCATTTCCTGAAATGATATGAGATAATGTTAATAATTGTATTTGCATGTTTCTGAGTATAATCTTCCTATAAGTTTGCGGCACTTACCTACCTCCCACCCATGGATAGTGTAATTCTTTTTGACAGTATATTGTACAAGAGATTCCGCGTTTGTGAAATCCCATGCTCCAACAGCAGAGCCATCAGACCTAATGAGTTATGATTACAATAGTTAGTTGTTATTGTTGTTGAAAATTTACCGATTCTCTTGCACAATGAGCATTAGCACGTATTTTCTTTGTTCCGGAGAAGCTTGTGGACAGAACTTTAATTCCCATCGGTCTGTGCCAAAGAAGAGTATTGCAAGAAAGAAAGCATAACAAACACACATCCTTAAGCAGGATGTGTTCTGCACCTGGGAACAAAATGCATGCCTCTTATATGTACATTTATCTATTTATCTGTTTATATATACACATGGAGAGTCATTAGATAGAGAAAAGCAAAGAGAAATAGAACGTAAAAAAATGGCAAGAAGACATCATAATGTGGAGGTAAGCTTGCTTGCTTATATGCCTTGTCTAAGTATTTAGGAAATCTCAAAACAAAGCATTATTGTTGCAAAAAAGAAGCTAAACTGCATATACATATATACAGATTAAATCAAGATTGATAAAAAAAATCATCAAATGGGTAAATCAAGTTCAAAATCCTCACTAACTACCAGCAGTCTTCTAGATGTGATGGTTTAGTATGATGAATTACAGCTAGCTTGAAGGCATTTGAATGATGAAAGAAAATGTCAAAATATAAAAGATGAGAAACTTTTTTTTTTCCAGACTTTATACCAAGCTAGTTTTCATGAGACATGACTGCAAATCTGTATTTCTGCAAATCAATTATCCAAGGCCTAAAGTCCAAGCTTAAATCCTGCAAATATAGAAGATGAGTTAGAAACAAGTAAAAAATTAACTTGTAAAAAATAAAAGAAAATGTCAAAATAAAAAAGATAAAGAAACTTGTTTCAGATTTTACACCAAACTAGTTTCCTTGCTGGTTGTGCATTATCAAGTCAAGGCTGCAAGCCAAATATTTAATCTCCAAATTCCAAACTCAAGCACTAAAGCTAGTAGTTTGGATCCATTTCATAAACCAAATTCCAAAATGCTCAAAAGAAAATCCAAAGTTCCAAATAAAATAACCAAGTCCAACAGTCTATGTTCAATAGTTCAATAGTAAACAGTTCAACAGTTCAATTTAAAAACTGAAATGTAAACAACAATGTATCACAATATCAGCAATATATCATCCATAGTTGTCATGGCGTTGCCATGGCGTCATCTAGGCGACGACTAGGCGTCCTGGCATTGGAGAAGAGTAAGGCAACGCCTTGGACGCCGAGCCTTTAAAGCTCACGCATTGGTATCGGGCCCAGATTAAGTGATTAAATCATTTTATACCATGACTCATCATAACTCGTGAACTCCATGATCTTAATCTAACTCATAATCTTAACATAAACATCTCTAGGATACATTCAAATTCGGAAATTCAACCACAAGTTCAAGTGTTTGATTAAATATAAATGCAAACATATCTAAAATACCAAACAAAGTCTCAACTAAATTACTAAAATAAAATCCATGACAATTCGCAAAGAACATAAATCATCATCATCATCATCATCAACATCTAAATTCACAATGTCTTCTTCTTCATTCACTTCTACATAAAACAAATAGACAAGAAAATTTAGTATTGTATAACATTTGCCGAAAAAATCATGCCCAAGCTGTGGAGACGTGCATTGAGACATCGTATTGTATAACATTTTAATATATGCACACCAGTGCAATCTAGGCATGCTTTTTCTAGGCAACACAACTTTTTTCGTTAAATTTCATATGCATGTATCACACTTGTTTTAAAAGGTAGAGATTACTACACCTTAATTATGTATATCTATGTAATCTGGGCATGATTTTTTCTGGGAACACAACTAAATTTCATATGCATGTATAGATTACGCCATAAATGCTTTACATAAAAGAGCTAAATTGCTGATCCAACTATGTGAGAGTCCAAAGTGCTAATATAACCAAGTGAAGTGCATTCAAACAGTTTCAGTAGTGAATTAAATCACACCCTTACATATTGATGTAAAATCTTGAAGATTTTTAGGTAATAGAATCCATACTTCAAGTTGTAGTGTTTTGATCTATTGCTTTTGCAATCATATAAAGGACCACAAAGACCGTATTGGTATAAACACAAACAAGATTCATATTGCAGTTGTGCTGTGATGTAGAATTTAGTCACTGTTAAACCGTTACACTAAATACTAATTACTACTAATTTCAAGTTGAAATTGATGCAGGCTATTACTACTAATTACATGGAGATGCTACTGCTGGAATAAATGGAATGGGTTTATACAGGGCATCCAATTCTATTACAACCAACATAAAGAATGGAGTACTGAAGACAAATGCACCAATAAAAAATATGCAACTAGCTACAAATTGGCGAACTGAAGAAAGATGGGCATGTGAGGATTTTAAATATGGGAGAACAAGTACATGCATTATGCATATGCTATCAAGACTAAACCAGAAACATAACAAGGCAACAGAACTTGGTTCCCTAGGACTAAATATTCCAACGTATACAAATATTCATCTAATATTGATAATGTAAATATTTCTCACCTTCACGACTCACGAGGACGACATCGTTGCCTTTTCAAATGAGGCATCACTCCTTTATCATAAACTATTTTCACTAGCTCGTCATAATTAAGAAATGGTTCTTCCTCCTCTTCAACAATCCAAAACTCCGTTTTGTCAATTGACTCATAATCAATTGGATCATAATTTCATCTCTTATAGCAATGCCTAAAATTATGATTTCATATAATGTTATGTGATTTTTTCCCCATAAAACTAACGTCATATAATATTAATTATTAAAAATTCAAAGAAAGATTAATTGATTAATGAAAATACCAATTTGTCACAAGGAGCGAAGAAGTACTATTTTGTTATAAAGCATTTTATATGTACAGAATAACGGAAAAAGGGTTAGGAGGGGAATGGCTGATATACCACTTAACAAGACAGCTTACCCTTCTAACTAAGTTATTTTCAGATTAGTTCAAGCAGCTAAGTTTGAAATGGCTAATACAATAATAATAGATATGACTCCTAAAATTATCCATTCTGAGGCAAGCTATTCAAATATTATACATGAGACACATGTCAACTTTGGTAAAAAAATTGTTATATACACTTTTACAAATAAATTCAATAGAGAGCTTATAAAAAAGATCAATAGAGAAATAATCCATAAAATTGAGAAATACACATTTTTCATTAACTAATTTCAAGCAATACATTGAAAAGTAATTGGTATATTGTACTCACACAGTCACACGCATCACGACAAAGTCAAATCACGCATCAACATATGAACATGTTGGGAAATCTAGTTCATAAAGTGCATGAATATTCTCCATACCTTAATAAACATGAGAATATGAGATCACAAGATGTAAATACCTAAGCAAAGGAAGAATGATTTCCAAAGCCTACAGACCATTGTAATCTAGTTCAAAAGTCAAAACTAATAATGAACAGTAGATAACTTTAGTAATTGTTATAAGATATTGTTACCATAATTGTAGTTCCTATATTAGTGTGTACACATTACTATAAATTAGGGATTGCCATACTTGTGTGTGTGTGTGTGTGTGTATATATATATATACATATACATATACATATACATATACATATACATATACATCGTAGCAAGGATGAGAGATTGCATGTCAGGTGAGGGAGTCAAACGAGATGTAGAGGCATTTGTAGAAATCGATTAACTTAACCCACTTGCTTTTAGATCCTCAAACCGAAACCAAACACTCGTCCCTTTTTAATACCACCTGAAATCTCTTTCCGTATATCCGCATCAAAAATAGGAAGATTATTTTCATACTTTTGTTTGATATCACTTTTATATTTTTCATGCAGTTTGAATATACAATATGTTATGACTGAAAAAAGGTATTGAATGAGCCAAGTTTAGAACATCATATTTCAAACATGCATAATTCTCTTTGATCATTCGCAAAACCGCAAGAGCCTGTCGGGGAAAATTTGATGACGTAACTTAAGAAAACAGATTGAAAACTACTAACGTTGTCTCTGAAGTTAAAGACTGTACAACTCGAGAGTAAATTCAAGATAAGACAAGCATGATGTTCTATCCGAAAGTCCCAACCATGTACCAGAAATTTCCCACCAAACTTCTCTTTTCACTACTTTGATGCCCTACAACACCACCACCACCAAAGCAAAACTCCCTTGATTTGTCAACATGTTATAATCTAAAAGAGAAGTTCAGGCCTGATCTTCTAAGCCAGCAACAGAAAAGAACTGGTCCTCAAAGTCTTGTGGGCTGAAGATAATGCGTAGAGGTTTGAAAAATGCCGATCATCACATTCACGCTTTTCTCACATTATGCTGCCCAGCTTGTCAAACCTTTGTGCAATTTTATGATGGTTTTGACCTTTGAAGACCTCAACTAGTGAATATATTACACTTTACATATTACCTCTTTCTTTTGGTTCGTGGTGGAATTATGTTCTACCTCTGGTCTACTACTTGCCTCCTCAAGAGAAAAGCATATCACCTTAAGCCACTCCTCAAGAAATGATGATTTCTATATATAAATTAAAACAATAACAAGTATACAAACAAATACAAAATGTTCTAAAATGTAAATTCAGAATCTAGGGATGTGCTAAATTACTGAGTTCAAAACCAGATATACATGTTTTTCAGTTTTTGGTCATAAGTGAGAGATAAAAAATTAGGAGTGTTAACCATTTGAATGAAGCCTTACAGAAGCAAAAGTGGGAGCATTAGCATCAAACTGTAATTTGTCTAACATAAATTATAAGCAAATGTCCATAAAAGATAATTTAGTTACATTCTTCAGGATATCCAAAACTATCAGGTGCTTACTTTGACGAGAAATTCATGTATAGGTTTATGATCTGTACTTGAAGTGAGTCCAAGTAAATGCAGCATGGTTGAGGTTTTCTGTAACAAACAAATATAAAAAATCAAAAGTAAATCAGAATAATAAAGAATGAAAGCAAGCAAAATTTGTGTTTTTCTTTGCTTCTTTTTTTACTTCAATAAAAAAAATTAGACAAATCTAATGAAAAGAAAACAGACAAGTTCATCAGAAAATGATTTCTAAAATTCATGTAAATACAAACTGTTTTATTTTATTTTTATATTTCCTGGATTTTCATGGCAAAGTTCAATAAGTCAGAATCTCAGAACTTTTAGTTTAAACTTGAAACCTTATCAAATCACAGTCCAATTACATGCTTAATTTTGAAGTGAAATTACAAACTCTCATCCTTTCATCAATGTCTTGTTGTGCTTTTGGGTTGACCAAATACAACATAAAGGAATTTCAAAAATGAAATCTACTTTAAAGTACTTGGTTCACAAATGCTTGTCACCTTAAAAATCTCTATCATCCCAACACTCTAGACATCTTTCCTTTTAATTTCAAAGACCCCACACGCACTAACGAGTAATTTCTGAATTGAACTTTATGGCGGCAAAGTACGTCCATTACAAATGACTAGGATATAATTAGAGGGATTGGTGCTGCATATGAATTGTGAAACTGTACAAGCTGAAGTGCATTACATGCATTTGCGTATAACATGGTTTAGAGCCATCAAATAGATATAATTATAATTAGAAACTTGCAATAATAAATGACAAAAACGAACTTGATATGCAAATGACTGAAGGGTATAGAGAAGAAATAACAATACTATAACACCTAAAAGGTGTAGACCAACATATGAAGTATATAACCTTTTTGTTAGTGAGTCGGGAAACTCCTGAAGGACTGGATAGTTTTGTTAAACCCAACTTGATTCAAAGCTTCAACCAATAGATTTTAAGCCCCGCCTTATATATTAAGCGATCAACTTCACACTCGAAGACAAATGACAGATGTGAAGTTAACAAATATCCACCTTCACAAATCTCCACCATCACATGTGAAGTTTAACATTGTTGAATTGCTCCTCCTTAAATGTGAACATATACTCCCAATAAAGGCTTGCACATTACTTTTGCAATGAGCTGAAAAGTGAAAACTCTCAACACTCAAAACGTTGAGGCCTAATTATTACTTGAGAAATAGTTGAAAGTCTAGTAAGATCATGGATTGCGGCTTGGTCCTTCAGTGGTTCCCCTAAACACCCTAACAAATTGGTATCACAACCACCAATATTAATGGTCACGGTACACTCTAAAGTAACTGGTAAAATAATGTGCATGCCTTAACATGCTGAGTGTTATGAGTTTTCACGTAACTGCTCAAGTGATAATCAAGTTTCAAATTGTCAAATGTTGCAAGTATATCTTCACAGTCAAGGGGGTACAATTTGTCCATGTAGGGACACACATGTTAAGTGTCGGATTTGCTAAGGTAACATCTGAATTGGCATAGACCAACAGAGGTGTTTGACATATACAAAGTTGAACACAAGATCTATCATCTTAAACTTTGGGTTAAGTTAGGTCCAACAGGTGTATTAGGCTTTTGTTAGTGGACTCCCAAACTCCCTAACAATTCTCCATTTGGTGCATAGGTTTGCTGGGAAATCTTGCAAGACTCAATCTCGTACTCACAGGCTTGGAAACTAGACTCTTTCTCCAGAATAAGACCCAATATCAATGTCTGCCATTGAGAACGAACTGAAACAAAAAGCACTAAAAAGCTTATAAGAGATGATATCCTATTACAAGAATAATTAGACATGTATAGTTGGTGAGCTAGATTCTGCCTAAAACTTTAAGAATCAAAAGCAAAACGAATGCAGTTAGTTTGTTGTGTCGTACTGTGTCCCCACAATCTACATGGAATCTGGGCGTAGAATTTTTCAAATAAATTTGGATCGAGGAACTTGACCTGTCAAGAGGAATCCTGTATCTAAAACTAGACGGTGTGGAAACCTGGTCTGAATTCAAATTCTCAAATATCAGCTTCACACTTTGAACAACATCCGAGAATGATCTCCCATAATCTGCATTTATTAAGATGAGAACAGCATATCAACACAACACTCCAAGCTACGGATTTAGCCAAAAAAAAATGAAAGCAGAAGCCATATTATAGAACCATGCTAGGAAGCATGAATACGGACATGGACACGGAATGCGGATTCAACAAGATACGCGACATGGGACACAATCACACAACTTTTTCTCAAAAAATAGGATATGATACGTTGGGGGATACATTGAACTTTATATACTTCCTCCGTCCCATGATAAAAGTCCTTATTACTATTTTGGGTAGTCCCATGTTAAATGTCTATTTTTCTTTAATAACCAAACTTTTACACATATTTTCCTATTATACTCGTAGCATTAAATATCTCATACTTTTCTTATTCTAATTCTCTCTCCATATTTAATGACATTATTATAGGCAATTTTGTTATTTCATTCATCTTCTTAATATGCGTGAAAAGTCCACCAGTACTTTTATCCTGGGACGGAAGGAGTATTTTTTAAATAAATATGCATGCATAAATAAATTTACGTGTTAATTAAACATGATAAAAATCAAGGAAACTAGTGATTAACCCATATACCATAACCATCTCCGAGACCAATAACAATTAAGATTATAACATATAACTCAAGAAAACTACGTATAAGGAAGACACGTATATGTTCATAGCAGTAGAAGTTGGATTTATATTTGATCCTTCTAATTATACAACTGAATACTAATGGTACAACAAACTAAAATAAAAAAACCCTAAGGAATCAGTAAATACGGCATTTAGAAATTATAAAATCAATAAGTTATCAACAAACTAACATCAGACTTCACCATATAAACAAGATGAAATTTTATACATTTTATAGATATACATATATGTACCTAATCAAAACTTCATAAGCAACTCTTCAACTTCAAAGTTTATGTTCAACTAAAACACTAGCAACTATCGTAACGTATGAGGAAGTATTACTAGAGTGGAGACAGTGGTGTGTCAGGGTCTGACACATCTGATACGGATACGTCAACATCCAATAAGTGTCTCTGCTTCAGAGGAACCATGTATAATTGCAGTAAAGACTTGAGAGAACATATGCATCAATGGACTCGAAAGAAATTTGTTTAATAGGGCCGTCTATAAATAAAACAAGCAATTCAAATATAAACTAAAAAGGCACCCATTCTGAGTGTACCGGCATATTATCTTTATTTCATTTTATCCATCTAGTCGGACACAAACTTTCTGTTTATATAATTCAGACTGAAGCCGTTGCAGCACAGTGGCAATGCTAACATGACAACTATAATAGGGGTGAAATTATGTGTTCAATCCTCATTGTGAACAATTATGAAACAAAGATTTGATACTCAAATTTTCAGACAATAGAATCTTAAGAAACAATTTATATTATTTTATTTAAACAAACCAAATTCCTGCACCCAATCCTTCTCTATTGATTAGTGTCAATGGTCTCTGAATTTGTTACAGAGTTTCTTTATTAGATCATTATTTTCTTTTCATCGGGAAGAACTATCAGTTTGCTTTGGCAACTTATATTTTGAAGAAAAGGGCTCCAACGATTAGGCTTTTGTTTAGTTGTTGGTTCACGATAGGCTCGATATTTACAATTTGCTTCAACACCGCGGATCTCATAAAGTCTTATCTCCAAATGTTTTTGCATTGCGCATGTGCGCTAGTGAGACTAGTTCTGACATGTTTCTTCATTGACGTATGACGTGGAAGCTTTGGACTTTGGTGAGCTTTGGACTTTGGTTTTCACTATAGGGGCATTGGGAGAGGTTTGGGTTTCTCTATCGGATGTGGAGTACTGGAGGAGTTCCTTATCCAGTTATTTTTGTGGGAAAATGATTGTAACTATCTTTGGCAAATGCGGATGATTTGCTAATGTCAAGGTTTGCACATGTCTTATACAAACCTAAATATTCGAAAGTGGAGAAGCGAACAAAAAATTGTAGTACTCTTTGCCAGACATGGGAGTAATAAACAAGCTAATCATAATAAGGGTAATGATAATATTGGAGCGAGCATTTGGTGTATTCAATATAAGTACCAGATAAAACAAGTAAAACAGAAACTTAAGAAGAATGAGTGTTAAATATTCGCAATGACTGTGTTCATAAGGAGTTTTCAATGACTGTGTTCATAATCCTCACCACAACAATACCATATATCCCAGTAACACTAGTAACTATTACATGGATATTTTCAATGTTATGCCTTTTATTACTTGATTTGCACAACAGTGGACGTACATAAAAAACAGGCACAAGAATGTAATCACCCTCAATAAACTACCATAATTTATGTAATGCAACCAAGAGATGATCAACCTTGTACCAAAAAAGAGAAATTGAAAAATAATTAACCAAATCATTTTTAGCTACATTACAGAATTCTTAGCTTGTTATCTCTAGACCAAGATTCACCAGTTTCTTATATAGGTTGTACCTGAAGTTCCAACATCGATTACCTATGCTAAAGACTGTAAATCAGTATTTAGCTTGCCAAGATTCATTGGTTTCTCTTCAGACACGGTCAATTCTCATTTTTGATCTTATGAGCTTCATCAATTATAATATAGCACCAGCTAAAGCGGCGTAAGGCATTCTTCTCTTTGATCACCATTTTAAAACTGGTGACACAGACATCAAACTTTCCAGAAGCTACGTATGTATCTCTGAAGAATAATATATTTAACATTAGTTTATAAAATAACAATAAAAATGAGGGGACTGAAGATACTAAATCAAGTAGAGCAATTAAGAACTTACTCTTTTTTTAGGATTTCCAAGAAATTTAACTGCACGTAAAACAGGGCAAAAAGGTCGAATCTCATTCATCCAATTGCCAAGAGTGGATTTTGGAGCAACACTTACACGGTACATAAAATGAGCAGGGTTGTGTACTTTTCACAGTACAAAATCCTAATTGAGCAGACATTTGCATTAACAGGGCATTAAAATAGACATTACATAAAATGAATCCAAAACTAACTTCATTACATAACTTAGTACAACACAAAATGCCATTTGTTGATCAACAATAGACATTACAATGTTTTATGTTTCTAAGATGATTCCAGCTTCTGACAAGGGCAGATTCTTTGCCTTTGGTCGTGTGTTTGGTGTAAATTAAATATCATAAATAATTTATTTAAATGCTTTTGAGCAATTTGTCATATTTTTTTTTAAAAAAAAACCCTTTCAATTTACCACCCAACGCCACACTAGTTGAAGGACACAGATTTTTTTATTTATTTAATATTTTTAAATATATAAATTTGTTTTAAAAAAAATTATTTATATCATATTTAAAATAAAAAAATGACCCAAACGCTAATACCAACAACGTATACACGCTAATACCTGTTATATCCAATCACATGCGCTAATACCAACAACGACGTACGCTATAAACGTCCCATAAAGATCACAAATATAACAAGTACAAATGTTCTACACGATAATGAAAACAACTAAATGTACAACTACAAAGTAAACGTAAAACTAGCTAGCTAGTAGGAGGATGATCATCAGACGAGGGTGGGCGACGCTGATGCTCATCGCCATCGCCACCCTGCAGATAAGATTAAAATATAAATCATTAGTCTATATAATGTGAGAATTAAAAGACTAATATATGAAAATGAAAATAAAATAACATGTAGAATACCTTACTCTCGGGCTACTCTGGTGGATGAGAATCAGTTCATGCTAGACCGCTAGACAAAGCAAGGTCATGGTAAAAGTAACCTTAGAAAACCATTTTACACTTGCCTATACTATCTAAATGGCTAACTCTTGCGAATTTAGGAAAAAGTTTAAAACAGACTACATAGACATATAAATCACAACATAGACCAGTGCTTCATCAACTTATTATTTATCTGCAATAAATCATAGTTGCAATTAATAATAGTAATAAACTTCAATTAATCATAGTTCTAATAAATAACTTACTCAGATGCTTCAGCACCTCCTCAAACTGAAAAAAATATATATATATATATATATATATATATATATATATATATATATTAGGTTTTACCTTTAGAAATTTGCAAAAATTAATTTAGGGAAACACGAAATCATACGTAAAAACTCATCTTCCCCTCCATGGAGGCAATTGCTTCAACATTTTTTCTATTTTCCTCCGCCTGCTTTTCATCCTTCATCTCCAATGCTTGCCGGAACTCCTTCATCTCTTCTTCACGAGCAGCTTTCTCCCTTCTGAGTACCTCCAAAATCTCTTCCTTCAAATCCTTTCCCCCCCCTTGGAGCTCCATCAACTGCTCGTGGAGTGAGATATTGTCAAGCTTCATTTTTTCGAGTTCATTTGCCATCTTATCGAATTCTTTTTCCCTCCTATTGAATTCATTTTCCCTCCTATTCATCTGGAAAGTCTGATACATAGAATTTGAAAATATTAATACAACCAGGCAAAAACCCAATTGTGGGTGTTTGTCGACTAATTCTACACATCGATCAAGTATAATATTCGACATTTCATTCGACATAGTATTCAACATTTTATGAGGAAGAGAAGGGAAGAAGAGGAAGGACAAGAGAAGTGAAAAAGAATACCTGCATCTTGTAAGACCAAACACTATATACTATGGATTGGATATGAATGAACGTGTCGCCCAACACAATCATCATAAGAGCCATCGGGAGGGAGCGGGAGGGAGATAAGTCTGCAAAATGTCTTTCGCCGAATAATCTCTGGTGTACTATAGGGATAGAGCTCTTAAATCAACAAGTCTTGCGGTACAGGAAAATTGGACCGATTCAAATTTATTTTTATTTTATTTTTTTTTATTGTGACTCTCAAAAAATGTGTACTATTTGTATGTGTATCTAAATTATACCTAAAACACTATATTTTATAAAAATTTCTGTTGGAATAAATTCTACACATTTTTTGAGAGTCACAATAAAAAAAAAAAAAAAAATTGCTCCGGTCCAATATACATGTCTGCAGTCTGCGTAGAACTACTCCTCTTAAATAGGTTGGTTGAAAATAGTTAGGTGAAATTATTTAATTGGGTCAAAGAGTCTTTCTCTTGAATACCAAGAAGGTAAAAATAAAAACAGAGGAGTTAAAGTTATTAAAAATTGTGAAAGATTTCGGTTAGAGTTTTTATAATTTACTAGAATTTTTTATAAAAAAAAAACAGTGCCTAGTAAATATTCCTATATTATGCAGATGGATGCTCTCATTTCAGTAGTACATTTTCAATTATTTTTTTATGCGCTTGTGACTACAAAAAAATGTATAGTATTTATTTTTTAGAAAGAAGGAAAATGTATAAAACATTAGAGATAGAAGATAAAAGAATATATAAATTAAATATCATAAATAATTTATTTAATTAAATCATAAACAAAACATAAATTTAACTTTATTACTTGAAACATAAATAAAACATATAATAAAAATATTTATTATAACGTCATAATATAATGAAATAAAAATAATTAATTGGTATAAAAATATTTATTGTAAAAATGGAAAATTGTAGCCCTTCAAAGTCATTTATTTCAGGTCATATCTCAGTACATGAAAGAGATACAAAACAACAATAACAGCATAAAAACACTCAAAAGTTTCCACTGTCCTTACTGCAAAAAATCCAATCATCTACAAAAAAGGTGTATTATTCTGTTGGAATAACCTGTCTGTGCGGTCTATCGCATGCATGGTGATTTTTTTTGTTATTCCATTATTTATTATATTCAGTTGGATAAAACTTTGACTTCTGTACTCCATGAAATTAGTAAAATATCCTTGATATTTGCGCTTCATCCAGTATCCTTTCATGGAAATATTCTTCTAAGTATTCTTGAATTTTACTCCACAAAACAGTATCGTGTTGACAATTTGGACGTTAATAATTCCTGGATAATGGCTAGGCGCTTGGTGCTAAAATAGAACCCAGTTTCCAGTGGTTGGTTCTATTTTAGCACCAAATTGTTTCAAATTTAACTGACTTTCCCTCCATCTCATTGTTAATTACTTTTTCAACTCCAACTGTATGTACACCGGACACGTTGAGAAGCCCACCATCATACTAGAAGCTGTTGCCTCATATGATTTATGGATTTGGCATCCTTTCTTTGGGATGTCTGGTTCATTTAACGATATCAACGTGCTTGATCAGTCTCCTCTCTTTGATCAACTTTGATCTGGTCGTGCCTCGCCTGCCCAATTTGTCATCAATGGACGACAATACGACATGGGGTACTACCTTGCTGATGGTATCTACCCAAATTGGGCGACTATTGTCCAAACCATTAGAGAGCCCAGTGACAGAAAGAAGGCTCACTTTGCGAGGATGCAAGAGCGATATCGTAAAGATGTTGAAAGGGCATTTGGCATGCTACAAGCACGCTTTGCAATTGTGAAAGGTTCGGCTCGTTTTTGGGACCAGGTAGATCTATACTACATCATGAAACTGAAATTAGAAAGAGGCACATATAGACAGTCTCATACAAAAGAGGCACACATAGACAGTTTCATACAAAAGAGGCACATATAGACAAGAAAGTTTCTAAGTACCAAGGAAAGAAAGTCAACTGGATTAAAAAGTAAACATGACTTAAGGAAGATAATATAACATTGTTAAACTTTGTTAAACCTTAAGGAAATGTAATGTAAAGGTTAAGATAACTATTAGACTAGGTTATCTTAACCTTTACATTACATTTCCTTAAGGTTTAACAAAGTTTAACAATGTTATATTATCTTCCTTAAGTCATGTTTACTCTTTAATCCAGTTGACTTTCTTTCCTTGGTACTTAGAAACTTTCTTGTCTATATGTGCCTCTTTTGTATGAAACTGTCTATATGTGCCTCTTTTGTATGAGACTGTCTATATGTGCCTCTTTCTAATTTCAGTTTTTGAAATTTTGCGAACTTCCCGGACGCATAACTTCTTCGTTATAAGTCCGAATTGGCTCGCTCAAAAGCCTACGGTTCACAAATTACATATGCAAGCATTCTCAGTATTTGTTCGTAGTGGTTCATCAATAGCGTCTGCACCATTGCAACTTCATCTTCATCGGAGGAATCTCCGTCGAAATCTCCCCGCAATACCCTCTTGGTTAACGTGTTCATGATTTTAGTTTGGAAAGAAAAGTATATCAGGTAGGTAGATGAGAATGGGTGTGGTGGCTTATTGAGGTTGAATGTGTATTTATAGAAAAGTTGGATACAATGGTGGTTGAAGAAAGTTAGATGAGAAAGTTGGGTAGAATGGTGGTTGAGGAAAGTTAGATGAGAAAGTTTAGATAATAAAAATATATGGGTTGAATGGTGGTTGAAAACGGTAGAATGGGAGTGCTATAATTGTGAATTGAAAAATAAAGTAGATAGTTAAATTGGAGTTAAAAAAGTAATTAACAATGAGATGGAGGGAAAGTTAGTTAAATTTGAAACAATTTGGTGCTAAAATAGAACCAACCACTGGAGAATGGGTTCTATTTTAGCACCAAAAAGCACTTTTTGGTGCCAAAATATAGCAATGGCTATAGCTAAAAAAGGTCTAAATTATAATTTAAATTTAAAGCCAAAATGTATCAACCATTCAAAATACATCCCAATAATACAATTCGTTTACAGTTTCAAATTACTACATCCACAAAATATATACCAAACTATCCATATATACATCTCAAATTTGGAACTCAAGGAGAAAATGTTAAATATTTTTCTATACAATTAACACAGTTTCTCAAGTCTTTGGCACCTGAACAAAGAATGATAGCGTGCAGCCTGTCTCTCTCCTGTGACCATCCAACAAGTCACCTGCCCCCAAAGCCAGATATACAAATCTCAATGTTACCTAAAATGCAAACATTAACATCATTTTATCATATTGAACATACCACTGAAATTACATTAAGCAATTATGTTCAAAATCCAAAGCACATAGACCCAAACTTGTAGGAGATAAGGACAAGAAACAGTAAAAATGAAATTGTAAAATCAGGTTCTAAAATGCCAATCCAAACAGGCAAGATGTAGAATTATAGCATACTATTATGCATTGGCAAGCTGTAAAAAGATCTTAACAAGGATCGACAACATATTTCTTTAAGTTTTCATTAGTAGGATATACTCTGAAAAATATTCTCACCTTTCTTCTTCTACACAACCTTCTGACCAGGTTGAGTTCCAGGACAAACCTGTGAACCAGAATATTAGATCTCCTCAACTGCTCATCAGATTCTGTGCCAAACTTCTTTGCAGGTGTTGCACTTTGCGATTCCTGTAGTTAGTGATTCTGGTGATTATGTACTTTTAAGGAAAAAGTATAGCTACAAAAAGACAAGGAAAAGAAATCCAAACAATAATGTTGGAAAATATATTAAAACTACTATGCAGGCTATACTTTTGGGACTTGCATTCTGATAATTCTCTGAAGGCTGCAAGTAAAAGAGGAAGGGTAAGACAAAATCCATTGACAGCCCAAACTAAGAAATTAATACTTAACTGGAATATTAACCTCGAATGTTGTGGATGCAAAGCGACATGACAATTTTGTAGCAGGTGAATTCAGAAGTGTCTGCCGTCGCAGAACTTGGTCCGTTGTCTCCATGTCAGAGAGTTTTTCTTCAAGTCTGATTCATATAGACAAAAGTCAAGAATCAAATAATGAAAAATATGTCAAATATAAACTATCCAGAATCTTCCATCAACTTCAAATGGAGAAAAAAGATAGAAGTTGAATCCAGTAAGTACTTGAGAGGAGACGTTTTGTCAATGTAACAACCTTTGCATGTCAGTCTTTAGCTGAATAATCTTCGACTCTGCCTCCAAAGTCTGCTTCAACCTCTCTTCACTCAGCTTGTTTGTTTCTTCAAATCTCATTTCTGTTTCATCAATTCTCTTTTCTAGTGAATTAACCAAAGACTGCAAGATGTTACAGTGGGAAAGACTTCAATACACTTGGATGTGAATAATCCAGTAGATTATAAAGCAGTGTGTATGTTCTTAATGAAATGGTGTTAAATCCAGCCATAAACTCATCTAACCTGAAGTAATTGGTTAATATCAATAAATAATTATGTCAATATATGAGAGAAGATGACAGAGAGTATGCTGAAAGGGAAGCCTTGCCTTTTCTTTCTCCATTCATCATATTGCCTTTTTACATCATCACGCTGCTGGGTTACAGAATTAGGATCCGCCACTCGTTCATTGTACAAGGACACTTTTGTTCGATATCTGCCATACCGAGTACCCTTAGCAAACTAAAACAGTTAAAAAAAACACAAGTGTCTTACTTCACGTGTGAACAGAATGCATACTCTAGGATGGAATCAAGATTTGGATTCATCTCTTTCAATTGAGCTTCAATCAGTGCCACCATCTCAAGGCCCTTTCTAAGGTCACAAGCTTCAGCTAGACTTTCATCCGCCAGTGTTGCTTGAAGCTTTTCCGGGTCCACTAAATCTTTCTGGATCCTGCAACCAACCAAAAACAATAAAAGAAAAGGAGGGTTGAATATAATTTTAAGGAATCATGCACCACCCTATATATGTCATAAGCTAATGCTTACTGTTCCATTTGCTTTGAGAGATCATTATGCAAATCATCAAGCTTTTTCTTGTATCCTTTTCCTTTCATTTCCAACTCCTTGTATATCTTCTTCGTATCTTTCAGCTTGTAGTCAGCATCAACCTGTTCATTAATGACGATGTGTAACATAATAAATTGACAACGAAATGGCTTCACGCCAAGTAGCACGAGACGTACATACGCTTTAACCATACATATGTATACAGAATTATTAAGGATTATAACCTGCAATCTAATTGGCTATACGCCAAGTAACCTGCAATCTAAAATTAGCCAACTGAGAATCTCCGGCTCCAACACAAGTGCAACATATAACATCAGCACTCTGCGAAATTTCTCTCTCTGTTGCACGTTTCAGAGCTTTATATTTTTTCTCATCACTGCTGGACAGTTCTCCTGTAGATGTTAAGAAAAATACTAAAGTCTCACACATGCTAGTTCATACCAAATCAAGGCAGTAATCTTTGAACAACATATGCATTACTTGAGCTCAACATAAACCACACAGCATAAATCAACAAATTACTACATTTTGACCAAATTTACCTCAGCTTTTAGTTCTTTAAGCTAAATTCACTAAATTTGTATCTAACACGATGTGCAATTACCATATTCAGTACTCGTATTTCCCAAAACCCATACACAATCTCAAAATTGGTCTAAATTTTACAACTTTTCATAATAATTCTCTTACCTAATCATAGTTTTTGATGGCTGTATAGGTTAACTGTAAATTAATCACTGAATTATTATCCAAAACTCACCTGTCTCGAAATTTTGGCACAAACACCAGGGGTACTCCCCTTAGCAATGGTCTTTGTCTGGAGAAATCGAGAAGCGTGATTCGACGGCGTTGAGGGCTTTAAAGATTTTGGAGGAGGTCGCGACGTGAAGAGAGAGAATCAGCAGGGCCGGCGCGTTCCAGATCGGAGCCGAGTTGTTTGAGGGTTTGGAGATCGTCTTCGAGGTTTTGAGCCTCGCGCTCGGACCTGGTACTCCTCTTCCGACGAGTAGTAATCCTGCCGATTCACCGCCGGAACAGCCGTCACGGTGGGGGAGGGAAGTGAAGAAGTGGAGGGACTGGACGGAGAATTGCTACCTTCGTCGTTGAGAGAGAAAATACAGAGATATGAGAGAGAAAAAACTAGATCTAAACACTTGTTTTAATTTAAAATTTCAAGTTCCGCCTCTCTTTTTTTCCTCCTTGTTTTTTAGATAGATAAAGTTTTTTTTTAAAAAAACATTATCTATTTAAAATCAAAAATTACTCTTATAAATACATAACGTTTTTTCATACGTATCTACAACGTTTTGTTAAAAAACGTTATAAAAAAAAATACCACAACATTTTTTTATAAAAATATCATTTTTTAAGCGTTGTCTATTTAGTAATTTGTAGTAGTGAGGCTGTTCATTTTGAGGTCTCATCTATCATGTCAACTTATTTGGTGGCTGTTGTAATGGGTTTGTTTGATCGCGTTGAAGATAAAACATCCGATGGTATGCATACAAAAAGGCTGATTACTCCAATTTTATTTTATTTTATTTTTACTTTTGTCCTCTCTTCCTAGATTCTGATAATCGGTCATGCAGGGATTGTTGTTTGTGCATACTGTCCTGTTGGAAAAAGTGACAAGGAAAAATTTGCTCCAAGTATTGTTGTTAAGACACTTGATATATTTAGGAAGTAAGTGATTATTTCGCTTTCTTTTCTGTGGTGAATCTGACCTTATCTGTAATACTGACAAAGAAACAATTTCTGCTGTGTAAAAGAGCAATGTTAATGTTTACTAATTTTGGAGGTGCAGTTCCTTACCGTCCTGCTGAAGATAAACTACATGTTAACCACTTCCGCATTATACTATGTACTGCACACTGCTAGTAAATGTATAGACGGAGACGATGATTAAGCTTGCAGAATAAACAACACTGCATATCGCATTTACTACTCGCCCTCATTACCCTTCATCCATGGTTATTAACACACGCATTGTCAGGACAAAAGAAGATATAGATTTGTGACACGGACACTGATATCACCTACCTGTCCTTTTATTTTATATAATAAATTAGTGCTCTAATTTTGGATCCCAAATAATCCTTCCGTTACAAATGCGTCTAGGCGCCCAACTGCAGAATGGCTAGACACGACCAAGCGCCTAGGCGCCAACTTCAAGCATCAGAAGACACGACCAAGCGCCTAGGCGCCAAAATATAGCAATGGCTATAGCCATTTTGACACCCCCATTGGATTTGCTCTTAGCAGATTCCATGTGACTGGTAATATAGGTGAACCATAACTTTTTTTTTCTTTTTTCAAGTCAATCTACAACATTTTAAAAACGTTGTCTGATATATTAAACTACAACATTTTTAGCCGGAAAACGTCGTGGAATCATATTTTCTACAACGTTTTCAAGCATCTGCTAATTTATGAAAACTAAATATACAACGTTTTTTTCTCAGCTAAGTCTCTTCTATCTAAGGCTCAAACTGGTCTGTTCAATACATTTCTCACTTAAGTCTGTTTTCAACTTTTTCCTAAATTCGCAAGAGTTAGCCATTTAGATAGTCTAGGCAAGTGTAAAATGGTTTTCTAAGGTTACTTTTACCATGACCTTGCTTTGTCTAGGGGTCTAGCATGATTTGGCCTCCTAAAGCTCACTTTATACTTGCTAGATACATATGAACTCGATCTTTTTCGTTAACTTCAGTCTTGGCTATGCTTGGGAATCATTTCTAGATTGTATTTGTGACATAATATGTGCTCATTACAGCCTAGTATGGTCAGGTGCCATGTTTCACCCTAAACAGTCCCAATTTAGAGCTTAAAACATTGCTTTAGCATGACAAACACCAAAACAGTCCTAGACTTGGCTTAGATAACTATTGAAATCTAAGTATGGCTGCAGTGGCAGCGCAGTTTTGACGTCCCTGTCAGTGGCTGTGAATCTCGAGGGGTATAGTGTGGGTGTGAATCTCGAGGGGTATACATCTCTCTAGTACAATATTAGTGATTTTAATGGATGTTCTTTCTATAAAATCTTCATTAACAGAATCGCGCGACATTTTCTCGGAGGATAAGAGAAGTGAATATTAAATGGGGGGCAAACCTTTTAATAATAGGGGCAGACAGTTGTATTGTCAGGGGCAAGAACCTGTTTTGTTTAAAAAAATAATATATTTATTTCCGTTCTCATCGATACATTTTCAATTGATCTGATACATTAAACGGGGGGGGGGGGGCAAGCTTTTTAATAATAGGGGCAGGCAGTTTTTATGGTCAGGGGCACGTACTAGTATGTTTAAAAAAAATAATATATTTACCGTTGTGATCGATACATTTTCAATTGATCTGATATATTAAACGGGGGGCAAGGCTTTTCAGAATTGGGACAGACTATTTATTTCTGTTCTCATCGATACATTTTCAATTGATCTGATACATTAAACGGGGAGCAGGTGATTTCATTGTAGGGGCAGGCCGTTTTAGTATTAGGGGCAGGCCGTTTTATATGGGCTTACGACATAAAATTTATATGTTATGTGAATTCTATTTTTCGAATTATGCTATACAACTGAATTATAGTGATGGTATGTGATTATGAGGATTATAACTAGTGTTAGATGAAGAATTGTATGATAATTTACGTTTACAACAAGAAAATAGTTTTTACACTGAATATATATGTATGAACATATGTTTTGCATGATAACAAAAAATTAGTAGGTGATTGTATGCTATTTATGAAATTGAACGTCATATATGTTAATTGGGTATGAATTTCAGAGATAAAAAAACTGCGTTTTTTTAATAAAAATAAAAAAAATAAATTTTCTAAATATGTTATGCTTTTTTTATTTTGAATTTTAGTATTTTTTTGTTTCGATTAATTTAAATATTTTGATTAAATGATTAAATGATGTAAATATAGTTTTCTGTTTTGCACACCTCAGCAAAAATTGTCCACGTGTTAACAGAGTTTCTTTCTGTACCTCTGCGTTTTTCAACCGAGAAAGATGATCCGTCGCCTGATTTTCTGTCCCCTTTCTATCCCGGATCTCCAAATCAAATTCTTGCAGCAGTAACACCCACCGTATTAACCTCGGTTTGGCATCCTTCTTTTCGATCAAATATTTGATTGCAGAATGATCCGTGTAGACAATGATCTTGGTTCTAATGAGATATGCTCTAAATTTGTAGAAGGCAAACACAACTGCAAGTAGTTCTTTTTCGGTAGTTGTGTAGTTCAACTGAGCGTCTGTCAACGTCTTGCTTGAGTAATAGATTGTATGGAAAATTTTGTCGTGACGTTGACCCAAAACTGCTCCCACTGCATAGTCGTTGGCGTCACACATCAATTAGAATGGTAAAGACCAATCGGGCGCCACAATGATTGGAGCAGATACTAACTTCTTCTTTAAAATCTCGAAAGCCTCGATACATGACTGATCCATTTTGAACGTGACATCTTTCTCTAATAAAGAACATAGGGGTTTCGAAATCTTTGAAAAATCTTTAATGAAACGTCTGTAGAAACCCGCATGTCCCAAGAAGTTTCGTATTCCCTTCACAGATGATGGAGGAGGCATTTTCTCAATTGTTTTAATTTTTGCTCTGTCCACCTCTAATCCTGATGCAGAAACCTTATGCCCTAGAATAATCCCTTCTTGTACCATGAAATTGCATTTTTCCCAGTTAAGCACCAGGTTAGTCTCCACACATCGTTTTAACACCAGAATCAGATTCTTCAAACACAAGTCGAAACTATCACCAAATACAGAAAAGTCATCCATGAATACCTCCAAATTCTGTTCGACCATGTCGGTTACTTGAACTGTGAAGGGAAATATAAGTCATCTCTATTTTGCACTGTCATATCTCTATTGACATGACTTCTGCAAGTATAATGGTCTTCAATTTTTTTTTATCAATCCTCTAATTGAAAAAGCTCCTAAAAACAGCTTTTTCAAAATTAGCTTTTTGAGCTCAATCCGCTTTTCAGCAAACACAACTATTAGAGGTTTTGACTAGTCAAACCTCTAAATTAGTCTAAACCTCTAATTTTACCACAAACCTCTTTTTACCAAACAGGGCCATTATTTTCGGAGCTATTCTCTCTAAACATTAATTTTCTCTCTCATCACCAAACAACACCTAAATTACCTCAAAATGAAAAAGGTGAAGAATTAAAGTTATTTAAAATATCATCAATTCTTCAATTTTTTCTTTTTTAAGGTCGCGCGTTATCAGTCATTTTGACAGTATCAACCTAAAAAGCCCTTTTTGTTAGAATTATTATAACCACAGACACCGATTTTAGAAAAAAAAACACAAAGATTTATTTGAGAAACGTTAAACCAAAGGTTTTTTTTTTAATTTACCCTTATTTATTACTCTCGGTCTACTCCCATCAACGCTGCTTCTTGGGCGGTTGAAAAAGCAAGAGCTTCATTGATTATTATTAAAAAAAAAGAGAAACAGAACATCATGGAATCACAAGCCAACACTTAAACGACCTCAAAATTAAAAAGTTGAAGAATTAAAGTTGCTTAGAATATCATTAATTCTTGAAATTTTTTATTTTTGAGGTCGTCGACGGTCATTTTAACAGTGTCAACCTAAAAGATGGTCCTTTTTGGCAAAAGCGTGAACCTCAAGTACTATTTTGTCACAAAAAAAGTACAGGTACTAAATTAACAAAAAGTTACCACAAGGGTTTTTTTGGAATTTACCCAAAAAAGACGAGGAAGAAATATTTTTGCAGAATTCCTCTAGAAATTTGGTTTTGTTGAGAATGTGTTTCCTTTCAATTAAAGCTTCCAAAGGCTCTAACCACCAGCTATTACTATTACTAGACTAGACAATACAAAGCTTTCATCATTTCTCACTCTTAAAATGGTGAAAAGGCTTCATTCTATATCCTCAGTGGAGAGCACAACAACAACAACAACAAGAATTCATTCTATATCCTCAGGGAAGAGCACACCAAGAAGAAGAAGTCGCCGGATACACGAACAAGCCAGGAAACGAGATTTGGATTCTGCAAAAAGCTTACAATCATCAAAAATTAAAAAATTCCTAGTGAGGGTTAGTTTTTTATGACAAGAATTTTGCTGTTTCGGCATTTCTTAGTGAAATAAATTGTTTTTGGGGTTGCTTGCTTGAACAATGAGTGTATTTATATTTTATGTACGTACTGAGAAACACACCGGGGGCGAATCTACAGTGGGCGCACTTGCCCCCACTGATTTCTGGAAAAAATTGAAAACCTAGGTAGCAATTTTTGAAGATTTTGGAGTTTGCCCCCCCTCCATTGCTGCCGGCAAATCGAACAAGAACTGGTAGCTGCTGTGTTCAACTCATCGAAGAAGATGAGTTAGGTTTAGTTTTAAAAATATTATTCCCTTCTCAAGCAAAACGACACCATTCTTGTAAAACTCAAAACAACAAGTACCTGCTATTACACACTAAAATTAAATACATCTTTTTGAAGTCCTCTATTTTTTATCTGTTTTTTTATGATTTGAATTTCTAATAGTTCTTAATTTCTATGAAGCAGTTTTAGAAGTTTTTTGTTTTTAACCAATTCTTAAAAGTATTATCTGAAGTTTGTATGATAAGGTATCCTCTTAAAAAGTATTCTGGAAAACATTTGTTGTCCATATATTGTCTTTGTATGATCCAATTGTCCTTTCTCTGTTTCTCAAATTCTGATTTACTCGGTTATATTCGCATATATTTCAAATTTAATCCTCCACTTTTAAGATAATTAACTTTTTGTCATCGTATTATTACCAAAAGCTGATCAAAGCTTGAAATCCATGTAGCTTTAGCTTAAACCCCCAACTCTCAATTTTGAAGGAACAAAACTGACAATTTATGGAGTTTGGGAGAACTTGTTGCCAACGAACCTAACCGCTGTTAACCGCCGATCAGTTTCAGTCTCTCTATCACAAAGGCTTTGATCACCAAATGTTTCACTTAATAAAAAAGCTTTCAGTGCTATCTATACTTGTTTTTTTAGGTTGAAAGCTCTGACTATCAAATACTTGATTTTTAGGATAATATCTTTTTAATTATGTGTTGAACAACTTCAGAGAAATATGCTACGCTTCAAGCAGCCCATGGCAGATGGTGATTGGCCCAATACTGCGGACAATCGCCTTTTTACGGAGCTCCTCAAAGCAAGACAACAAGAATTTGATTACATAGGTCTTAGGTGGAATGGAGAACAAATTTGGGATCAAATTTGCAAGAACATAAATATAGGGAACGGTCGTAAATACAACATAGATGAAGTCAAGAATAGGGTGAAGAGGTATACGATAAGTTATGAAATGATGGGGGTAAGATTTTGTTTTGCTGTTTACATCTAGAAACTTAGTAATTTCTTTCCCCTAAATTTATGCTTCAATTCATTAAATTCAGTAGTAGTGAATGTTATTTCATGTTATTAAGTTTGACGTTATTAAGTTTGTGCAGGACCAATTTTTTGTAAAGAAATATTTTATTGATGTTATCGGTCCGGCCGTGCTCAAGAAATCAATCGACATTGGGCCACCAAGCGTCCCCAAGCCTTGTCCCAAGCCTTCTACTACCACTTCAAAGAAAAGGGCTAAGCCGCTGGACTTCGTGATAAATGAAAGATGGTCGTCACACAGGGATTTTACTCTTTTCCAACAACTTATTAAAGCAAGAACACAAGAGTTTGACTACATAAGTTTTGATTGGAAGGATGATCAACTGTGGACAAAACTACATAAGGAAGTAAATAATAATTTTTTTATAGTGCGTGATGGAGAAATTGACATAGAGGATGTCAAGGATAGAGTCCGTGCGTATCAGAAAGCTTATAAAAAATACGGGGTAAGAAACTTAGTAATTTCTTTCCTCTA
>CM029020.1:197964047-198031547 GCA_016801055.1 Panax notoginseng | reverse complement strand
CTAGATGGAGGCTGGAATGTACATGAAAACTTTTACCTTTAATGCGCTTGTATCTAGTTTTGCACTGAGGGCAAACCTGACCACCCTCTCATCTTTCATACTCATAGCAAGTCCTACAAATAGGGAAAACACATTCATTACAGGCAACAAAGAGCTCCATATCTACAGTTATCTCAACCATATCCCCACAAATTTAACATATTTGCCCACTCAATTCTTTTGCGGCTTGTATTTGAAACAAAATGTAGTTCCGTCAACATTCAAACATAAAAGGTAGGAACTTAATAATTACAAACCAATTGCAAAACAACAAGATTGTGAAATGTCTGCTAGAACATGTGTAGGATATTGCCAAGTTTACAAGCACCCGTGTCCAAACTGGAAAACATTATGGCTTCATTTTAAAAGTCAAAATGATACAATACAAGCAACAACTACTGAAATCAAAACTTTGAAATTTAATCCATAATTTCAAATTACAAATAATTTTTTTCTATTTGCTTGATCTCCTCCTGAATTTTAAATTAGTAAATACTAAATAAACCACATTTAGTAGACTTGTCAAACTAATTTTTTAGAGCTTGGCATATTCGATTTGCTCCACACCAAATTTTTTTTTACCAGACCAGAGTTGCAGCAGAGACACAAGGTGGCACTGTATTAGGACTGAAGTGAGCCTCCACTACACTACCAAAAATATCATCCACCCCGGCTTAAATCTGCCACCAAACAGATATGATAGGGGAAAACGCGGATCCGACTGTCTCAGTTGATTTGTTAAAAAGTAAAGAGAAATCAGAGGAGGATGACATATGCATGTGATGGTTGAGAACAAAAAGACAAAAGCGTTTGAAAGACTTGGGAAAAAATAGAGTACACGAGCGAGGGAACGGACAGATACGGAAGTGTACCGACACTTTTATTTTAAAAAATAAATTATGGTTGTATACATTAGAAATACCCTTTAAAAACTCTAACTTTTGTTCGTTCTATTTCTTTTAACAAATTACATAGGGGAAAAGAAAGCGGGAAATGAAATAATATATTTTTGGGTGATTAATATTTACTAAAATGGGTACTTTACCCGCTAAAAAATGGAGAATCTTCACATAGTAAAAACGATGCTACTAGTTTAAAAACGATGCTACTAGTAGTAGTGAAAAAACGATGCGTTAAATCTAATTTAAGAATTAAGACACATATAAATGTCCTTTTCTGGAAAGTGATGCTACTAGTAGTAGTGAAAAAGAGCTGAGCATGGGAAGGGGCCAAATAATATTGGGGCCCATCTATGTCCTTTTGAGCTCCCTAGCTATTATAATTATTACTCCTAAGATATCAAGATTCTAGTAGTATTTGATTGGTTCTTTTATCATTTTTCTTGAGAAAAAGGACACCGTGCAGTAGTAGTATTTGATTTACTTACTTGTAGTTTACATTTCCACCAAAGCCGTATGCTATTTGTCTATGTGTTTTGAAGGAGTAGAGTTATGACTAAGCCTAATAAACTGGAGCATCATATGGCAGCCGTGAAAGATCAGCAGCAAGTAGACCCACTATGACAGCTGGGCACCAATTATGAGGCCAGCCACATGAACTGTAGCGATGCCCGCCGGAGCAGAGGCGACGAACAACATCAAAAATTCCTCCTACTTGGACTCCCGAGAAATTCGATAATGGAACAAATCAGCACAACTGCACAACAGAGCCCAAACCAGCAACCATGGCCAAAACAATTCTTCAAGCTACGTATGTGAAGAGTAATAGGCTGAAGACCCAGCAGAGATACTCCAGAAATCAGGACGGAAAGTCCATGGATACCAACAAGAAACCCAATGCACAATGAATAACCATAACAACATTCAAATATACAACCACAAGGTCGGGGTTGAAAGCAACAGTGCAGGATAGCCCAGACCACATAATGGATTCACATCATCCATTCAAAGACATTCATGCGCAATTAGCAACACCAATAAGAGTATACTAGTCAAGGAACCAAGGCATTTAGAACCTATAGAAACAGTGTTTGGCTAGAGCATCTAACCATCAATCACAAAGCTTTAAAGTGGCTTAGGGTCAGCCAGCCTTGATTGTTGCCTGCCCGTCGGATGATATTTCAAACAAGATTTGAGAGCACGGAATGAAATGGTAGATAAAGCATTTTGCTTTGCTAGGTTAACTTTATCAATCAAGAGTTCAACACGATCAAAGTGTACTCTTATGCTTGTACTATATTCTGGTGCAATATTCAGCCTCTGAATACTAGGAGGATCTGGAATTTTCCCTTACCATTAGTAGATCTCATTGGGCTACTCCGGAAATCAGGACGGAAAGTCCATGGATACCGACAAGAAACCCAATGCACAATGAGTAACCATTACAACATTCAAATATGCAACCACAAGGTCAGGGTTGAAACCAACAGTGCAGCCCAGACCACATAATGGAGTCGCATCATCCATTCAAAGACATTCATGTGCAATCAGCAACAACAATAGGAGTAATACTAGCAAAGGAAAGCAAGGAATTTAGAAACTATAGAAACAGTGTTTGGCTAGAGCATCTAAGCCTAGCTTTGATAAAGCCATCGATCACAAAGCTTCAAGGTGGCTTAGGGTCAGCCAGCCTTGATTGTTGCCTGCCCATCGAAGGAATTCCAAGAAATTTGACTGCACGTAAAACAAGGGAAAAAGGCCGAATCTCATTCATCCAGTTGCCAAGAGTGGATTCTGGAGCAACACTCATATATAATCGTATAAGCCAATTTAACCTAGCAAGTTGGTAATCCCTCATCTTCCCCTGAATACCTGCAGAGGACAAGTTGAGAAAAAAGCTAAAACTTTTCTCCTTGAAATTGAAAATCACCTTAGCCTGCAGGAAACTAGCCTAGACAAACCTCATTTACATATAAGAAAACTCTCAACAACCATCTACCAGTGTTGCACATGAAGATGATGGATCTATATTTTGAAAAGAAACACTTGCAACAAGATCACCAAACACCCCAAACATATGAAAAATTGGATCAGATATTAACAGGCTAAATAATAGATGAAAGAATTGAACTTTAACTGGGATAATTCAAAAATCAACTCTCACTGCAAAATTCAAACAACCACAAACATTCTCAGTTTCATCTACAACTGAAACTCACAAAGTACAGACATGAAATGACCACAATTTCAAACCTGATTTTGACTCCAGTTTTCTCAACAATTTCAATAGCAGTTTCAATTATAGTGACAAAGAGTTTGATATTTCCAAAAAGAAAGAAATAAAATTGACACCCAACATTTGTGGAACAAATTCTGTGCATGGACTAACGAGGGAGTACATCTTCAAAGAGCTGAAAACTTCTTGATCATGTACAGCTAGCATTTTACTTCTACCGAAAATAAATAAATGAAAACCTCTATTAACCATATTTCCAACAACACTTCAACGAAAAATATTAAACATTGTAGTTGGTAATTGTAGCGTCCGATAGTTGGTATGAGAAAATGGGGTTAGGGGGTTGTTGTGTTGTTAGTGTAGCTGTGTGAAAGGTAGAAGATGGTAATTGCGTTACATGTGATATAGGAACAAAGGGGGTTTCGGTGTAGTGTAAGAAATTGAAGTAGGAACAACTTGGTGAGGTGAATTGAAGATGAAAGGTGTAGTGTTTGTCTGATTTCCAGGTGAAACAAAGTAATTAGATGCAGGCCATGTATAATCAGAGATTGGAATTGGTGATGTCGCCATGGGAGAAAAAGTTGGTGGTAAATAAGTGGATAGAGAACAAGTATTTTGGATGTGAGAGTGTTCAATTGAAGAGTGAGATGTAGAAATTACCATTGATGGATCATATTCCCTTTCCCATGCCCGGAAGTTGCCGAGGAACGGCTGCTTTGATACCACTTTGTCAATTTCTGGCCACCAAAATCTCGTAGCATCATCCTAGTAATTGATTGGAGCTGGAGCACTCATGTGGTACGCTCCTGGATGGAGATAGCACAACAAATCTGGACTTGCCATAGGTTAAACAGAAAGTAAAGAGAGGAAATAAAGGTGAGAAAAGATGAGGGAGATAAGGAAGGAAAAGTAAATTCATTCATTCATTTTCATAAGCAGTAATTGCAGTACATAGCTTCTATATATAAGGCATAATCACTCTCTCACTCTAACCAAGTTTGTAACAGAAATGACTCCACATGTATGACACGTGCATAACTAATACAAGAAAATAAAATATAAATTCCATTTTAATTGCCTCACATCACAGCTGACCTTGAGCTGAGACAGGATTTTGGTATAACTATCAAAATCGTTCCCTACCATAGCGGCTCTAAATCGATCGAACCATTGCAAAACCTCTGTGAGCGTTTGATCCATCTCTCTATCGACTTCTCAGTTTTCTATCGCAGATTGCAGGACGAGAGCTCCTTGAATTTGATTAATTCGTACATTACACTTCGCTGATTGCAGAGGAAGCAAAAAAGACCGCGAAAAACGAACCAGACGTCAGGAAGGCGCCGGAAACATTCATACACCGCAGGGAACCCATATAACCAGAGGAAACTTGAAAACCCATCCCAAAACGGGGCTCCGACCCGAATTGTACGAACTGTAAATTCACCAAACTGTAACTGTACGCACTGTAAACTACTCCCGAACAGCAGAGGAGGAATAACCGGACGCTAAAAGAAGCGGCGCGTCAGAGCGCGTTAGAGCTCCGTTTGGGTTGCGTCTCCGGCTGACGCTCCAGCATGTTAATGCAGCCATATGATTGAAATCTGGTCTTCAAATAGTTCGGGAAAGGAATGAATAGAAAACGTGCAGAGTGACGAACTTCAAAAAACACTCTTTTCTCTCTCTACCACTACACAAACAAGTCGGTGGAAAAACGAAGACAAAGAAGAAGGAAAGAGGGAAGTTGTGGCACTGGGAACTGCAGCCACACCACACCAGTAGCTTAAATCCATTCCAATTCCAAAATCCAAACGATTAAATGAGTGTATTACATTCCGAATGTGTTCATTTCTAGTATACTCAGCTGTTGTATTACATTATGAATATCTTCATCTCCTTCGTAAGTACTGATAATTCCTTTTTTGTAGGTGATTTCGTAGTCATAGCCCAACATCTTGCTCAGCCACTTTTGTTGCAAAAATGTGGTTAGCCTTTGTTCCATAAAGAACTTGAGGATCTGATGATCTGTTTTGATAATAAAATGAGTTCAAAGAAAATATGATCTCCATTGAGACACAGCTTGTATATGTGCTAAAATCAATTTTTCATACCCAGCCAAAGGCTTACTCAAGAAAGCTAATGGCCTTCCTCCTTGCATTAACACAGCCCCAATTCCTTTAGAACTAGCATCAGTCTTTATAATGAAAGGTTGGGAAATATCAGGTAAAGCCAATACAGAAGTGGAACTCATAGTCAACTTAAATTTGTGGAAAGCTTCAGAATCCCAATGAAACTGATCTTTCTGCAGAAGTTTAGTTAATGGCCCGGTAATTTCTCCATATTTTTTTATAAATCTTATGTAGTACCTGGTGAGTCCCAAAAATCCTCTGAGAGCTTTTACAGTTTTTGGTTCTGGCCAATTAATCACGCAAGCAATCTTGTTAGGATCTGCTGCAACTCTTATTGCAGAAATAATGTGGCCTGAGCAAAGGAACACTTGGAAAGTTTTGCATATAATGTATTCTTTCTGAGTATTGTTAATGCAATAGACAAATGTTCCACATTTGAATCCAAATCAGGACGAACTTGAAATGAAGCTGGAGCATTTGTAAGGCCAAAGGGCATTACTAAAAACTCATTATGTCCTGCATGAGTTCTGAATGTAGTCTTAGGTACATCAGGTGGATGCATTCGAATATGGTGATATTCTGCCCTTAAATCAAGTTAGGAATATCAAACAAAAAGTTGTGGCTTTGTCAGAGCAAATTAGGCAATTTGCCACAGTTCGTAGCAATATTACGGATGTAATGGGAGCAGAATCAACAGAAGAATTTCTCTCCAAATCAGTATTCAGCATCAACATAGGAAGCAATGACATTTTTCGGTTATTTCTTGACCAATAGTATTGTACCCAATGACATTTTTCGGTTATTTATTGACCAATAGTTTTGTACCCAAGGAACAATTCATCACTGCTCTGATGACTTCATATGAGAGCCACATAAAGGTGGAATACTTGTTCTTCACTGAGTTGATATGTGTACAGAAATCCATGGATTTTACTTTGTACTTGAAACTGATGTTTGTTTTGTTCGCAAGAAAGTTTGGCATTATAAGCGTGCCGCCAATAGGCTGCTGTCCATCGCAAAGAATTTTCAATCCTACAGGGGGTTGTTTGGGGATGGTAAATGAGTTTTCCAGAGCTTTCCATTCACAACTTGCAACCCTCATGTTGAAAATCAACTCGGAGCTTCCTGGGATGAAATCTTCACTCGAAACACCTATGAAATGACCATGAATGTTTTACAGAATCCTCATCTCTTCAGTAAGTAAATTGAATAAAAGGCACATCTTATTTAGATGTCTTTAGCAGCAATTTTCATGAATGTTGATTTTCAAATTTCAGAATTCAAAGATGTGGAAACTGCTTGCTGTGGATTCGAGAGTTAAATGCAGAACAAGCTTGTACTCCATCAGCTAATCTTTGTTCAAATCGTCGTGAGTACCTGTTCTGGGATTTGTACCACCCAACACAAACTGCTTCTCTCCTGGCAGCTCAAACCCTCTATGGTGGTGAACAAAGATTCGTATCCCCGATTAACTTTTCTCAGTTGACTAAGGATCTTAAATCCAAAGCTACCATCATATGCTAGCTTCTATTAATATATTTTCTCTAATTCAATTCTAGTTACCCAACTTCAGGAACTGCAGTTTTGGTCTGGTCTATTAAATGTTTCTTCATTCCCTTATTTGTATCGAAGATTTCACCAAGTGTAAGAGAGCACTTTTACTTTGGCAAGAAAGAAAATGTCGGTTGGCTATTTTGCTTACCACATGGTGATCAACAAAATGCATTAAGAACTCTCCTCATACTCATTTTTTTGCACCTATTTTTGGACTAGGCTTAATTACCATCTCTATGTGGTCGGCTGTTTGTTGTGATTTCACAATCACAAACTATGAAAAATCAAACAAAATAAGAATTCGGAAGAAAGAAAATCAAAACAATGAAAATTAAGGTTTGGATTAATGGAAGAATAGAACAGAGAAGTTTACAAAAGAGATACAAGAGTTTACAATTCCAAAAGCATAACCTTCTCTCTCTTCTATTTATTACTACCAGAATTTCCCTCTCAATTACAATCAGACAGCTGTTACTCAGCTCTAACTAACTTTCCCTCCTAATCTTGAATTTCTAATATGCCCTCGAAGGCCTTGAAGTCTGTTACTTCTGTTATCCCTCAGCTAAAATGTCCAGTTGTCATTGGCTACTTCATAACACTTCCCCACCCTCAGAATGTCCTTGTCCTCACGGACAGAAAATGAACTCTGGAAACTGCAAGACCATCTGTTGAGCATCCTCCCATGAGGCATCCTCCTCACAACTGTTAACCCAGTGAATGAGGTACTCAATCTTAGGTCTTATTCTGAAATTTAATCATCCTTGTTTGCAACACAGCTAGTGGAACTATTTTACGCTTTCCATCTGCAGCTATTGGAGGAAGAGTTGGAGCTATCTTATCTTGAGAACAAATTTGCTTCTTTACCAAGGAAACATGAAATACATTCTGAATCTGAGCAGTGCTAGGCAAGTTTAATTTATAAGCAACTGATCCAATCTTCTCTAGTATTTTATAGGGTCCATAGTATCTAGGAGCCAACTTGAAACTGGGGCTTTGAGCCAAACTAGACTGCTTATATGGTTGCAGCTTTAGGTAAACCGAGTCACCTGCACAAAAGCACCTTTCAGTCCTCCTTTTGTCTGCATAATTTTTCATCCTGACCTGAGCTTGCAATAGTCGATTCTTTAAATCAGCCAGTACAACACTTATTTCCTTAATAAATCTAACCACAGCTGGAATCTTGGTCTTTTCAGCCTGATGAAAGTTGAGATGAGGGGCTGAAAGCCAAACAAAGCTTCGAATGGTGTACACTTCAAAGCTGTATTGTATGGTAGTTGGTGTTATACCACCACTGAGCCAAACTGAGCCAAGATAACTATCTCCTTGGGTGCTCACAGCCCATACACCTTAAGTAGCATTCCAAGCATCTATTCAGTCTTTCCGTTTTGCCCATCAGACTGGTGATGATATGCTGAACTAAAGCATAACTGCACTCCCAATTGTCGAAATAATGTCTGCCAAAAGGAGCTAACAAACACCCTGTTCCTATCTGTAACAATATTCTGTGGCAAGCCATGAATTTTGTAAATGTTGTCAATGAATATTTTAGCTACTGAGTTGGCAATATAGGGATGTTGAAGTCCAATGAAATGAGCAAATTTGGAGAATCTGTCAACTATTACCAGTATAATAGTTTTGCCCTCAGAACTAGGCAAGCCCTCAATAAAGTGCATTGAAATATTAGTCTAGGTTTGTTGGGAACTTCCAAAGGCTGCAATAATCCTGGATATGGAACACTCAGTTTATGTCTTTGGCAAATGTCACATTCTTTAATCCATGTCTTAATGTGTTCTGTGGACTAGGTCAAGTGAAATAACCTCCAATCTTTTAATGGTGGCCTCGATTCCAGAATGTGCCCCCCTCCCAGAGGACTTGCATGAAACTCAAGAAATAGTTTTTTCCTGAGATCAGTTTGTGTTCCAACATATATCATTCCTTTGTACCTTAAGACGTTGTTTTGCAGAGTGTAATGAGGCTTGGAATCTGGTTGTATAATCAGCTGCTGTATTACATTCTGAATGTGTTCATCTCCTTCATAAGTACTGATAATACCTTTTTTGTAGGTGCTTTCATAGTCATAGCCCAACATCTTGCTCAGCCAATTTTGTTGCAAAAATGTAGTTAACCTTTGTACCATAAAGAACTTGAGGCTCTGATGATATGTTTTGATAATAAAATGACTTCATAGAAAATAAGATCTCCATTGAGACACAGCTTGTATAATTGCTAAAATCACTTTTTCATACCCAGACAAACCCATATGTTTTGGTGCCAAAGCCTTACTCAAGAAAGCTAATGGTCTTCCTCCTTGCATTAACACAGCCCCAATTCCTTTAGAACTAGCATCAGTCTTTATAATGAAAGGTTGGGAAAAATCAGGTAAAGCCAATACAGGAGTGGAACTCATAGTCAACTTAAGTTTGTGGAAAGCTGTGGAAGCTTCAGAATCCCAATGAAACTGATCTTTCTACATAAGTTTAGTTAATTGCTTGGTAATTTCTCCATTATTTTTTATAAATCTTCTGTAGTACCCAGTGAGCCCCAAAAATCCTTCGAGAGCTTTTACAGTTTTTGGTTCCGGCCAATTAATCATGCAAGCAATCTTAGTGCAGAAATAATGTGGCCTAAGTAGAGGCTCTTGGTGGATCAAATAAGAGATATTGAAGAGGGTAGCTCGTACGGGCTAATGCTAAAAAGAATATAGTTAAAGTTCAAGGGAGAGCTTGGTGTATTGAAGAGGGTCGGTCGTATGGGCTAATGCTGAGTATGGTTAAAGTTCAAGGGGGAGCTTGGTGTCGATGTGGATGGAGAGATCACGCATTAAGGAGGAGATTGTTGAGGTACCGCGTGATAGTAAAGTCCCACATCGAAACACAAAGAGTATATGCTCTAATGTACCATAAACCTAATAGGTTAACTTTTTGAGTCATGATGTGACTTCAGATGTAATATCAATCGTGTTTACAAAATTTGGATATTTCTCTTATTTGGGCATGCTTTTTTTTTATGCTATTGAAGTATGGTAATGATCTTTCATGGGGTTTCTCCCAAGCTCCACTGCAATATCTTTAATTATAAACAAAAGTATTTTCTTTATAATATCTTTAATTAATGGATCTCTTACCATTACTCCGTTTGTCACGGTGACCGGTGAGTATTGTGCAATCTCCCCAAGTTACATGAATATGCCAAAAACAAAAACAAAAATATCTTTTTGATGTCGTAATCCTCTATGCTTTACCTCATTGTACACCTAAGTATTTGGCTAAAATATGCACCAGGATTGAAAGATTTTCTTTACAAAATTGCACCTGGTTGCATGAAGTACATAATGCTACTGGAGCAATTCAGACTAAGGTTAGATGTTAAATTAATGGATTATAGCAGTCATAGACTCATAATTATCGTGCAAAGCTTCTTATGAGACGAGGCTCTGTAGATGTGTATATGTTGAGATGTCTAGTTTACTTGACTGGAGAGCCAACACGATCATGTGTTTGTCCGGTTCACAAAATAGCCAACAGAGTTCAGCAAATAATTATCAATAACAAAATTACGCAAGCTTGGATCACTTTCAAGTGTACATGAAATTGATTATTTTCTAATTTATTCTGTCTGCAGTGAACAAGATCAAACATCCACAATATTGTCTAAACTGAGTCGATAAATATAGTAGTATATATTTAGCTCTGATCACATTGAACATTGCCTTAGAAACTTCGCTCTTACGAGTTGATCTCCACAAAAAGGCTGGCCTGAGGATGTAGTCCTGCTTCTTCCAGAGACAAGGAGAGCTTGTCTTGTCCATATACAACACGAGGAAAGTTGTAGAAAAGGGTGCAACTCTCAGCCTCTAAGCAACCCAAATAATCGACATAATCATATAGAGACTAGTTTGACGGTACGCTGAAACCTCCTCCCCTTGCGGTCGCCATTCGGAAAACTTCACCAAAATCTAAATCATGTAAGAAAACCACAAACAAGAATCATCAAGGTCAGAAATAATGATTTTCTTTTACCAAGGAAAAAGTAAAAGAGATTCAAGTAAGCATATATATATATGAGGAAAACTATCCAACTGATTCATGCGACAAAGTTTTTGAACTTCATGTTTTAGGTAGTATTGTAAACTCCACAATTTGGGTTACATGAACTTCAAGTCTTTACAACACGCAAGATTCTTCAAATAAAAAAAAGGCAAGTTAAAACACGACTAATTACCTGAATGACATCAGACCCTTTTTCAGGCTCAGCACCATATGACATGGCTTTCTCCTCGCGCAATCTAGCTAATGAAGCTTCTTTCTTAGCAGCTTCACGAGCCTCTTCTTCCTCCTTCAACTTCCTCTCAGCTTCAGCAGCTTACCTTTCCAGCCTTTCTTGCTCTTCCTTCCTAAGACATTCCCTGGCCTGATGTGGCAGGATACATTGACAGCAAAAAAACAATAAAAACTCAACACATTCCTATAAAACGTAAAGTTGTGATACGGAGCAGAGGAAGCATATTATCTGACCAAACGACAAAAGCATATTAACAAAATTAATAACCTATTACAAGTGAGATTATAAAATAGAAAAATGAGATATATGAACAAGTATATATGTTAACTTACATTACCATTTGCCACTCTTCTTTTTCTTCAAGTTCCTCTGCCTTGTTTCCTCAGGAAGAGCTCCTTGGCTTGAGCTTCTACAGGCTGTTTGAGTAAACTTAAATCAAGTAAACAACTCTACGAATTCTGATCAAATAAGGGAAATCAATTCTAAACAAACTTAACTTGAGGTAAACCTAATATGTATCACCCAACAGCTAGGGACTTATATCTCAATTCAATACATTGCTTATAAACTCTCAATCCACATAAATATGGCCTAGGGCATCAACATTCCTTGTAAACTCTTACCAACATGTCCTGATAGGATGTGTAAAATATTACAACTGCCGAAATACTAGTAGAAATATCTATTTGGCGAATGATGGTGATATTTCTTTTGGTAATCTGATTCGGGGACAAACTGGTGCGATAACAAAGAACTCTGCAGACGCCATCCTTCAGGCTCCTTTAGGTACTGTTTTGAGTGTATGTAATCCTGGATACTCATGACCAACTTGGTCAGCCTTGGATCTTCCCGTTGACCAAGTGCATTAAGAAAGTTGCGAGAAATGATATTCAACAACTTCTTAAACTGTGATCTATATATACCAATTTTTCTTCTTGAACCAAAATTATAAAAAATATAAAAGAATGTGTCTGCCATAACAATTGTCAATAGTTACGACTGATCAATCCGAGACATGAGCAAAGGTAAAAGAATATGTTGGCCTTAACAATGGTTATTAGTTGAAGAGTTGAGCTCGAACAGTAAAGAATGATGGATAATTACCATGCTCAGACATGCTGACCTGCACCAGGGAAATATTAACTACCCATGTGCCACAGTGTTGTTAAGCAAGTGACTATTTTCCAGAAACAACAAAAGGAAAATGCAGCCAAGCTTACCTGAAGAACAGTCGATATCCAGTAAAACCAAATAAAAAGGACAATGTATACCTTTTCATTGTTCCCATAGTTGATATACCTATGTAATTATTTTGAGCATGCTCTTGATCTTAGAAATTAAATACGATTCTCATAAACAAAAGGACTTGTTTCTCAAGAGAATCTAACAAAGACTTGTATACACTAGAAACCATCTTTATTCACAACTATGTTTAAGGTAGCCTGGAGCTTCTATCAAGAAAATAATGAGTTAGCAGCACCCAAAAAACTGCATTATTGCTAAAAATATTAAAACAAGTTATTCATAAGAAGAAAATAAATAACGGAAAAGCTTGGAAAAGGTAAAGAACTAAAGATAGCAGAGAAGATCAAATTTTTTTTATGATTCTTTCTTTTTCACTCCTTTTATGTTATATATGAAAATAAAAAATTAATGAAACATGAACGTGGGAGGGAGACAGACATATATACATTAGAAGTACCCTTTAAAAACTCAACTTTTGTTCATTTTGTTTCTTTTGACAAATTATAGAGGGAAAAAGAAAGCGGGAAATGAAGTAATATATTTTTGGGTGATTAATATTTACTAAAATGGGTGTGTGACTGCCAAAAAGTGCAGAATCTTCCCATAGTGAACATCAAAGAATGTTTTAAATCTAATTTAAGAATGAAAACTATTATTTCCATATGTTAAAATGATATTTCCACATGAGTCTCTCATATGGAGGTGGGACACACTCACTATTCATGTGAGAGGGATCATGTGGAAATATCAATTTTTTTATGTGGAAATATTTGTTCCCTTTAAGAATTAAGACACATATAAAGGTCCTTTTTTGGGAAGCGATGCTACTAGTACTAATGAAGGGCAGAGCATGGGGAAGTGTGGTTGGTGCCAAATAACACGAGGGAGGGACACGAAATAATATATTGGTGAATAAAGAAAGGCCTTGAGCGCCAATTTAAAATTTGAAATTTTAGATAAACTTATATACTCCTATCCCTTTACACATCTCCCTTTAATTTTGAAATTTTGAATAAATTTACCGTATCTTAATTTTTTTACAGTTCAGTTATTTTCATTGCAATTTCGTTACTTTTCTTACAATTCCGTCACATAATGCACATTAAAACATATTCATAAGAATTTCATATAAAAATGAAAATTTGCATGTAACTCATAACAATAAGTTCTGAAAAACTTGCCTTAAATGTCCTGTATAACTTCACGCTAATGCGCCCTTCCAACGTCTTGAATAGTTTGCTCAAAAGCACAAAACATCCCAAGTAATTCTTGAACTTGTTTTATTGAATAGGGGATGGATTGACTCGTGTCAATTAAATAGATTACAGGAAGCCAGGAGTCTATTATTATCTTTCATGATGAATCTCATAACACTTATCAAGTATAGTCTAGCCGAACTCGAATAACATAAGTTGTCAATATAAATTCACGAAACAAAAGAAACTTCAATAATATTTAGATAATGAATTCACAAGGGAATTATAAATTCAAGATACAAATTATTTATTTCAAGCTTCAAAAGAAACTTTGATCCAAGATTTCTACTCAAAGAAGAAAGTTAGTATACTTGCAATAAGGCTTGTCATTGAATAAAGTTTTTCAACCAGATGTTAATTATGGAGGAAAGTTGAAATACTTGCCTTCGTGGTGCAAAACTATTGATTCTACGCGATTACGTGAATCCGAAATATTATGTTCTTGAAAACCACCTATTTTACACACATAAGGTCATTACTAGATATAATACAACCACTATATTTCACAAATTCCTTTTAAACTTGTGTTTTTTTTTTGTAATATTTAAACAACTCACTTTAATTACTATATTTCTTAAATTTATTCCTAATATTATATACTAATTACAATTAATATATCAATCTTTATGCATTTATCAATTTGCTTCCACCTTACATGAACTAACTGTCAAGATGACTACAACGGAAGCAAAACAGTCAACAAGCAGGCCAGGTCAGGCCGCGCTGCAGCAGCTACCTAGCACTGCCCTGCAACCGAGCCTCAACAGCTCTCCTTTGCTAATTTTTATCTTACAACTCACATCATTAAATGCAACCAAACCTTTAACAGGTTATAATAGGCATGATGTAGTATTTTTAAAAATTGTAACTCAGCTGAAATGGACACTCTAAGACAGGCAAATCAGGTGCTAAAGCTGCCCAGTTGAGACTGTTCAGCGCAGCGCACGGCTGCTGCTGCTGCTGCTGCTACTACTACTACTGCTCCAACGCCAAGTTGCTAGTTTTGTTATTTTATAATTCACAAACCATATATCCAATCAAAGTCAATTTCTAATATGCTATAACTGGTATAGCAAGCTATTTTTAGAAAATATAAAATAGCTAAAATGATCAGTTTAGATGGATTTTAGGGAGCTCTGAAACAGCTCTGCCGAAACAGTTTCGAAGGTATGAACCAATATGATTTTTACTTTAAAACAGACTTCCAGCCACACTTAGCTTATGCAAAACATTCCATGTATACTCTATAACATATATGAAGGATACCTTACTACCGTACCTCAATTGCTCATTTTTGGTCTTAACAGTTCTATGAAGCATACAATCAAACATGTCATAGGCACAAGCTTTATGGACAGACTTCATAAACCTTTGCACATGTTTTAAACCACATTCTCCTCCCTTATTTCTCCTCATAACAACAACTAAACTCCATCTAACATACAACCCAATTAGCACAGTTATAATACTCTAAATTTTATATAAAACAATTAATTTTTGCTTCAAAAATCAAGATTTTAAAACTTACCTTGCGTTAACAGTTTAATAACCTGAATTGACACTTCTGATTCAGTTAGAACCCTTTCTTTTTGCTGCCCTGCTATCCAAATTATCCAGCTCAGTTTACATTTAAACTATCTTGCTCCATTCCTTGCTCAATTTGCTAGTTTAGTCAACAAAGAAGAGAAGTTTTGATAGAATTTTGGGGTGCAGAAATTCGGTTATCAAGAGGGAGAAGAAATAGATTAAAGATGGAAGGTGAACACTTGTGCTTGGTAAGTTCAGAGGATTTATGATGCAGTGAACGGAACAGATTTTTTTTTTAATCTCAATCATTGCTTAATGCACTGTTAGTACATTACTTTCTTGCCAACTCATGCTTTATATTGGCTTAATAGCTTAGTTATTCTCCCTAAGAACGACGGCAAAACCTTAATAAGTAGCAGGATACCGCGAACAAGGAGCAAAACTTTTAGTCATACTCTAAGTAAATTCTCTTTAAGATAATAAAATATTTCTAGTCAGTTTGTGTTATAAGAGGTTAAATTCCAATTTATCCTTCATGAAGTGATAGATTATCACTTTTATTGTCAGATCATACCCTCATGAAGTGGATAACATCACAACAAGACTTGAATCATGTCTCAGTATCCTAATGGCACCCTTGATATCAAGTTAACGCATTACTCTGCAAAGTGCTTCGAGCTCACACGCAACATAAAACAAGAATCGCGTTATGGCTAGAGGTCTTTAATGCTATTAGTTAACCATGTAGTGTTCATGTTGATTCATATTTATCTGATCATGTCGTGTTTGATATGAACCAACGTTACATGACACGATTGACAACCATACTAACAGCCTCAATATTAATGATAGGAAAATATTGGAAGAAAACAGAGCGCAGACTTTATACCAAGAGCATGACCCTGAACTTAACTGAGTAAGATAGTGATCCAATAGCAGGACAACAGGAGCACAAGTTTTGAAACATGGTTGATTGAAAATGTTTTCAGGTTATAATGTAAGACGACCGTCAAGACTAAGCTACAAAGTGTCCAGGGAAAAGGTGACAAACAACGTGGAGCTAATTTCAATCTCCAGGCAGAAGCTGAAGACTGTTAATATCTTGGGTAGACAACGGTCAAAGCGAGCCTTTTCTTAATTCTCTTGTTATAAGAACCGGATAAAATATTTCTTATTTTAATCTTCTTCCATTATCACCAATTTTTTTTTAAACTCACTTTTCTTCACCTCTATTTTTATTTATTTCATATATATATATATATATATATATATATATATATATATATATAGGGTAAGTAAAAACTGTATCAAAATTGCTCATGATATGATCATGTTCAGTGTGATTTGGTCTCTCAATAAACATCTATTTCTTCAACTGTGTTTATTTCACTTACGCAAGTTTCTGTAGGAAGTCTATAACTGTTTCCCAGGAATGTCAAGCTGGAAAGTTTAATGAATTATTCTGGTTTGTCAAAAAGAAAAAAGAAACAAACAAGATAATGAGACATGTAAAAGGCTGTTTTAAATACTCGCCATCCTTAAAGAAAGATTCAATAACCAATTTCTCGATATACCTGTGCCACAAAATCTTGTTCAACAGCCTTGCCTACATCAACTTTTTGTTGCGCAGTTACCGTCCATCTTATAATTTCTTCTTCAGCTGCAGCATAACACAAAAAGCATGGAGCACAAATAGCACGAGAGGTTTAGGAAAACTAGCAGAAGCGTTCAGATCTCACTAGTAACGTCAAGTGGCAGACAATGCATCACAAGATTGACAAAATAAAATGTAAATAATACAAAAAGAAATTAAAATTTAAATGACGACTAAACAAGCCAAAAGTTCCTGCCTCAAAGAATCTTTGTATGATAGTTTGTTTATAGTTGGACCATGTAAATATGTAATGATCAGCATACCTCCTCTCTTTCTAGCTAAATCCATTTCAAGAATGTGGTTTGGGAATACTATGCAAAGTAGTAAACTTTTTAGGAATTTTCCAAAGACAACAACAAAAGGAGAAGTTCTAAAGTCCAGGTTCAATTTCAATTTATATACTTCAATTTTACAGAAAAAACTTATCATCATACTATATTATTAATTTACACATGATCGATCCAGGAAAATTTTGTACGTCAAGCCATCTTCACTACCAAAATAAATTAAAAGGAAGGTACCTTAGCTCGTCAACAGTATTCTGCAGCTGAATTATCTCAAGTGGGCTTGCTTAATAATAATCTCCAGAGCACTAGCCTGCTTATAGCAGATTATACCTCAGCCAAAGAGACAAAAAATTAATTAAGTTAAGAGCCTAAGACACACTTACCAAAGTAGATATTTCGTTGTCCTCCGTCACCAGAGTACATGCCTTGTCATTTGAAGCTGCCACTTTTCCGTCCCCAAGATGCTTACGAAATTTATAATCAAAACCAGCCTCTTTTAATCCATTTTCTGAAACTTTAAAAAGTTCATTGGTTCTGGATGACAAATCTGTTGATATTTTTATTGATAACACACTTCTTAATAAGGCTCCAATATGCTCTTTTTCCTGGATTTGTTAAGTCACCGTTTGATTTAGCCTTTTTACTTCACGTCTCCTTTCCTCAACTAAATCCCTTGTCTTTTCAACAACAGTTCTCCTTAATGCATGAATTGATTCCAGTCCTGCTAAGGTAGCACGCATATTCTCCTCCATATCTGATTCTTGTGGGAGAAACAAGGACTCTGCCAACTCTGACTGATCCAATTTATTAGCATCGACTATCCTAACAACATTATAAATCTGGTCATGTATTTTTGCTACATAGTTCAACTGATCTACCCTTAAAGGCCTTTGTGAGTCCATCTTCGATTCCAAATTCTTCAACATAACCTTATATTCTTCAACTGACTTCTCATTTTTGACAGTTCATTGTCGGCCAAACTTTGCTTCTCCAACATCTCTCTTTCCATTTCAGATATTTTCTCATCCTTTTCAGCCACAGATTTCTCCAAACTCTCAACACTAGATGTCTTATTTGAGACCTCTTCTCTTAATTCTTCAATTGTGGCCTCAAGCTGTAAAACTTCAATAGCTGGAAGGGCATTCAAAAATCTGGCAATCCATGCCCAACCTTCTTCAATTCCATGCAGGTTACGGAAATCCTCAACTTCAGTCTAAAAAAAGACAATAATTTTCCTGTCACTTGTGATCCTTCAAACTAGAAAAGAGAATGGAGTAACTTCTTCTTTTTTTACAGGTAGAATGTACAATAACTTAATCTTATAAGACTAGCTATTTGTTTTCCATGGCTGCTAAAATCCTGCACAACACACAAATCGTCAGTTACTGATCATGATATAATCCCTCGTGTTAAAATACATATTTACGTAGGTAGTTTACATGACAAAATGAAGATCAAATGAAAATAACCACTACCACTACTAGCTAAAGAATAAGTTTAGAACATCCAAAAAGAATCACATAACTACTATATCTCGATTTAACTAAAAATCTTCAATTTTTTATTTTAAAAAAATAGAAGAAATAATCTTCAAAAACTGAGATTAGTTTATACCAATTTTTCTTCTTGAACCGAAACTATGAAAAAGATAAAAGAATGTGTCAGCCATAACAATTGTCAATAGTTACGCCTGATCAATCCGAACCGTGAGCAAATGTAAAAGAATACGTTGGCCTTAACAATGTTGTTAAGGCGTCGCCTAAATGTTCAGGCACTACCAAAGCTGTAAGGTGAGCACACGACTTTGGGGCAGCTGCTAAGGCAAGCGCCTTGGCAGGTAGCCATCACAAGTCGTCCCCTAGGTACTTCATACTGTTTGCAACTAAGATTAATAATTTGTTACAGATCAGAAGATTATTATACCTTAGGAAGAATAGCCAACTAAATTAAATACAACCGCGTGTGATTGTGTTGTTTAGTTTCATCGATCTTTTTATTGCTTAAAGCTGCTACTAGATTAAATCTTCAGCGCATGTCTAAGGTTGTTTAGTAGTTAGATTATTATATCTCATAAGATTATTATAGCTTTTTTCCCATTTCCCTTCGTGCTTCAACATATTTCTCTACACGAGCAATTGTAGAAGTGAACTTCTCATTTCTATTTGCCGGATCTATTTCCAAGGCTAAGATTTGGCTTCTAACTTCTTCCTGTCAATCAAAGAATTAAAAATGATAATTGGGCCATTCGCTAGTATCATCAGTAAATCATTACCCCACATTCTTCATCACGGTCAATGACAGCATAGCGTTGAGCAAGAGCACTGATATCATTTATGATGTTGTCTGTGCCATGTGTTGCATCTAGACCTGACAAAATATGGTTATGGGTTGGTTTTGGTTTTTAAAATATGGTTATGGTTCCATTTAAGAACTAAAACCATATTAACCATTTTTAATATGGGTTATGTGGATTGGAACCATATGGTTATGGTTAAAAACCATATTAACTTCTTCCTATCAATCAAAGAATTTGATTGACTTCTAACTTCTTCCTGTCAATCAAAGAATTAAAAATGATAATTGGGCCATTCGCTAGTATCATCAGTAAATCATTACCCCACATTCTTCATCACGGTCAATGACAGCATAGCGTTGAGCAAGAGCACTGATATCATTTATGATGTTGTCTGCGCCATGTGTTGCATCTAGACCTGACAAAATATGGTTATGGGTTGGTTTTGGTTTTTAAAATATGGTTATGGTTCCATTTAAGAACTAAAACCATATTAACCATTTTTAATATGGGTTATGTGGATTGGAACCATATGGTTATGGTTAAAAACCATATTAACCATTTTAAGATGTTTTGACTTTTAAATAAAATTTTTAAAAAATGAAATTAATATATACTATAGATAGAAAGACGGATATAAGGGGTGGGCAGGGGTAGAAGGTGGGTGGTCTATACATAATCGCTTAATATTAATTTTTTTTAGGAGTGGTGGGGGTGGGGGTGGGGTGGCGTGGGGGTAGAGTGGGTGAGTGGGGGTAGGGGGGGTGGGGGGTGGGGGTGGGGGTGGGTGGGGTGTATACATAATCACATAATATTATTTTTTTTGGTAGAGGTGGGGGTGGGGTGGGGGGTAGGGGTAGGGGTAGGGGTAGGGGTGGGGGTGGGGTGGGATGGGGGTTGGGGGGTGGTGGGGTGGGGGTGGGGATGGGTGGGGTGTATACATAATCACATAATATTATTTTTTTTGGTGGGGGTGGGGGTGGGGGTGGGGGTGGGGGGTGGGGGTGGGGGTGGGTGGGGTAGGACGTAGGTGGTGGGGGTAAGGGGTGGGGGGTAATGAGTGTATACATAATCATATAATACTTTTTTTGGTGGGGGTGGGGGTGGGATGGGTGGTTGAGCTTCTTGAATATGTAAATATTTTTTGGTGGGGGTGGGGGTGGGATGGGTGGTTGAGCTTCTTGAATATGTAAATATGGGTGGAAAGAACTTTTAATTTGGATTTGGAATAAAATATGGGTCGAAAAATGGTTAACCGGATTGAAACTATATTTCTTTTTAAAAATATGGTTCCAAACTTTAACCAACCCAAATAAATAAAAATAGTTAACCAACCTATTTGGTTCCAGTTAATATGGGTTGACCCGACAGTTAACCAACTATATTGTCAGGTCTTGCATCATTCATCTCCTCTTTCAGTTTTTCAATCTGTTGGTTGTAATCCTACATGTACACAAAAAAAGCACGGAATATTCAGCACATTACAACAAGGTGATAATTAATTGTAAAACATAGCACATTACCCACCATAAGATAACGAACTTCTTTTTCATACAACTCACTAAGCCTTCGTGTATTGAAGAACTGAAAGTCATGCCTAAGACAAGATACCAGGTAAAAAAACAAATGAGAAATTGGATTTGGTCCAATAAGGATGAAAGACAAAAAAAGTAAGAAAACATTAAAATGACTTGACACATCAGACTACACAACTGAAAATACAACACATACATGTTAACAGATATTCTTGGGGACAGATACAAGTCTTCTCACCAGCAAAATGGGATTTACTAAGATTGTGCACCATGTTTTAAAGAAGTTGTTTATAGCTTAAAGAACATTCACATTTCCAAATGAAAAGGTATAACTACGACCAGATTCAAGAGAATAATATGCCGACCCACACTTTCTGTTAGGAAAGAAAAAGGAAGAAAAACAAGCCAAACTACTAAAGCTGTCACAAAAAACAGTTGTAGTTTAACTTGACACCTCATTGCAATAGAAAGAGAAGAATTCTCACAATCACAAAAGATTATATCAACTGCACATGAAAGGAAAGAGTGTAATGCATGTGAAAGCCTTGAATCAAACCCATAGACATGCAATACCAAGTGCTCGTTCAAGGGAGGATAAACTGATGAATAATGATTACTAATGTTTTAATCACAAACCTGTCATTGGTTTTTTATAGTATATTACTCTGATTTCTTGACTGACACGTGATATTCCCTCTCTGCATACGTGGAATTATGTGCATGGTATCCCAACAAGAATGTCCAGACCTGCAACCATAAAAGCCATAAGAACACATCTTCAGGCTCAACCACTCAAAAGGAAGGTTATAATTGTTTTTTTATATTAAAAAAATGCAATCGAAATATAATCTGTGAACCTCTTTTTACAAACTGTGCTCCACTCCCCCATAAAATATTCTCTTTCTCAAAGTTTTTACATCCACTACTCGCCCTTCAGAATCCAAGAAAGTTGCCCACTACAAATATACGATCCAAAAATCATAAAAAGTAATGCATGATTCAAAGAGGAAGGGATAAATATTGCCAATGAGTTCGTTATGTTCATGCAATAAGAAAGAATCATTGTATTAGAGCTAAAATTTATGTATAGGCAAGGATGCATACGAGGATATAACAGAACCTCGGTGCAGAAACGGAAAACGTGAACTTCTTACTTTTGCCCAACCCTGTGAGCACGGTCCTGAGCCTGTAAATCATAAGATAACACTCTCTCCATTAGCAGTAGTGATGAAATGAATTACACTGCCTATACCCATAATAAATTAATGAATTCCAGGAAACTAAGTTTCTATCAGACATTTTGTCAAACATATAGCAAAACACAAATCATTATATGAGGTATACACATTAACATATGAATTAAGGCATTACAAACATAAAGTTATGATTCAAACCCAAGTTTCAGAACATGTTCTGTAGCATATGCAATTCAAAAATCAAAATCAAATCCAAATCGTGTTAAGAAACTAAAATTACATAGAAATGTATCAAATTGAAACTTGAAAGCTATAAATTAAGGTTCTAATTTTATTGATTGGGGATTTTTGGTATAACAGAATTAATCAGGAATTGAGTTCGATTTTTGGATCGGAGGAGACGAGAAATTGAGTTTGGGGATTGGGCCATGGCTGGATAAGAAATATTAAAGCTATACATATATATAGATTACTTAAGTGAAAGAGAAGATTAGAAGAAGAAAATATGAAAGAACTGACTTACACATAACACATCAATCTTCTTTTGTGGGATGATTCAGTTTTCAACCTCAAATCTCACCCCCTCGAGACTAGAAACTTTTAATTTCTCTGTAAACGAAGCGACTAAAGTCCGAACTCTGAAGTCTGAAGAGATGAAAGGAACAAAGGGTAGACAACCAAACGCGTAACGGCTAAACCTTTTCCACTCCCTTATCAGATATTAAGGAAACCTGAAACGAGTAGGGTTTATCGAGTATGGATCAGACGAAAGAGGAAAGCTCGAACCCTAAAATGAGCAAACGGTATTGTGCTCATATTTGAGTTCAGTATTATAACCCAAAGAACGAGCTTGGCCCATATTCGGCTCAGATACCTACCAAATCCGAGTCCCGGATCATATTTTCGGGTCGAATCTGAATCAGGTACCGAACTACTCGGACCAATTTTTACCCCTAGTCTTGGGGCACACAGACACTAGCGCCCAGTGTCATCGCTCGACCTACTAGTGAATATGATCCTCATCGCCAAGACCACTAGCACCCATATACTCATATGCCTTTGAAATCACTCCCCTATTCGCCCTCAAACATGTGTGACACTCAACATCTCTACCCACACTTGCGCCCAGTACCCTTTTACTCCCATACCCACGCGTAAATGCTCCGTGCACTATTAATTGCACCAACTTTGCTTATAATACTTTTGTAAGCGCCTGCGCATGCATGTAGGGGTGCTCATCGGTAAAAAACCGAACCGAAACCGAAAAAACCGAACCGGTACCGAACCGAAAAACCCAGAAAATCAAGAACCGGTTCCGGTACCCAAAAACCGGTTTCGATACCGGTTCGGTACAAAGTCGGTATCGATTTTTTTGGTTCGATTTTCGGTTATACCGCAATAATTAAATAATTTTTTTTTATATTAACAAATTTTTTAAAACTAAGAAATGAGATTTGTAAATTACATTCTTACAAATACTAATTACAATTGTTAGTCTAAGAGTATTTAACTATCATTGTAGTAAATAGTAAATTTGTTATATATGTTTTTGAAAATATTAACTATCATAGTTGTAAATTTGTGTTTGATTTATAAATATGAAATGTATCAATACATAAAATTTAATAAAATTATAAGAAGATTTCATTTATTATATATGTTTTTGAAAATATTATTACTAATACTTGTTTACGTAATTAGTAATAAAAAAAATATAAATATTCACAATATATCATTTTTCCTATTATATTCCTTCTACTACTAAATCTTCCCTCCAGATAATCTCTGGTAATTATATTCAATAACATAGACAGATTTCACACAAATTTGTTGAAATACATAGACAAATTCTTCTTCTTTTTCTTTTTCTTTTTCTATTTTGAAAAAAGAAGCTCATGGTCCACATTTTAAAATGATCTAATTAGAAAAATTAATAAATTACTTTTACAAATTAATTAGAATATTATTTGTTAAAAATTCGAAAAGGCAATTTCTAGAGATAATTTAATACATTTTTAAATTCAGATATAAATGCAATTTAAAGTGTATTAAAATTTTAAATTATCTTAAAAGCTCTTTTTCGCACAAAAGGGTAGTACTTTTTTTGGACAAATCTAGAAACAAGAACAAGATTACAGAATTCAAAATACTCTTAGTCTCTTAGATAGTGTTTTCGGTTTTTTCTTCGGTTTTTCGGTTTTACCGAATTCAAAATTTCTATTACCGCTACCGGTACCGAAAAATATAAAAAAATCAAAAAATCGAAACCGAAAAAAATCGGTACCGCCAGTACCGGTTTCAACCGATTCGGTAAAAAAACCGAAAAACTGAATTTTTTGAGCACTCCTACATGCATGTCCTCAAATGCTTAACAATCGGGATAAGGATTAGGTGCTACGCTACGCATTTTTACGCAGACATTTAGCCCCCATAACCTAATCTTCCTTTCCCCGTCACCCGAAGCACCAACACTATTTCTATTCCGCGCTAGTGCACCCAATCCAACCTCGCACCCAACGCCTTCTTCCATGCGCAAAAGTTCTTGTGTTCCCCAATTCACCAGCGCCTATGCGCCCGCACCATCAATACCCATGGGCCTTAGCGTCTACTTAATGTAGGACAAAGTGGGTAGAAAAAGTAAGAGTACCTATCTCTACAGAGAATCGATAAAGAAACACAAACAAAAGCACACAACATGGATGGTCTAGCAATCAAGTTAGTAACTATTTCAAACATGGATGGTCTAGCTAGAGATTAAAATATTGCACGAGGCAAAACACCTTAAAGATATCAGACCCGACATCTCACACAGCCTCTTCTTTAGTTTCTGTTTTTTAAAATTTTAATTTATTTTTTTTAAAAAAAATCCTCAATAAGTTTTAAGCAGCTTGTTAAGTAAACCAAGATTAGAAGCACAACTTAAAAGAACAAAAGCAAATTCCCCAATATGTCAGAGACATTCCCACCTGTAAATAGAATAATCAAGCTCCTTTGTCTGAGCAACTTGGTGAAAGTAATCAAAAATCCAATGACATAAGACAATGCAAGAGTTACGGTAAAATCTTACAAGAAGAGAAGCCTTGTTATTGTATCCAAATCCCTTGACTACTATAGTTACAACAGCAGTTTTTATAATGATCACCAGAATAACGGCTGCTAGTAATATATCATTGTGATTCCAAAGAAAATGAACATGAATAAGCATCCCAATGCTGGCAAGGAAAAGAGCAGCAGAGAAGTTGCGTATGGGATCAACCTAGAACATAGTGATCCCTAAATTTTAAGCAAAGAAGTTGAATATAGGCACAACTTACAAGAGAGTAAACTCCAAAAATGATTATACAAACTTGTGAAACTTTGCAACCAAAGATTAGGGGAAAAACTACAGAGAAGGTCGATGACCCACATTTTGACTTTGTTCTTAAGGATACTTTTTCTTTTGTCACAAATCACAATGAGGTTTTCTTAGTTTTTTTTGCAGATGTCATGATGAGTTTGCCTTCAAGGCATGATATAGCTACTTTATGGTTGCCCTGGATAAAGAGTTTCTATATACGATTAGGATTTATAGGTGGTATACTACGCTCTGATTTTATCTGACATGTGTATTTACAGGGAAATAGTTGCACTTCTTGTTCTTTTATCTGGATGATCCAAATTATATTCAAGGAAAGTAAATATAGAAGGAAGGAGAGAAGTTTAATGGGAAGAAAACCAATGGTCAGATATGCACAGGAAAAGTGAGAACCAGCAAATTCGCCCAAACACAGTGGATCAGGAGATTAAAAAGAGTGCATGTAAATAAATAGCAAAGACCTAATTATATCTGCAGGTATGAGAACGTGCATCTGATTATAGAGAAACATCTAGAAAGCTTACCGGTTCAAGTGTATGTTGAGCAAGATTTGTTGTTGATATCATCACTGTAGCAGCAAAGGAACCTAGTTCAAGGCTCAGGCCCAACTTATCACTACAATGTAAGACAACATAACCCAAATTATACACTAACAAATGTACAAATGTACATTTAGGAGGTTAATAAATAATTGGTTTGCACACTACGTGTTTGTGGTATTGCCCAAGTGAAGTCAATTACATTTTGTGGTGGTTTTTGCTTGGAGTGTTGATTGTGAAAGTTGTTGGGCTGACTACAATGGCTTCAAAGCGTCAAAGGGGAGATAGTTCACGATCCTCCCAAGCTTATGACCATATGAGATTTATTAGTGAGGAGGCATCCGAACGCTTCCATAACATATTGACGGGGAAGACATTTGTTCTAGAAAGGGGTCTTAGGTTAGATGAGACTCGAAACGAGGAGATGGGCGTAATGATTATGGAACAAAATTGGTTTGATGTAACGGAGCAACCAGGCTCAATTGTGATCTCCTTGGTTAAGGAATTTTATGCAAACGCAAAAGAGGCGGTGAATTGTGCGGTGCAAGTTCGTGGTAAATCCGCATCGTATGCCCGCACGGTGATCAATTCTTATTTCAATCTACAAGACATCATGTTTGATGACTATTTGTATTATGGCTATGATCGACATGACTTGGATTTGGTGATTCGCCGACTATGCAAACCGAGAACCACATGGACTTTGAAGCAAAATACTAACAAAAGAGTGAGTTTCCCGCACACTGCATTGTCGTTATGGGAAAGCAACAAAATGATGTTACCAAAGAGAGGATGATCTTGTTATACGTCATAGTGACCAACAAGAAGGTTGACGTGGGATTGATTGTTAATGGGTCCATTGCTAAATATATATGGGGAAGTACGACGGGTGGACTACCTCATTCGTCGTTGTGTAGACAGACAAAAGTACAGTGGAGTATTGACGAGCTAATCCAGTTCCCTATGGCGGTAATCGATCATGCCACAATTCAAAGGTATAAGGTATGGGAAATAGGTTTGTCGCACCCAAGAGGGGTTGAATTCATTATGGAGCAGACATCTCAAGATAGGGATGATGAGCCAACAAATACGCCCGAGTTGGGGTGTTCATCGGTAATTTACCGTACTAAATCGGACCAGACCGGTTGCCGAATTCATCCGAAACTGAGTACCGATACCGGTACCGGTTCGGTACCAGTTTTTATCTACTTTTGTACCGGTTGTTGTACTATACATATTTTCCTAATGAAGGGCAGGGCCTAAAAGGCAACAAAAATCAAGTGTAAAAAATCAATGGAAAATGAAGCAAAACACTAGAATCAATGCACATAAGCAAGCCAACGTTTTTACTTCCACATAATAAAGAAAAGTCACATAATTCGACTGTATACAATAAAGAAACTAAACTCAATCCTATGTTTTTGCTGCCACTAACTAAATAAAGAAACGACACATAAATTACATGCATAAGATATTCAAGAAAGCCACATAATTCATGAATAAGTTGCAGGCATAGTCCGATGCTGAAATTGAGTTACAATCCCAAAGAAAAACTATAGCATACAATATGAAATCCGTACCTTCGAACAAAGCAGCTAAATCAGATGAAAGCGTGAAACCAAATCAGACCCTAATCATGGAGCCTCCACTACGCTACCAAAAATCTCAAATAATACAACAGCTAACTGGTCCTCTTCCTAATAATTAATAGAACATTAATATAATGCATCGCAAGCACTAATATATAAGTTAAGCACTAATATTTTAAATCTAGTTTACAATCGTTGTTGATAAATGATAATATTCAATAATTGCAATCAAAATGTAAGCACAAGTCTTTTAAGTTTTAAGACAAATAAAATGGGCCAAGCAAAATAGAAATAATTTCATTGGGCTGATGGATAAAAGTCTAACCTCTTTTTCATTGTGAAAAGTATTTATCTTTTGTACCAGCGAACTAAATTATGAAATATGATATCAAAGGAAATTGTTAAATGTACTCCACTTTCATAGCTAGCACATTTAACATCTACTACAGCCGATAAAAAAAACAAAAACATAAAACATCTCCTTATTAAATAATATATCACAAATTAGATGCTAGAATGAAGCAATTGGAGGCGGCTTCTTATGTTTCGCTGAAGTGGGTAAATGCCCTTCACAAAAATAAGTTGGCGTCTAACATTGCACTTAAATAGACAACTTGCCCCTCTAACTAAGTTGTTTCCAGATTAGTGCAAGCAGTTAAGTTTGAAATGGCTAATACAAAAATAATAGATATGACTCTTAAAATTATCCATTCTGAGGAAGCTATTCAAATATTATACATGAGACACAGGACAACTTTGGTAAAAAAAAATGTTATATACACTTTTACAAATAGCTTAAAAAAAGATCAATAGAGAAAAAATCCACAAAATTGAGAAATACACATTTTTATTAACTAAGTTGAAATAATACATTGAAAAGTAATGGGTACATTGTACTTACACGCATCACGACAAGGTAACATGTTACGAAATCCAGTTCAACGCATTCACCAGTCTTCTAATCTCCCATTTTTCTACCATTTCAACAACTCCCACCGAAACAAGCTCGGAATTGAGAAAAGCCACGAATTGGGAGGGTTTTACGCTTCTCCCAGAAGAAACCGAGAAAGAAACCGCGGAAAAAAAAAGGCGCAGAACAGCCGGAAACGTTCATTACCGCACCGAACCCATATAACCTGAGGGAGCCTGATAAACCGCCACAAAATGGGGCTCCGACCCGACTGTACGAACTGTAAAATCACCAAACAGTAACTGTGCGCACTGCACAGCAGCTCCGAACAGCAGGGGAGGCCTAACAGCAGGGAAAGAAGAGCGGCGCGTGATGGCGCGTCCGATCTCCGATTTGGACCACCTGAAACCAAAACCCTAAATAGACAACCAACTGTGGCTTCTTTACTTCGTTCTTGGTGTTCGCGTATGGCTGCTGAAAGTAGGCGTCGTTTGTTTTTGTCTGGTTGAAGCCTTTGTGACACTGAAGAAGGACAAGAGTATTGTTTTTTTAGTTGGTGATATATTTAAAGAGCTTGCAGACACCTGTGTTTTAGTGCTGGAGTAATATATTACGAGCAGTAATGCTACGCGGACAGGAAAATTGGACTGGAAAATTGGACCGGTCCAATTTTATTTTTTATTTTTATTTTTTTTTGCTAGTGACCCTTAAAAAATGTATAGTATTTATTCCAACATTAATTTTTATAAAATATAGTGTTTTAGGTGTAATTTAGATACATATACAAATACAGGGTTATACAGTCTGTATAACCCTGTATTTGTATATGTATCCAAATTACACCTAAAACACTATATTTTATAAAAATTCCTGTTAGAATAAATACTATACATTTTTTAAGGGTCACTAGCAAAAAAAAAAAAAAAATTGGACCGGTCCAATTTTCCGGTCCAATTTTCCTGTCTGCCAAGACTTATTCTATTCCGAGTGGTTGAAGTTTGTTTCATTCTTCTAGTCTACGTGTGTTGTAATTTAGAGGGAAAATGTTTTTGACATTTTCAGGTTTGTCTTTTGTCACGGTATAATAAAATACTAAAATGGATGCTGATTTTTTTTTTTAAATGTATCTCATATATATATATATATATATATATATATATATATATATATATATATATATATACATATATATGGGAAATGATATGTGAAAAGCGTTAGTTATTAATACTGTTTCAACTAACGCTAATCTAGCCGTCCAATATTAGAGTTAATGGCTGAGATGAATGTCCAGCCGCTAGAGGGAGTAGCGGCCAACAATAAATATTAAAATCCTCTCTGCTGGCCGCTAGAAGGAGTAGCGGCAAGTCAAAACGTTTTGACATGCTGCTACTCCCTCTAGCGGCCAACAGAGAGGACTACTCCCTCTAGCGGCCAACAGAGAGGATTTTTTAATTTAGCCCAGGCTCCAGTCGTTAGAGGGAGAAGCGGCCAACAAAAAAAATTGGCCCAGTTACTGATTATCCTAATTATTTTCATGCATACTACTTATTAATTAGTAAAATAAAATAATAAAAAATTATAAGAATAATTATAAGGATAATCAATAATTATCTTTATTGTGACGCCCCCAAAATTAGGTATACATCACCCATCTTGGGTCGTCAGATACATAGTACAGAATACAAATACAACTGTCGTGTACAATACGACAAAATATAAACTGTGAGTTTGAATACAAATATTATCTTCTAGAGAGTATTCATACTCAAAAGGAGTTCTCATTACATTTATTAACACACCATTACATAGAATAGTGAGGACTACTAACTAATACTATCATTCGGACCATCACTCCGTTCCCCGACTTGCCCCAGCTACGTTCTCATTTTCTGAAGAGAACAGTAAAAGAAAGGGTGAGCTCAACTAGCTCAGTAAGAAATATTATGACTAAGATAATGCAGAATAAATTATCATTAGCCTTCAACAATGTTAAACTGATAAAATATAATAGACATTAAGTTTAACTGCAGCGGAACAAGCAATCCATTAAAAGAGTTAAGTAAAAAATGAACTCTACTATCTTTTATGATTTAAAAGGGTTTTTCAACACTGTGATCGCTGGGACTCAGCTTAATAAAATAATTCACATCATCGAATCACCCCTGCACTACGGCCAAGGATATTCGTGTATTCATTAATGGTCATGATCATGCCAACAACTGTCCATCAACGCACTACGGGCCAATGAGGACTTTTACCACATCATTTGTAACATTACGGTCATAATTATACCGAATAATTCCTGGTCATAATCATACCAAGTCCATCTATGCACTACAGGCCACAGATGACTTTTAACATTTTATAAACATGAGGATGATGACAATGATATAAGAATTCAATAAAATAAGTTCAAGAATTAATTTATCCAAGAATTAACAACGTCCAAATTGTCAACATGATACTACTTTGTGGAGTAAAATTCAAGAATACTTAGAAGAATATTTTCATAAAAAGATACTGGATGAAACGCAATTATCAAGGATATTCCACAAATTTCATGGAGTATAGAAGTCAAAACTTAATCAACTGAGTATAATAAAGAATGGAATAACAAAAGAAATCACCATGCATGCGATAGACCGCACAGACAGGTTATTCCCACAGAATAATAAATAATGGAACCAGGTCCGGCGTAAAACACACAGACAGGATGTTCCAACAGAATAATAATAAAAACGGAACCAGGTCCGGTGTAAAACACACAGAGAGGATGTTCCAACAGAATAATAATAAAAACGGAACCGGGTCCGGTGTAAAACACACAGACAGGATGTTCCAACAGAATAATAATAAAAACGGAACCACGTCCGGTGTAAAATACACAGACAGGATGTTCCAACAGAATAATAATAAAAACGAAACCAGGTCCGGTGTAAAACACACAGACATGATGTTCCAACAGAATAATAGAAGAATGTCACCAAGTATAGGGTAGACCGCGTATACAGGTTATTCCAACAGAATAATAAGAAATGTAATAACAACAGTTCTCTTCATGAATAAGAAAGAATAACACCCCTTACCGTTTTAAAGAAGAGCTGAAATAAGGAAGTAGTTAAGTAGCAGAATACTCTTCTTCTCTCTCTACAGTTTCTCTCTCTAGAGTTCAGTGAATTCGTAAGAAATAATGAAGGAATGAGCTGCTATTTATAGAAAAATAGAATGCATAGTAACTAATCCATGAACGGTCCAGATTAATTACTTTAATCTGACGGTCCATATTTAAAGAAAAATCTTTTAAATAAAATATAATATATTCTATTTATAGAATAACTTTAATAAAGTATTTTGTTTTATATAAAAAGATGTTTCTGTTTTATTACGTTAATAATACGAATAAAACAAAACGTCATTATCGCTAAATAATTCATATTATTAACTGGCAATAATTGAATCAAACTGAGTGACTTCTCACATAAGCATTAATAATCAATACCGTGTGCTACTATGCAACCACACGTATTACTGTACTTTTACTACCGAGTAGTTCAACAGTATCAATGGTAAAACTTCCGCCATTATTTTTAATAAAATATTTTTGTCGTCTTCTCAATTCGACAATAATTCTGTTGTGGGGTCCACCAATAATTGTGCCGTTTTACGAATATTCCCTGTTAAAACGAATATTCTTCGACCAATCGAATATTATATAACAACTTGCGTACTTTGCAAAATTTATAAATATTACCAACAACTATAACATTATATCAAATTAACTCCATAATATTTAAAAATGATATTTATAGAAAATTCATCTTTATTTATAAAAGTTGGGGTCTTACATTTATACTTATTAACAAATCCTTATACATATTACTTATTAATCAGTAAAATAAAATAATAAAAAAATTATAAGGATAATTATAAGGATAATCAGTAATTATCTTTATTCTTATCTTTATACTTATTAACAAAATAAGTATGTATAAGAATAATTACTGATTATCGTTGTGACGCCCCCAAAATTAGGTATACATCGCCCATCTTGGGTCGTCAAATACATAGTACAGAATACAAATACAACTTACTAATACAACTGTCGTGTACAATACGACAAAACATAAACTGTGAGTTTGAATACAAATATTATCTTCTAGAGAGTATTCATACTCAAAAGGAGTCCTCATTACATTTATTAACACACTATTACATAGAATAGTGAGGACTACTAACTAATACTATCATTCGGACCATCACTCCGTTCCCCGACTTGCCCCAGCTACGTTCTCATTTCCTGAAGAGAACAGTGAAAGAAAGGGTGAGCTCAACTAGTCCAGTAAGAAATATTATGACTAAGATAATGCAGAATAAATTATCATTAGCCTTCAACAATGTTAAACTGATAAAATATAATAGACATCAAGTTTAACTGCAGCGGAACAAGCAATCCATTAAAAGAGTCAAGTAGAAAATAAACTCTACTATCTTTTATGATTTAAAAGGTTTTTCAACACTGTGATCGCTGGGACTCAGCTTAATAAAATAATCCACATCATCGAATCACCCCTGCACTACGGCCAAGGATATTCGTGTATTCATTAATGGTCATGATCATGCCAACAACTGTCAATCAATGCACTACGGCCAATGAGGACTTTTACCACATTATTTGTAACATTACGGTCATGATTATACCGAATAATCCCTGGTCATAATCATACCAAATCCATCTATGCACTACAGGCCACAGATGACTTTCAACATTTTATAAACATGAGGATGATGACAATGATATAAGAATTCAATAAAACAAGTTCAAGAATTAATTTATCCAAGAATTAGCAACGTCCAAATTGTCAACATGATACTGCTTTGTGGAGTAAAATTCAAGAATACTTAGAAGAATATTTTCATGAAAAGATACTGGATGAACCGCAATTATCAAGGATATTTCACTAATTTCATGGAGTATAGAAGTCAAAACTTAACCAACTGAGTATAATAACGAATGGAATAACAAAAGAAATCACCATGCATGCGATAGACCGCACAGACAGGTTATTCCCACAGAATAATAAATAATGGAACCAAGTCCGGCGGAAACGCACAGACAGGATATTCCGACAGAATAATAATAAAAACGGAACCAGGTCCGGTGTAAAACACACAGAGAGGATGTTCCAACAGAATAATAATAAAAACGGAACCGGGTCCGGTGTAAAACACACAGACAGGATGTTCCAACAGAATAATAATAAAAACGGAACCACGTCCGGTGTAAAATACACAGACAGGATGTTCCAACAGAATAATAATAAAAACGAAACCAGGTCCGGTGTAAAACACACAGACATGATGTTCCAACAGAATAATAGAAGAATGTCACCAAGTATAGGATAGACCGCGTATACAGGTTATTCCAACAGAATAATAAGAAATGTAATAACAACAGTTCTCTTCATGAATAAGAAAGAATAACACCCCTTACCGTTTTAAAGAAGAGCTGAAATAAGGAAGTAGTTAAGTAGCAGAATACTCTTCTTCTCTCTCTACAGTTTCTCTCTCTAGAGTTCAGTGAATTCGTAAGAAATAATGAAGGAATGAGCTGCTATTTATAGAAAAATAGAATGCATAGTAACTAATCCATGAACGGTCCAGATTAATTACTTTAATCTGACGGTCCATATTTAAAGAAAAATCTTTTAAATAAAATATAATATATTCTATTTATAGAATAACTTTAATAAAGTATTTTGTTTTATATAAAAAGATGTTTCTGTTTTATTACGTTAATAATACGAATAAAACAAAACGTCATTATCGCTAAATAATTCATATTATTAACTGGCAATAATTGAATCAAACTGAGTGACTTCTCACATAAGCATTAATAATCAATACCGTGTGCTACTATGCAACCACACGTATTACTGTACTTTTACTACCGAGTAGTTCAACAGTATCAATGGTAAAACTTCCGCCATTATTTTTAATAAAATATTTTTGTCGTCTTCTCAATTCGACAATAATTCTGTTGTGGGGTCCACCAATAATTGTGCCGTTTTACGAATATTCCCTGTTAAAACGAATATTCTTCGACCAATCGAATATTATATAACAACTTGCGTACTTTGCAAAATTTATAAATATTACCAACAACTATAACATTATATCAAATTAACTCCATAATATTTAAAAATGATATTTATAGAAAATTCATCTTTATTTATAAAAGTTGGGGTCTTACATTTATACTTATTAACAAATCCTTATACATATTACTTATTAATCAGTAAAATAAAATAATAAAAAAATTATAAGGATAATTATAAGGATAATCAGTAATTATCTTTATTCTTATCTTTATACTTATTAACAAAATAAGTATGTATAAGAATAATTACTGATTATCGTTGTGACGCCCCCAAAATTAGGTATACATCGCCCATCTTGGGTCGTCAAATACATAGTACAGAATACAAATACAACTTACTAATACAACTGTCGTGTACAATACGACAAAACATAAACTGTGAGTTTGAATACAAATATTATCTTCTAGAGAGTATTCATACTCAAAAGGAGTCCTCATTACATTTATTAACACACTATTACATAGAATAGTGAGGACTACTAACTAATACTATCATTCGGACCATCACTCCGTTCCCCGACTTGCCCCAGCTACGTTCTCATTTCCTGAAGAGAACAGTGAAAGAAAGGGTGAGCTCAACTAGTCCAGTAAGAAATATTATGACTAAGATAATGCAGAATAAATTATCATTAGCCTTCAACAATGTTAAACTGATAAAATATAATAGACATCAAGTTTAACTGCAGCGGAACAAGCAATCCATTAAAAGAGTCAAGTAGAAAATAAACTCTACTATCTTTTATGATTTAAAAGGTTTTTCAACACTGTGATCGCTGGGACTCAGCTTAATAAAATAATCCACATCATCGAATCACCCCTGCACTACGGCCAAGGATATTCGTGTATTCATTAATGGTCATGATCATGCCAACAACTGTCAATCAATGCACTACGGCCAATGAGGACTTTTACCACATTATTTGTAACATTACGGTCATGATTATACCGAATAATCCCTGGTCATAATCATACCAAGTCCATCTATGCACTACAGGCCACAGATGACTTTCAACATTTTATAAACATGAGGATGATGACAATGATATAAGAATTCAATAAAACAAGTTCAAGAATTAATTTATCCAAGAATTAGCAACGTCCAAATTGTCAACATGATACTGCTTTGTGGAGTAAAATTCAAGAATACTTAGAAGAATATTTTCATGAAAAGATACTGGATGAACCGCAATTATCAAGGATATTTCACTAATTTCATGGAGTATAGAAGTCAAAACTTAACCAACTGAGTATAATAACGAATGGAATAACAAAAGAAATCACCATGCATGCGATAGACCGCACAGACAGGTTATTCCCACAGAATAATAAATAATGGAACCAAGTCCGGCGGAAACGCACAGACAGGATATTCCGACAGAATAATAATAAAAACGGAACCAGGTCCGGTGTAAAACACACAGAGAGGATGTTCCAACAGAATAATAATAAAAACGGAACCGGGTCCGGTGTAAAACACACAGACAGGATGTTCCAACAGAATAATAATAAAAACGGAACCACGTCCGGTGTAAAATACACAGACAGGATGTTCCAACAGAATAATAATAAAAACGAAACCAGGTCCGGTGTAAAACACACAGACATGATGTTCCAACAGAATAATAGAAGAATGTCACCAAGTATAGGATAGACCGCGTATACAGGTTATTCCAACAGAATAATAAGAAATGTAATAACAACAGTTCTCTTCATGAATAAGAAAGAATAACACCCCTTACCGTTTTAAAGAAGAGCTGAAATAAGGAAGTAGTTAAGTAGCAGAATACTCTTCTTCTCTCTCTACAGTTTCTCTCTCTAGAGTTCAGTGAATTCGTAAGAAATAATGAAGGAATGAGCTGCTATTTATAGAAAAATAGAATGCATAGTAACTAATCCATGAACGGTCCAGATTAATTACTTTAATCTGACGGTCCATATTTAAAGAAAAATCTTTTAAATAAAATATAATATATTCTATTTATAGAATAACTTTAATAAAGTATTTTGTTTTATATAAAAAGATGTTTCTGTTTTATTACGTTAATAATACGAATAAAACAAAACGTCATTATCGCTAAATAATTCATATTATTAACTGGCAATAATTGAATCAAACTGAGTGACTTCTCACATAAGCATTAATAATCAATACCGTGTGCTACTATGCAACCACACGTATTACTGTACTTTTACTACCGAGTAGTTCAACAGTATCAATGGTAAAACTTCCGCCATTATTTTTAATAAAATATTTTTGTCGTCTTCTCAATTCGACAATAATTCTGTTGTGGGGTCCACCAATAATTGTGCCGTTTTACGAATATTCCCTGTTAAAACGAATATTCTTCGACCAATCGAATATTATATAACAACTTGCGTACTTTGCAAAATTTATAAATATTACCAACAACTATAACATTATATCAAATTAACTCCATAATATTTAAAAATGATATTTATAGAAAATTCATCTTTATTTATAAAAGTTGGGGTCTTACATTTATACTTATTAACAAATCCTTATACATATTACTTATTAATCAGTAAAATAAAATAATAAAAAAATTATAAGGATAATTATAAGGATAATCAGTAATTATCTTTATTCTTATCTTTATACTTATTAACAAAATAAGTATGTATAAGAATAATTACTGATTATCGTTGTGACGCCCCCAAAATTAGGTATACATCGCCCATCTTGGGTCGTCAAATACATAGTACAGAATACAAATACAACTTACTAATACAACTGTCGTGTACAATACGACAAAACATAAACTGTGAGTTTGAATACAAATATTATCTTCTAGAGAGTATTCATACTCAAAAGGAGTCCTCATTACATTTATTAACACACTATTACATAGAATAGTGAGGACTACTAACTAATACTATCATTCGGACCATCACTCCGTTCCCCGACTTGCCCCAGCTACGTTCTCATTTCCTGAAGAGAACAGTGAAAGAAAGGGTGAGCTCAACTAGTCCAGTAAGAAATATTATGACTAAGATAATGCAGAATAAATTATCATTAGCCTTCAACAATGTTAAACTGATAAAATATAATAGACATCAAGTTTAACTGCAGCGGAACAAGCAATCCATTAAAAGAGTCAAGTAGAAAATAAACTCTACTATCTTTTATGATTTAAAAGGTTTTTCAACACTGTGATCGCTGGGACTCAGCTTAATAAAATAATCCACATCATCGAATCACCCCTGCACTACGGCCAAGGATATTCGTGTATTCATTAATGGTCATGATCATGCCAACAACTGTCAATCAATGCACTACGGCCAATGAGGACTTTTACCACATTATTTGTAACATTACGGTCATGATTATACCGAATAATCCCTGGTCATAATCATACCAAGTCCATCTATGCACTACAGGCCACAGATGACTTTCAACATTTTATAAACATGAGGATGATGACAATGATATAAGAATTCAATAAAACAAGTTCAAGAATTAATTTATCCAAGAATTAGCAACGTCCAAATTGTCAACATGATACTGCTTTGTGGAGTAAAATTCAAGAATACTTAGAAGAATATTTTCATGAAAAGATACTGGATGAACCGCAATTATCAAGGATATTTCACTAATTTCATGGAGTATAGAAGTTAAAATTTAACCAACTGAGTATAATAACGAATGGAATAACAAAAGAAATCACCATGCATGCGATAGACCGCTCAGACAGGTTATTCTAACGGAATAATATATAATGGAACCAAGTCCGGCGGAAACGCACAGACAGGATATTCCGACAGAATAATAAACAATGGAACCAGGTCCGACGTAAACGCACAGACAGGATATTCCGACAGAATAATAATAAATAATGGAACCAGGTCCGGTGTAAAACACACAGACAAGATGTTCCAACAGAATAATAACAAGACGGAACCAGGTCCGGTGTAAAACACACAGACATGATGTTCCAACAGAATAATAACAAGACGGAACCAGGTCCGGTGTAAAACACACAGACAGGATGTTCCAACAGAATAACAGAAGAATGTCACCAAGTATAGGGTAGACCGCGTATACAGGTTATTCCAACAGAATAATAAGAAATGGAATAACAACAGTTCTCTTCATGAATAAGAAAGAATAACACCCCTTACCGTTTTAAAAAAGAGCTGAAATAAGGAAGTAGTTAAGTAGCAGAATACTCTTCTTCTCTCTCTATAGTTTCTCTCTATAGTTTCTCTCTCTAGAGTTCAGTGAATTCGTAAAAAATAATGAAGGAATGAGCTGCTATTTATAGAAAAATAGAATGCATAGTAACTAATCCATGAACGGTTCAGATTGATTACTTTAATCTGATGGTCCATATTTAAAGAAAAATCTTTTAAATAAAATATAATATATTCTATTTATAGAATAACTTTAATAAAGTATTCTGTTTTATATAAAAAGATGTTTCTGTTTTATTACGTTAATAATATGAATAAAACAAAACGTCATTATTGCTAAATAATTCATATTATTAACTGACAATAATTGAATCAAACTGAGTGACTTCTCACATAAGCATTAATAGTCAATACCGTGTGCTACTATGTAACCACACGTATTACTGTACTTTTACTACCGAGTAGTTCAACAGTATCAATGGTAAAACTTCCGCCGTTATTTTTAATAAAATATTTTTATCGTTTTCTCAATCCGACAATAATTCTGTTGTGGGGCCCACCAATGATTGTGCCGTTGTACAAATATTTTCCGTTAAAATGAATATTCTCCGACCAATCGAATATTATATAACAACTTGCGTACTTTGCAAAATTTATAAATATTACCCACAACTATAACATTATATCAAATTAACTCCATAATATTCAAAAATGATATTTATAGAAAATTTATCTTTATTTATAAAAGTTGGGGTCTTATAACCTCCCCTTCTTATGAAATTTCGCCCTCAAAATTAGGGTACGTACCTGGTATGTCGAAGAGGTAAGGATACCTTGATTTCATTTCAGATTCTAACTTCCAAGTCATTTCCTCAACATCGTGGTTTCTCTACAAAACTTTGACTTGAGGTATAACCTTGGAGCGTAGAATATGTTCCTTCTTATCCAAGATTTGAACAGGAACTTCTTCATACGTCAAATCCTCCGCTATTTCGTCCGGTTCTAACTCAATAATGTGGTTCGGGTCTTCCACATATTTGCGTAACATGGATATGTGAAAAACGTTATGAACACGAGATATACTTGGCGGTAAAGCGAGTCTATAAGCCACAGTTCCTACTCGATCGAGGATTAAAAATGGACCGATGAATCGAGGATTGAGCTTTCCTCTCTTTCCAAATCTCGTAACTCCTTTCCATGGAGCAACACGTAAGAACACATGATCTCCTACATCAAATTCCACGTCCTTTCGATGAAGATCAGCATAACTCTTTTGTCGATTTTGTGAGGTTTTTATACGTTGTCAGATCGTTTGAATCTTTTCTGTAGTCATACGTACCAACTCCGGTCCCAATAACGTTACTTCACCCACCTCATCCCAACATACTAGAGAACGACATTTTCTTCCATACAATGCTTCGAATGGAGTCATGCCAATACTTGCTTGATAACTGTTGTTGTCGGAAAACTCCACCAATGGTAAGAACTTGTCCCAACTTCCCTTGAAGTCAAGGACACAGAGTCTTAATAAATCTTCTAGAGTTTGAATAGTCCTCTCTGATTGTTCGTCCGTCTGAGGATGATATGCCGAACTAAATCGTAAATCTGTACCCATAGCTTTTTGTAAACTAACCCAAAATCGTGAAGTGAATCTTGGGTCTCGATCAGAAACTATGGATACTGGCATACCATGCAGTCTTACAATCTCGTTTATGTACATACGAACAAGACGTTCAAGTGTATAAGTTTCTCGTATCGGTAAGAAATGAGCAGACTTGGTCAATCTATCAACAATGACCCAAATCGCATCAATACCTTGAGAAACCCTAGGAAGACCGGTAACGAAATCCATGGTAATGTGCTTCCACTTCCATTCTGGAATTTCAAGTGGTTGCAATGGACCTTTTGGTACTTGATGCTCCGCTTTGACTCGTTGACAAGTTAAACACCTCGAGATAAACAGCGCTATCTCTCTCTCTTCATATTGCTCCACCAAAATGTATGACGAAGATCATGATACATTTTGGTACTTCCAGGATGGATTGTAAATGGTGTGTTGTGCGCCTCCATCATGATTTCATACTTTAAATCAGGGTTGTTAGGAACACAAAGTCTGGAGTTGACTCGAAGTATTCCTTCTTCATCGATTCTTGCTTCCGGCATAGCACCTTCTTGCACTTTCTTCCTCATACGCATCAGCTCCAGGTCTGTAGCTTGAGCAACTTTAACTCTATTGATTAAAGTTAGTTCTACTCGTATATTCGCCATCATCACATGGGTCCCTAGAGTCTTTAACTCTATCTCCATCCTTTGCAAGTCACACAAAATAGGCCTTTGTGTTGACAATATCGCACTCGTACTTGCATATGATCTTCTATTCAATGCGTCAGCTACCACGTTCGCTTTTCTAGGATGGTATTGAATGGTATGATCATAATCTTTCAACAGTTTAAGCCAACGTTGTTGTCGCATGTTAAGTTCATTTTGAGTGAAGAAATATTTGAGGCTTTTATGATCCGTAAAGATCTCCACCTTCTCCCCATACAAGTAATGCCTCTAAATTTTAAGTGCAAAGACAACAGCTGCCAACTCTAGATCATGAGTAGGATAATTCCTCTCATATTCCTTGAGTTGTCTTGATGCATAGGCTATGACTTTTCAATGTTGCATGAGAACGCATCCCAACCCTTTGCTCGAAGCATCACTGTAGATGACAAATCCCTCCGAGCCAGATGGTATTGTTAGAACAGGTGCTGAAATGAGTCTCCTCTTGAGTTCTTGAAAACTCTTCTCACATTCTTTGCTCCAACCGAACTTTGTATCTTTCCGAGTTAGCTGAGTTAATGGAGTAGCGACTCGAGAAAATCCTTCCACGAATCTCCGATAATAACCAGCTAAACCAAGAAAGCTACGTACTTCGGTCACTGATTTAGGTTGCTCCCAACTTTGAATAGCTCCAATCTTTGCCGGGTCAACCGATATTCCATGACTTGATACTACGTGCCCAAGAAATGCTACCTCCTCCAACCAGAACTCGCATTTCTTCAACTTGGCATAAAGCTTGTATTCACGAAGCTTTTGGAGTACCAGCCTCAAGTGTTGCTCATGATCTTCACGGCTTTTGGAATAAATAAGGATGTCATCAATAAAGACGACCACAAAGTGATCCAAATATTCCTTAAATACCCGGTTCATCATATCCATGAAGACAGCAGGAGCATTAGTCAATCCAAAGGACATGACTAGGAATTCATAATACCCGTACCGAGTTCTGAAAGCCGTCTTTGGAATATCCTCAGTTTTAACCTTCAGCTGATGATATCCAGAACGAAGATCGATCTTTGAAAAGAATTGTGCTCCTTGCAACTGGTCAAACAGGTCATCAATACGTGGCAATGGGTACCTGTTTTTGATGGTGACATGATTCAACTCCCGATAATCAATACAAAGTCGCATACTTCCATCTTTCTTCTTCACGAATAGCACAGGAGCACCCCAAGGAGAAGTACTAGGATGAATAAAGCCAATGTCTAACAATTCTTGCAGTTGGATCTTTAACTCCTGAAGTTCAATAGGAGCCATTCGATATGGGACTTTGGAAATGGGTTTTGTACCGGGTTCAAGGTCGATACAAAATTCAATTTCACGCTCTGGGGGTAGGCCAGGAAGTTCTTCAGGGAATACGTCAGGGAATTTATTAACAATAGAAATATCATTCAAAACTGATGTATTTTTGTTTAGATCCGTGACATGAGCTAAGAAAGCTTGACATCCGTTTTTCAATAAACAAATAGCTTTATGGCTTGAGATGACAGCGATTGATTTTAATGGTTTGGTTGCTTGAATTCGCATAATAGGTCGATTAGGAATATGAAAGCTAACAACCTTACGAAAACAATCAATTTTTGCGTGATGAGTAGTTAACCAATCAATCCCTAGAATCACGTCAAATGCAAGTATTTTTAATGAAATAAGATCGACAGGTAATGTGTAGGTACCAACTTGAACCAAACAAGACTTATAAACCGTGGCTGTAATGAAGGTTTCTCCCAATGGAGTTTCAACAGATAAGTCAAAGTCTAATTTCTCCGGAATCAAATTTAATCGATGAGCGCAAGTAGGAGAAATAAAAGAATGGATAGAACCGGTATCAAATAAAGTATAGACTTCGTTAGAGTTTATGATAAGCTTACCCGTGATGACGTCATTTGGGTTCCTTACTTTCTGGGAGGTCACAACAAACGCTCTCCCTTGCACTACCGATTTTGACTTTTCTGGGACGGCCTTTGGTGTCTCCATCTTGGCTGAACTTGTTTTTGGTAAACAACAAAATCGAGCTAAATGACCTTCTCTTCCATAATTATAACATGCTTTAGACGGCATCGCGCAGTTTGGACTGATGTGCCCCTCCCCTCCGCATTTGAAACATATGATAGGTGGTCGTTCTCCTTCCTTAACAACGGGTGCTGGTGCTGACGTCTTTCCATCATTGTTGAATCTTCTCTTCTTGAAATGACCATTCTTATTGTTTTGGCCCTGATTACCACCGAAGTGGTTACCATTTCTGGCCTGTTGATTCCCTCCACGCTTGTTGTCACCGCTTCGATGACTGCTCTCACTGGTATTATCATTTTGCCGACTACTCTCTTTTGGTTGCGTTGACTCGTTATCGCGCTCCACTAACTGAGCCATATTCACAACATCTGAATACAAACACAGTTTATGAGAAATAAGATGTTGACGTATCTCAGGTTTCAAACCTCGCAAAAATATTCGCGTCATTCGCTCTTTATTATCCACCAAGTGGGACGCAAACCGGGACAACTCAGCAAATTTAGCCTCATATTGCGACACGGTCATATTATTCTGCTGCAATTTGATGAACTCCACCTCCTTCATGTGACGAACACTTTCGGGAAAGTATTTGTCATTGAACAGCTCTTGGAACTTCTCCCAAGACATCTTCAGTGCAGTAGGTTGAGTACGCTTAATCGATTCCCACTAGTAATCTACCTCTCCTCGCAACATAAAGGCGGCAAAGGGAATCTTTTGCTCCTCGGAGCATCCCAAGACATCAAATATCTTGGTAATCTGCTTTATCCATGTTTCCGCTATAAGTGGTTTTGGCTCTCCCTTAAACTCTGGTGGTCCCAGCTCCTTGAACTGTTTAGCGGTTACCGTCCGAGAGTTTTCAGTGTTTTCACCTATATTTTGGACAGGAGCCGCTCTCGCCTGCTATTGAATGAACTGCATAAAGTTTCTGAACATTCCATCATTCATCATATGGTCAGTGTTGTTGTTTGCATGAGGATTGTCACCTTCCTGATGCACATTATCCTGATTATTGATATGCGGTGAATCAACAGTTGCCTGTGCTCCATTGCTATTCTCAACATTCTCAGATGCCATTTTCAGATACTGCCACAAAATAAAAGTTAATTGATATGTCATATATAATCCTTATATTATGACCGACCAATTAAATACCATGCAAATAAACTTAGGTAGGTCATACTAGCGAAGGAATTTTCCGTCTCTCCCCTCCTAGTTCTATTCTCACATATTAGCCAGGGATCATATCCCTAAGCTCTGATACCAACTGTGACGCCCCCAAAATTAGGTATACATCACCCATCTTGGGTCGTCAGATATATAGTACAGAATACAAATACAACTTACTAATACAACTGTCGTGTACAATACGACAAAACATAAACTATGAGTTTGAATACAAATATTATCTTCTAGAGAGTATTCATACTCAAAAGGAGTCCTCATTACATTTATTAACACACTATTACATAGAATAGTGAGGACTACTAACTAATACTATCATTCGGACCATCACTCCGTTCCCCGACTTGCCCCAACTACGTTCTCATTTCCTGAAGAGAACAGTGAAATAAAGGGTGAGCTCAACTAACCCAGTAAGAAATATTATGACTAAGATAATGCAGAATAAATTATCATTAGCCTTCAACAATGTTAAACTGATAAAATATAATAGACATCAAGTTTAACTGCAGCGAAACAAGCAATCCATTAAAAGAGTCAAGTAGAAAATAAACTCTACTATCTTTTATGATTTAAAAGATTTTTCAACATTGTGATCGCTGGGACTCAGCTTAATAAAATAATCTACATCATTGAATCACCCCTGCACTACGACCAAGGATATTCGTGTATTCATTAATGGTCATGATCATGCCAACAACTGTCCATCAATGCACTACGGCCAATGAGGACTTTTACCACATCATTTGTAACATTACGGTCATGATTATACCGAATAATCCCTGGTCATAATCATACCAAGTCCATCTATGCACTACAGGCCGCAGATGACTTTTAACATTTTATAAACATGAGGATGATGACAATGATATAAAAATTTAATAAAACAAGTTCAAGAATTAATTTATCCAAGAATTAACAACGTCCAAATTGTCAACATGATACTGTTTTGTGGAGTAAAATTCAAGAATACTTAGAAGAATATTTTCATGAAAAGATACTGGATGAACCGCAATTATCAAGGATATTTCACTAATTTCATGGAGTATAGAAGTTAAAACTTAACCAACTGAGTATAATAATGAATGAAATAACAAAAGAAATCACCATGCATGCGATATGTGACGCCCCCAGAATAGGTATACAACACCCATTCTGAGTCGCCAAGTACATGGTACAGAAAGCAAACTACAACTTCAATAATACAATTGTCGTGCAAAATACGACAACACATACTGTGAGTTTAAATACAAATATTGTCTTCTAGACAATATCCACACTCAAATAAATCCTCATTACAATTATTCAAACACTATTTTACAGAAATAGTGAGGACTGCTAATACATCTTTCTAGAACCATCACTCCATACCCCGACTAGATCCTGCTATGTTCTCACCTCCTGAGAAGAAAAATGGAACAAAAAGGAAAAGGGTGAGCTCAACTAGCCCAGTAAAGAATAGTATGACTAAGATAATATACAACAAATTATCGTTAGTCTTCAACAGGGAAAAATCTGATAAAATATAATCGACAACAAGTTTTAGATCAACAACTGCAGCGGAAACAACAAACCATTAGAAGAGTCAAGTAGAGAAAGAATTCTACTATCTTCTAAGATTTAAAAGTCCATCATCAATATTTTATCCCTGTAACATCAATTAATAATCATCTTTAACCAAATATTCATCTTTGCACTACAGGCCAAAGATATTCATTTGTATCATCAGTCGGTCATGTTCATCTCAACACCTGTTCATCTTTGCACTACAGGCCAAAGATATTCATCAAGTAATTATACATCTTTGCACTACAGGCCAAAGATATTCAGTAATATCATCATTTAGGACTGAGGATGATGAAAAATATCTTAAAGAGAACGAATCCAATGAGACAGAAGGACAAATAGTAGGGATTCGTATAACAGTTTATCCAAGATCAATAATACTTCATAATAATCAATTGTGAAGCAGAATTCAAAAATAAAGATCAAAACATGGATACAATCAAAGATAGTAACCATAATAGACATCTTGGACAAAAAGGGAAAATTTTATTTTTCGGTGAATAGTGCCGTATTCGTGAATAGTGCCGTATACGTGAATAGTGCCGTATACGTGAATAGTAACCCCCGACACAAAAAGTTCCAAATTTGATAAAAACTCATATCAATATTTCAGCATAATGATATTGAAGAAAATAATATCATTTAAGAAGAAAATAATATCCCTTACCTCAAAATATCAGTACTTCTGGTCGGAATACCGGTATAAGGCTGAAAGAAACTTGCTCTGATGAATAGAAACTCTCAAAGTATCTAAATACTCACAAAATACACTCAATAATCTAGAGAGAGAAAGAGAGAAAACTTGTTTCTGGTGTGATTTTCAATTCTAACTTAGCCCTCTATTTATAGGAAAATTTTGGTAGGTTTGACCTGCAACCTGATGGCTTTACCTGCTACTATTCCCACCCACCACATTTGAAATATAATTCAGCACATTTCTTCACCAACCACAAGTGGGGCCCACCAATTCTAGAATTTTCCACCAAAATGATAAACTCCGAAAATTCAACAATTTCTGAACCAGTCATCTTGTAAAATTTGTAATAAATCATACGTTCATTTTTAACGGTTCAAAATTTGTGGACATATACTCAACTTATATATGTATAACATATCCAAAAATTACCACGATCCAACGGTCGGATTAAAAATTATAACCCCCGCAAACTATCTCAAAAACCCTGATTTTTAATACCTCCATTCCGACAAAAATACTGACAAAAACCTCAACAGTAACTCCTTCATTTTTATCCACAAAAATATATCCCTCATTTATATCCACATAAAATAAATATTTCCTTATCATATGAATCAATAATTAATTATTCACAAATAATATTACAGAATCACATTTATGACAACCAGGCCGTTCCCAGGAAAGAGGGGGCTTTCCAATAAGGATTTCTCCTTACTGGCGCGCAATTAGATGACCAAACCTCTCCTTAGACAGAACTTTCTAGACATTGCCAATAATGTTATCTAATAATATTATTCAAATAATATGAATTATTGATCTGATAAATGAAAATACTGTGCAGCAACAATTATTGAAACAACAATAATATAAAATATCAACGCAGCAATTATTGAATCAATAAAATAAAATATTGAATAATAACTACTGTAACAATTATTGAGTAGTGCCTTCTTACGTAAGAATCAATAATTGGTGCAATACCGTGTGCTACTGTATTTTAACCACCGGGTATTCCAACAGTATTAACGGTAACAACTACGCCGTTATTTATAAACAACTTATACTTGTCGTTTTCTTCATCCAATCGCTTTCCGTTATGGGGCCCACACAAGGCTGCGTCGTCGTACGAATATTCCCCGACAGCAAGAATATTCCACGACCAACCGAATATTCACCGACCAAAAATAAATATTTTATAACCACTTGCTTATTTTGCAAAATTTGCACATTTCACCCATAACCAAAGTATTATATCAAATTAACCCCTTATTATTCACAATAATATTTAGAGAAAATTTGATTTTATTCATTAATAAGTTGGGGTCTTACAACCTCCCTTCTTATGAAATTTCGTCCTCGAAATTGACGTACGTACCTGATGTTTCAAAAAGGTGAGGATACCTCGCTTTCATTTCTGATTCCAACTCCCAGGTCATTTCTTCAATAGCACGGTTTCTCCACAAAACCTTAACTTGTGGTATAACCTTCGTGCGTAGGACATGCTCTTTCCTATCCAAGATCTTAACAGGTACCTCCTCGTACGTTAAATCTTCAGCTATCTCGTCTGGTTCTAACTCAATAATGTGGTTCGGGTCTTTAACATATTTACGAAGCATAGATATGTGAAAAACATTATGAACACGAGACATGCTTGGAGGTAATGCGAGTCTATATGCCACATTTCCTATTCGCTCAAGAATCTCAAATGGACCAACAAATCTTGGATTGAGCTTTCCTCTCTTCCCAAATCTTGTAACTCCCTTCCATGGTGCAACACGTAACAATACATGATCCCCAATATTAAATTCCACGTCCTTCCGATGAAGATCCGCATAACTCTTTTGTCGATCCTGTGCCGTTTGTATACGTTGTCGAATCGTTTGGATCTTCTCTGTAGTAATGCGTACCAATTCTGGTCCCAACAATGTTGCTTCACCCACCTCGTCCCAGCATACTGGAGAACGACATTTTCTTCCATACAACGCCTCAAATGGAGCCATACCTATGCTCGCCTGATAACTGTTGTTGTAGGAGAATTCCACTAATGGTAGGTACTTATCCCAACTCCCTTTGAGATCTAAGACACAAAGTCTTAATAGATCTTCAAGAGTTTGAATAGTCCTCTCTGATTGTCCGTCCGTTTGAGGATGGTATGCTGAACTGAATCGTAAATCCGTGCCCATAGCTTTCTGCAAGCTAACCCAAAATCGTGAAGTGAATCTTGGGTCACGATCCGAAACTATGGATACTGGCATGCCATGCAATCTCACAATCTCGTTCACGTACATACTAGCAAGACGTTCAAGGGAATAAGTCTCACGTATCGGCAAGAAATGAGCGGACTTGGTTAATCTATCAACAATAACCCAAATCGCATCTATGCCTTGAGAAACCTTGGGAAGACCTGTAACAAAATCCATAGTAATGTGTTCCCACTTCCATTTCGGAATCTCAAGTGGTTGCAATGGACCCTTTGGTACTTGATGCTCCGCTTTTACACGTTGACAAGTTAAACATCTCGAGATAAACTCCGCGATCTCTCTTTTCATATTGCTCCACCAAAATGTATGTCGAAGATCGTGATACATTTTGGTACTCCCAGGATGGATTGCAAACGGTGTGTTGTGTGCCTCCATCATTATTCTATACTTCAAGTCAAAATCGTTAGGAACACAAAGTCTGGAGTTGACTCGAAGTATTCCTTCTTCATCGATTCTTGCTTCTGGAATAGCACCTTCTTGCACTTTCTTCTTCATACGCATCAGCTCCATGTCCGTAGCTTGAGCAGCTTTAACTTTATCGATTAAAGTCGGTTCTACTCGTATATTTGATATCATCATGTGGGTACTTGGAGCCTTCATCTCTATCTCCATCCTTTGCAAGTCATACAAAATGGGCCTTTGTGTTAAAAACATTGCACTCGTACCCGCATATGATCTTCTACTCAATGCGTCAGCTACTACGTTTGCTTTTCCAGGATGGTATTGGATGGTATGATCGTAATCTTTCAACAGCTCAAGCCAACGTCGTTGCCGCATGTTGAGTTCCTTTTGGGTGAAGAAATATTTGAGGCTTTTATGATCTGTATAGATCTCCACTTTCTCCCCATACAGGTAGTGTCTCCAGATCTTCAACGCAAAAACGACTGCTGCCAACTCCAAATCATGAGTAGGATAATTCCTCTCATATTCTTTGAATTGTCGTGAGGCATAGGCTATGACTTTCCCATGTTGCATGAGAACACATCCTAACCCTTTGCCTGAAGCATCGCTGTAGATAACAAATCCATCCGAACCAGATGGTATTGTCAAAACAGGTGCCGAAATGAGTCTCCTCTTGAGTTCTTGGAAACTCTTCTCGCATTCCTCACTCCATACGAATTTTGTATCTTTCCGAGTCAGCTGAGTTAACGGAGTAGCGATTCGAGAAAATCCTTCCACAAATCTCCGATAATAACCAGCTAAGCCCAGAAAGCTACGTACTTCGGTTACCGACTTCGGTTGCTCCCAACTTTGTATGGCTTCAATCTTCGCCGGGTCGACAGATACTCCATGTTTTGACACCACGTGCCCAAGGAATGCTACTTCCTCAAGCCAGAACTCGCATTTCTTCAGTTTGGCATATAGCTTGTTTTCACGAAGCCTTTGCAGTACCAGCTTCAAATGGCGCTCATGATCTTCACGGCTTTTGGAATAGATGAGGATGTCATCAATAAAGACAACAACGAACTGATCCAAATATTCTTTGAATACACGGTTCATCATATCCATGAAGGCAGCAGGAGCATTAGTCAATCCAAAAGACATTACTAAGAATTCATAATGCCCGTACCGAGTTCTGAAGGCAGTCTTTGGAATATCCTCAGTTTTAATCTTCAGCTGATGATATCCAGAACGAAGATCGATCTTTGAAAAGAATTGTGCTCCTTGCAACTGGTCAAACAGGTCATCAATGCGAGGTAGCGGATACCTATTCTTGATGGTGACATGGTTCAATTCTCGATAGTCAATACAAAGTCGCATACTCCCGTCTTTCTTCTTTACGAATAAAACAGGAGCACCCCAAGGAGACGTACTAGGACGAATAAAACCGATGTCCAACAACTCCTGTAGTTGGACTTTTAACTCCTGAAGTTCAATAGGAGCCATTCGATATGGGGTTTTAGAAATGGGCTTTGTACCGGGTTCAAGGTCAATAAAGAATTCAATTTCTCGTTCCGGGGGTAGACCGGGAAGTTCTTCAGGAAATACATCGGAAAATTCTCTAACAATAGAAATATTATTCAAATCTGACTTGTCTTTGTTCAAATCCATAACATGGGCTAAGAAAGCTTGACATCCGTTTTTCAATAAACGAATAGCTTTGTGGCTTGATATGACAGTGACTGATTTTAGTGGTTTAGTAGTTTGAATTCGTATAACAGGTTGGTTAGGAATATGAAAACTAACAACCTTACGAAAACAATCAATTTTAGCATGATGAGTGGTTAACCAATCAATTCCTAAAATCACATCAAAAGCAAGTATCTTTAAAGAGATAAGATCAACAGGTAATGTGATAGTGCCAACTTGGATCATGCAAGATTTATAAACTGTAGATGTAACGAAGGTTTCACCCAACGGAGTTTCAACAGATAAGTTAAAGTCCAATTTCTCCGGAGTCAAGTTTAAACGTTGAGCACAAGCAGGAGAGATAAAAGAATGGGTAGAACCGGTATCTAGTAAAGTATAAACTTCGCAAGAATTCAAGATTAGCTTACCCGTGATCACCTCGTTCGGGTTTCTCACGTTTTGGCCAGTTACGACAAACGCTCTTCCAGGAACCGCTGATTTCGCCTTATCCGGGACAGCCCTTGGAATCACCACTCCCGCTGAACTTGGTTTCGCTATAGTACAATCTCGAGCGATGTGGCCTTCCTTCCCACAGTTGTAACACACCTTGGATTGTTGTGGACAGTTTTGGCTGATATGTCCCTCTTTCCCGCATTTGTAACATCTAACTGGCGGTCGTTCTCCTCCCCTAAAATTTGTTGTTGGTGCTGGTGCTGGTGCTGATGTCTTCCCGTCATTGTTGAATCTCCTCTTTCTGAAATTTCCACTTGACTCACCTCTCCTATTATCATGGCCACGATGACCACCCGAGTGGTTACCGCCTTTGTTCGTATTTTTCCCTCCTCGTTGGTTATCATCGCTCTGATGATTGCTGTCACCGGTATGACCCTGGTTGTGGTCCCTCGGTTGAGTATACTCATTATCTCTCTCTAATAATTGAGCCCTGTTTACAACATCTGAATATAAAGAAAATTTATGAGAGATAAGATATTGCCGAATCTCGGGTTTTAGACCTCTCAGAAACATCCTTGTCATTCGTTCCTCATTTTCGACCAAATGAGGTGCAAACCTGGATAACTCTGCAAACTTCGCCTCGTACTGGGACACCGTCATGTTGTTTTGTTCCAGTCTAATAAACTCAACCTCCTTCATATGACGAATACTTTCAGGAAAGTACTTGTCATTGAACAGTTTTTGAAATGTTTCCCAGGACATGTTGAGTGCGTCAGGCTGGGTACGCTTCACAGACTCCCACCAGTAGTCTGCCTCACCACGGAACATAAATGTGGCGAATGGAACCTTCTGTTCCTCCGTGCATCCCAAGACATCAAATATCTTGGTAATTTGCTTGACCCACGTTTCCGCCATGATCGGATCCGGCTTTCCCTTAAATTCGGGTGGTCCCAATTCTTTGAACTGCTTAGCTGTGACAAACCGCGCGTTGTTATCATTTCCACCCGTATTCTGCACACGAGTCTCCCTCGTCTGATTTTGCATGAACTGCAAAAAGCTCCTAAACATTCCATCATTCATCGTTTGCTCGGTAACGTTGTTTACAGGAGGAATATTGCCTTCCTGTTGCACGTTCCCCTGGGTAGTGATCAAAGGTGTCTCACGGTCTGATTTACTCCATTATTAACGTTCTCAGCTGCCATTCTTAAATACTGCCATAAAACAAGGGTTAATAGTCATGTCATATATTATCCCTATACTCTGACCGACCAAATAAACACCAAATAAACTTAGTCAGGTCATACTAGCGAAGGAATTCCCCGTCTCTCCCCTCCTAGTTCTTGTCTCACATCTCAGCCAGGGATCATATCCCTAAGCTCTGATACCAACTGTGACGCCCCCAGAATAGGTATACAACACCCATTCTGAGTCGCCAAGTACATGGTACAGAAAGCAAACTACAACTTCAATAATACAATTGTCGTGCAAAATACGACAACACATACTGTGAGTTTAAATACAAATATTGTCTTCTAGACAATATCCACACTCAAATAAATCCTCATTACAATTATTCAAACACTATTTTACAGAAATAGTGAGGACTGCTAATACATCTTTCTAGAACCATCACTCCATACCCCGACTAGATCCTGCTATGTTCTCACCTCCTGAGAAGAAAAATGGAACAAAAAGGAAAAGGGTGAGCTCAACTAGCCCAGTAAAGAATAGTATGACTAAGATAATATACAACAAATTATCGTTAGTCTTCAACAGGGAAAAATCTGATAAAATATAATCGACAACAAGTTTTAGATCAACAACTGCAGCGGAAACAACAAACCATTAGAAGAGTCAAGTAGAGAAAGAATTCTACTATCTTCTAAGATTTAAAAGTCCATCATCAATATTTTATCCCTGTAACATCAATTAATAATCATCTTTAACCAAATATTCATCTTTGCACTACAGGCCAAAGATATTCATTTGTATCATCAGTCGGTCATGTTCATCTCAACACCTGTTCATCTTTGCACTACAGGCCAAAGATATTCATCAAGTAATTATACATCTTTGCACTACAGGCCAAAGATATTCAGTAATATCATCATTTAGGACTGAGGATGATGAAAAATATCTTAAAGAGAACGAATCCAATGAGACAGAAGGACAAATAGTAGGGATTCGTATAACAGTTTATCCAAGATCAATAATACTTCATAATAATCAATTGTGAAGCAGAATTCAAAAATAAAGATCAAAACATGGATACAATCAAAGATAGTAACCATAATAGACATCTTGGACAAAAAGGGAAAATTTTATTTTTCGGTGAATAGTGCCGTATTCGTGAATAGTGCCGTATACGTGAATAGTGCCGTATACGTGAATAGTAACCCCCGACACAAAAAGTTCCAAATTTGATAAAAACTCATATCAATATTTCAGCATAATGATATTGAAGAAAATAATATCATTTAAGAAGAAAATAATATCCCTTACCTCAAAATATCAGTACTTCTGGTCGGAATACCGGTATAAGGCTGAAAGAAACTTGCTCTGATGAATAGAAACTCTCAAAGTATCTAAATACTCACAAAATACACTCAATAATCTAGAGAGAGAAAGAGAGAAAACTTGTTTCTGGTGTGATTTTCAATTCTAACTTAGCCCTCTATTTATAGGAAAATTTTGGTAGGTTTGACCTGCAACCTGATGGCTTTACCTGCTACTATTCCCACCCACCACATTTGAAATATAATTCAGCACATTTCTTCACCAACCACAAGTGGGGCCCACCAATTCTAGAATTTTCCACCAAAATGATAAACTCCGAAAATTCAACAATTTCTGAACCAGTCATCTTGTAAAATTTGTAATAAATCATACGTTCATTTTTAACGGTTCAAAATTTGTGGACATATACTCAACTTATATATGTATAACATATCCAAAAATTACCACGATCCAACGGTCGGATTAAAAATTATAACCCCCGCAAACTATCTCAAAAACCCTGATTTTTAATACCTCCATTCCGACAAAAATACTGACAAAAACCTCAACAGTAACTCCTTCATTTTTATCCACAAAAATATATCCCTCATTTATATCCACATAAAATAAATATTTCCTTATCATATGAATCAATAATTAATTATTCACAAATAATATTACAGAATCACATTTATGACAACCAGGCCGTTCCCAGGAAAGAGGGGGCTTTCCAATAAGGATTTCTCCTTACTGGCGCGCAATTAGATGACCAAACCTCTCCTTAGACAGAACTTTCTAGACATTGCCAATAATGTTATCTAATAATATTATTCAAATAATATGAATTATTGATCTGATAAATGAAAATACTGTGCAGCAACAATTATTGAAACAACAATAATATAAAATATCAACGCAGCAATTATTGAATCAATAAAATAAAATATTGAATAATAACTACTGTAACAATTATTGAGTAGTGCCTTCTTACGTAAGAATCAATAATTGGTGCAATACCGTGTGCTACTGTATTTTTACCACCGGGTATTCCAACAGTATTAACGGTAACAACTACGCCGTTATTTATAAACAACTTATACTTGTCGTTTTCTTCATCCAATCGCTTTCCGTTATGGGGCCCACACAAGGCTGCGTCGTCGTACGAATATTCCCCGACAGCAAGAATATTCCACGACCAACCGAATATTCACCGACCAAAAATAAATATTTTATAACCACTTGCTTATTTTGCAAAATTTGCACATTTCACCCATAACCAAAGTATTATATCAAATTAACCCCTTATTATTCACAATAATATTTAGAGAAAATTTGATTTTATTCATTAATAAGTTGGGGTCTTACACGATAGACCGCACAGACAGGTTATTCTAACAGAATAATAAATAATGGAACCAAGTCCGGCGGAAACGCACAGACATGATATTCCGACAGAATAATAAACAATGGAACCAGGTCTGGCGTAAACGCACAGACAGGAATTCCGACAGAATAATAATAAATAATGGAACCAGGTCCGGTGTAAAAACACACAGACAGGATGTTCCAACAGAATAATAACAAGACGGAACCAGGTCCGGTGTAAAACACACAGACAGGATGTTCCAACAGAATAATAATAAGACGGAACCAGTTCCGGTGTAAAACACACAGACAGGATGTTCCAACAGAATAACAGAAGAATGTCACCAAGTATAGGGTAGACCGCGTATACAGGTTATTCCAACAGAATAATAAGAAATGGAATAACAACAGTTCTCTTCATGAATAAGAAAGAATAACACCCCTTACCGTTTTAAAGAAGAGTTGAAATAAGGAAGTAGTTAAGTAGCAGAATACTTCTTCTCTCTCTCTATAGTTTTCTCTCTATAGTTTCTCTCTCTAGAGTTCAGTGAATTCGTAAGAAATAATGAAGGAATGAGCTGCTATTTATAGAAAAATAGAATGCATAGTAACTAATCCATGAACGGTCCAGATTGATTACTTTAATCTAACGGTCCATATTTAAAGAAAAATCTTTTAAATAAAGTATAATATATTCTATTTATAGAATAACTTAATAAAATATTCTGTTTTATATAAAAAGATGTTTCTGTTTTATTAAGTTAATAATACGAATAAAACAAAACGTCATTATCGCTAAATAATTCATATTATTAACTGGCAATAATTGAATCAAACTGAGTGACTTCTCACATAAGCATTAATAATCAATACCGTGTGCTACTATGTAACCACACGTATTACTGTACTTTTACTACCGAGTAGTTCAACAGTATCAATGGTAAAACTTCCGCCGTTATTTTTAATAAAATATTTTTGTCGTTTTCTCAATCCGACAATAATTCCGTTGTGGGGCCCACCAATGATTGTGCCGTTGTACAATATTCTCTCGTTTAAAACGAATATTTCCCGACCAATCGAATATTATATAACAACTTGCGTACTTTGCAAAATTTATAAATATTATCCACAACTATAACATTATATCAAATTAACTTCATAATATTTTAAAAATGATATTTATAGAAAATTCATCTTTATTTATAAAAGTTGGGGTCTTACAATCGTCTTATAATTTTTAATTATAAATAGAAAATAGTGATTGAGTTTAATTTGAGTAGGAATATAATATAAATTCAATCACTATTTCCTATTTATATATATACTTAAAAATCATAAGACGATAATTATTAATTATCTTTATACATACTTATTTTATTAATAAGTATAAGGTTAATTACTGATTATACTTATAATTTTTTATTATTTTATTTTAGTAATTAATAAGTAGTATATATGAGGATAACTAAGATAATCAGTAATTGGGCCAATTTTTTTTGTTGGCCGCTACTTCCTCTAACGGCTGGGGCCTGGGCCAAATTAAAAAATTCTCTCTGTTGGCTGCTAGAGGGAGTAGCTGCCAGTCAAAACGACGACGTTTTGACTGGCCGCTACTCCCTCTAGCAACCAACAGAGAGGATTTTAATATTTATTACTGGTCGCTACTCCCTTAGCGGCTGGGCATTCATCTCAGCCATTAACTCTAATATATAGGAAAATGATTCGTGGAAAGTGTGAGACCCCAGATTTTATGAATAAAGATTTAATTTTCTCGAAATAATTTTTTTAAATATTATGGTGTGGATTTGATATAATGTTATAGTTGTGGGTAATATTTATAAATTTTGCAAAGTACGCAAGTTGTTATATAATATTCGATTGGTCGAGAAATATTCTTTTTGTCGGGAATATCCGTACGACGGTACAATCATTGGTGGACCCCACAACGGAATTATTGTGGATTGAGAAAATGACAAAAATATTTATGAAAATAACGGCAGAAGTTTTACCGTTAACTGTTGAAACACCCGTGTTAAAGTACAGTAATACGCGTGGTTGCATAGTAGCACACGGTATTGATTATTGATGCTTACGTGAGAAGTACATCAGTTATACTCAATTATTACTACAGTAATTGATGCATCATATCTCTCATATTATTTGTGACGCCCCCCAGAATAGGTATACAACACCCATTCTGAGTCGCCAAATACATGGTACAGAAAGCAAACTACAACTTCAATAATACAATTGTCGTGCAAAATACGACAACACATACTGTGAGTTTAAATACAAATATTGTCTTCTAGACAATATCCACACTCAAATAAATCCTCATTACAATTATTCAAACACTATTTTACAGAAATAGTGAGGACTGCTAATACATCTTTCTAGAACCATCACTCCATACCCCGACTAGATCCTGCTATGTTCTCACCTCCTGAGAAGAAAAATGGAACAAAAGGAAAAGGGTGAGCTCAACTAGCCCAGTAAAGAATATTATGACTAAGATAATATACAACAAATTATCGTTAGTCTTCAACAGGAAAAATCTGATAAAATATAATCGACAACAAGTTTTAGATCAACAACTGCAGCGGAAACAAAAACCATTAGAAGAGTCAAGTAGAGAAAGAATTCTACTATCTTCTAAGATTTAAAAGTCCATCATCAATATTTTATCCCTGTAACATCAATTAATAATCATCTTTAACCAAATATTCATCTTTGCACTACAGGCCAAAGATATTCATTTGTATCATCAGTCGGTCATGTTCATCTCAACACCTGTTCATCTTTGCACTACAGGCCAAAGATATTCATCAAGTAATTATACATCTTTGCACTACAGGCCAAAGATATTCAGTAATATCATCATTTAGGACTGAGGATGATGAAAAATATCTTAAGAGAACGAATCCAATGAGACAGAAGGACAAATAGTAGGGATTCGTATAACAGTTTATCCAAGATCAATAATACTTCATAATAATCAATTGTGAAGCAGAATTCAAAAATAAAGATCAAAACATGGATACAATCAAAGATAGTAACCATAATAGACATCTTGGACAAAAAGGGAAAATTTTATTTTTCGGTGAATAGTGCCGTATTCGTGAATAGTGCCGTATACGTGAATAGTGCCGTATACGTGAATAGTAACCCCCGACACAAAAAGTTCCAAATTTGATAAAAACTCATATCAATATTTCAGCATAATGATATTGAAGAAAATAATATCATTTAAGAAGAAATAATATCCCTTACCTCAAAATATCAGTACTTCTGGTCGGAATACCGGTATAAGGCTGAAAGAAACTTGCTCTGATGAATAGAAACTCTCAAAGTATCTAAATACTCACAAAATACACTCAATAATCTAGAGAGAGAAAGAGAGAAAACTTGTTCTGGTGTGATTTTCAATTCTAACTTAGCCCTCTATTTATAGGAAAATTTTGGTAGGTTTGACCTGCAACCTGATGGCTTTACCTGCTACTATTCCCACCCACCACATTTGAAATATAATTCAGCACATTTCTTCACCAACCACAAGTGGGGCCCACCAATTCTAGAATTTTCCACCAAAATGATAAACTCCGAAAATTCAACAATTTCTGAACCAGTCATCTTGTAAAATTTGTAATAAATCATACGTTCATTTTTAACGGTTCAAATTTTGTGGACATATACTCAACTTATATATGTATAACATATCCAAAAATTACCACGATCCAACGGTCGGATTAAAAATTATAACCCCCGCAAACTATCTCAAAAACCCTGATTTTTAATACCTCCATTCCGACAAAAATACTGACAAAAACCTCAACAGTAACTCCTTCATTTTTATCCACAAAAATATATCCCTCATTTTATCACATAAAATAAATATTTCCTTATCATATGAATCAATAATTAATTATTCACAAATAATATTACAGAATCACATTTATGACAACCAGGCCGTTCCCAGGAAAGAGGGGGCTTTCCAATAAGGATTTCTCCTTACTGGCGCGCAATTAGATGACCAAACCTCTCCTTAGACAGAACTTTCTAGACATTGCCAATAATGTTATCTAATAATATTATTCAAATAATATGAATTATTGATCTGATAAATGAAAATACTGTGCAGCAACAATTATTGAAACAACAATAATATAAAATATCAACGCAGCAATTATTGAATCAATAAAATAAAATATTGAATAATAACTACTGTAACAATTATTGAGTAGTGCCTTCTTACGTAAGAATCAATAATTGGTGCAATACCGTGTGCTACTGTATTTTAACCACCGGGTATTCCAACAGTATTAACGGTAACACTACGCCGTTATTTATAAACAACTTATACTTGTCGTTTTCTTCATCCAATCGCTTTCCGTTATGGGGCCCACACAAGGCTGCGTCGTCGTACGAATATTCCCCGACAGCAAGAATATTCCACGACCAACCGAATATTCACCGACCAAAAATAAATATTTTATAACCACTTGCTTATTTTGCAAAATTTGCACATTTCACCCATAACCAAAGTATTATATCAAATTAACCCCTTATTATTCACAATAATATTTAGAGAAAATTTGATTTTATTCATTAATAAGTTGGGGTCTTACAACCTCCTTCTTATGAAATTTCGTCCTCGAAATTGACGTACGTACCTGATGTTTCAAAAAGGTGAGGATACCTCGCTTTCATTTTGATTCCAACTCCAGGTCATTTCTTCAATAGCGGTTTCTCCACAAAACCTTAACTTGTGGTATAACCTTCGTGCGTAGGACATGCTCTTTCTATCCAAGATCTTAACAGGTACCTCCTCGTACGTTAAATCTTCAGCTATCTCGTCTGGTTCTAACTCAATAATGTGGTTCGGGTCTTTAACATATTTACGAAGCATAGATATGTGAAAAACATTATGAACACGAGACATGCTTGGAGGTAATGCGAGTCTATATGCCACATTTCCTATTCGCTCAAGAATCTCAAATGGACCAACAAATCTTGGATTGAGCTTTCCTCTCTCTTCCCAAATCTTGTAACTCCCTTCCATGTGCAACACGTAACAATACATGATCCCCAATATTAAATTCCACGTCCTTCCGATGAAGATCCGCATAACTCTTTTGTCGATCCTGTGCCGTTTGTATACGTTGTCGAATCGTTTGGATCTTCTCTGTAGTAATGCGTACCAATTCTGGTCCCAACAATGTTGCTTCACCCACCTCGTCCCAGCATACTGGAGAACGACATTTTCTTCCATACAACGCCTCAAATGGAGCCATACCTATGCTCGCCTGATAACTGTTGTTGTAGGAGAATTCCACTAATGGTAGGTACTTATCCCAACTCCCTTTGAGATCTAAGACACAAAGTCTTAATAGATCTTCAAGAGTTTGAATAGTCCTCTCTGATTGTCCGTCCGTTTGAGGATGGTATGCTGAACTGAATCGTAAATCCGTGCCCATAGCTTTCTGCAAGCTAACCCAAAATCGTGAAGTGAATCTTGGGTCACGATCCGAAACTATGGATACTGGCATGCCATGCAATCTCACAATCTCGTTCACGTACATACTAGCAAGACGTTCAAGGGAATAAGTCTCACGTATCGGCAAGAAATGAGCGGACTTGGTTAATCTATCAACAATAACCCAAATCGCATCTATGCCTTGAGAAACCTTGGGAAGACCTGTAACAAAATCCATAGTAATGTGTTCCCACTTCCATTTCGGAATCTCAAGTGGGTTGCAATGGACCCTTTGGTACTTGATGCTCCGCTTTTACACGTTGACAAGTTAAACATCTCGAGATAAACTCCGCGATCTCTCTTTTCATATTGCTCCACCAAAATGTATGTCGAAGATCGTGATACATTTTGGTACTCCCAGGATGGATTGCAAACGGTGTGTTGTGTGCCTCCATCATTATTCTATACTTCAAGTCAAAATCGTTAGGAACACAAAGTCTGGAGTTGACTCGAAGTATTCCTTCTTCATCGATTCTTGCTTCTGGAATAGCACCTTCTTGCACTTTCTTCTTCATACGCATCAGCTCCATGTCCGTAGCTTGAGCAGCTTTAACTTTATCGATTAAAGTCGGTTCTACTCGTATATTTGATATCATCATGTGGGTACTTGGAGCCTTCATCTCTATCTCCATCCTTTGCAAGTCATACAAAATGGGCCTTTGTGTTAAAAACATTGCACTCGTACCCGCATATGATCTTCTACTCAATGCGTCAGCTACTACGTTTGCTTTTCCAGGATGGTATTGGATGGTATGATCGTAATCTTTCAACAGCTCAAGCCAACGTCGTTGCCGCATGTTGAGTTCCTTTTGGGTGAAGAAATATTTGAGGCTTTTATGATCTGTATAGATCTCCACTTTCTCCCCATACAGGTAGTGTCTCCAGATCTTCAACGCAAAAACGACTGCTGCCAACTCCAAATCATGAGTAGGATAATTCCTCTCATATTCTTTGAATTGTCGTGAGGCATAGGCTATGACTTTCCCATGTTGCATGAGAACACATCCTAACCCTTTGCCTGAAGCATCGCTGTAGATAACAAATCCATCCGAACCAGATGGTATTGTCAAAACAGTGCCGAAATGAGTCTCCTCTTGAGTTCTTGGAAAACTTTCTCGCATTCCTCACTCTATACGAATTTTGTATCTTTCCGAGTCAGCTGAGTTAACGGAGTAGCGATTCGAGAAAATCCTTCCACAAATCTCCGATAATAACCAGCTAAGCCCAGAAAGCTACGTACTTCGGTTACCGACTTCGGTTGCTCCCAACTTTGTATGGCTTCAATCTTCGCCGGGTCGACAGATACTCCATGTTTTGACACCACGTGCCCAAGGAATGCTACTTCCTCAAGCCAGAACTCGCATTTCTTCAGTTTGGCATATAGCTTGTTTTCACGAAGCCTTTGCAGTACCAGCTTCAAATGGCGCTCATGATCTTCACGGCTTTTGAATAGATGAGGATGTCATCAATAAAGACAACAACGAACTGATCCAAATATTCTTTGAATACACGGTTCATCATATCCATGAAGGCAGCAGGAGCATTAGTCAATCCAAAAGACATTACTAAGAATTCATAATGCCCGTACCGAGTTCTGAAGGCAGTCTTTGGAATATCCTCAGTTTTAATCTTCAGCTGATGATATCCAGAACGAAGATCGATCTTTGAAAAGAATTGTGCTCCTTGCAACTGGTCAAACAGGTCATCAATGCGAGGTAGCGGATACCTATTCTTGATGGTGACATGGTTCAATTCTCGATAGTCAATACAAAGTCGCATACTCCCGTCTTTCTTCTTTACGAATAAAACAGGAGCACCCCAAGGAGACGTACTAGGACGAATAAAACCGATGTCCAACAACTCCTGTAGTTGGACTTTTAACTCCTGAAGTTCAAATACATTCGATTCGATATGGGGTTTTAGAAATGGGCTTTGTACCGGGTTCAAGGTCAATAAAGAAATTCAATTTCTCGTTCCGGGGGTAGACCGAGAAGTTCTTCAGGAAATACATCGGAAAATTCTCTAACAATAGAAATATATTCAAATCTGACTTGTCTTTGTTCAAATCCATAACATGGGCTAAGAAAGCTTGACATCCGTTTTTCAATAAACGAATAGCTTTGTGGCTTGATATGACAGTGACTGATTTTAGTGGTTTAGTAGTTTGAATTCGTATAACAGGTTGGTTAGGAATATGAAAACTAACAACCTTACGAAAACAATCAATTTTAGCATGATGAGTGGTTAACCAATCAATTCCTAAAATCACATCAAAAGCAAGTATCTTTAAAGAGATAAGATCAACAGGTAATGTGATAGTGCCAACTTGGATCATGCAAGATTTATAAACTGTAGATGTAACGAAGGTTTCACCCAACGGAGTTTCAACAGATAAGTTAAAGTCCAATTTCTCCGGAGTCAAGTTTAAACGTTGAGCACAAGCAGGAGAGATAAAAGAATGGGTAGAACCGGTATCTAGTAAGTATAAACTTCGCAAGAATTCAAGATTAGCTTACCCGTGATCACCTCGTTCGGGTTTCTCACGTTTTGGCCAGTTACGACAAACGCTCTTCCAGGAACCGCTGATTTCGCCTTATCCGGGACCCTTGGAATCACCACTCCCGCTGAACTTGGTTTCGCTATAGTACAATCTCGAGCGATGTGGCCTTCCTTTCCCACAGTTGTAACACACCTTGGATTGTTGTGGAGTTTGGGCTGATATGTCCCTCTTTCCGCATTTGTAACATCTAACTGGCGGTCGTTCTCCTCCCCTAAAATTTGTTGTTGGTGCTGGTGCTGGTGTGATGTCTTCCTGTCATTGTTGAATCTCCTCTTCTGAAATTTCCACTTGACTCACCTCTCCTATTATCATGGCCACGATAACCACCGAGTGGTTACCGCCTTTGTTCGTATTTTTCCTCCTCGTTGGTTATCATCGCTCTGATGATTGCTGTCACCGGTATGACCCTGGTTGTGGTCCCTCGGTTGAGTATACTCATTATCTCTCTCTAATAATTGAGCCCTGTTTACAACATCTGAATATAAAGAAAATTTATGAGAGATAAGATATTGCCGAATCTCGGGTTTTAGACCTCTCAGAAACATCCTTGTCATTCGTTCCTCATTTTCGACCAAATGAGGTGCAAACCTGGATAACTCTGCAAACTTCGCCTCGTACTGGACAACGTCATGTTGTTTTGTTCCAGTCTAATAAACTCAATCCTTCATATGACGAATACTTTCAGGAAAGTACTTGTCATTGAACAGTTTTTGAAATGTTTCCCAGGACATGTTGAGTGCGTCAGGCTGGGTACGCTTCACAGACTCCCACCAGTAGTCTGCCTCACCACGGAACATAAATGTGGCGAATGGAACCTTCTGTTCCTCCGTGCATCCCAAGACATCAAATATCTTGGTAATTTGCTTGACCCACGTTTCCGCCATGATCGGATCCGGCTTTCCCTTAAATTCTGGTGGTCCCAATTCTTTGAACTGCTTAGCTGTGACAAACCGCGCGTTGTTATCATTTCCACCCGTATTCTGCACACGAGTCTCCCTCGTCTGATTTTGCATGAACTGCAAAAAGCTCCTAAACATTCCATCATTCATCGTTTGCTCGTAACGTTGTTTACAGGAGGAATATTGCCTTCCTGTTGCACGTTCCCTGGGTAGTGATCAAAGGTGTCTCCACGGTCTGATTTAACTCCATTATTAACGTTCTCAGCTGCCATTCTTAAATACTGCCATAAAACAAGGGTTAATAGTCATGTCATATATTATCCCTATACTCTGACCGACCAAATAAACACCAAATAAACTTAGTCAGGTCATACTAGCGAAGGAATTCCCCGTCTCTCCCCTCCTAGTTCTTGTCTCACATCTCAGCCAGGGATCATATCCCTAAGCTCTGATACCAACTGTGACGCCCCCAGAATAGGTATACAACACCCATTCTGAGTCGCCAAATACATGGTACAGAAAGCAAACTACAACTTAATAATACAATTGTCGTGCAAAATACGACAACACTACTGTGAGTTTAAATACAAAAATATTTCTTCTAGACAATATCCACACTCAAATAAATCCTCATTACAATTATTCAAACACTATTTTAGAAATAGTGAGGACTGCTAATACATCTTTCTAGAACCATCACTCCATACCCCGACTAGATCCTGCTATGTTCTCACCTCCTGAGAAGAAAAATGGAACAAAAAAGAAAAGGGTGATCAACTAGCCCAGTAAAGAATATTATGACTAAGATAATATACAACAAAATTATCGTTAGTCTTCAACAGGGAAAAATCTGATAAAATATAATCGACAACAAGTTTTAGATCAAAACTGCAGCGGAAACAACAAACCATTAGAAGAGTCAAGTAGAGAAAGAATTCTACTATCTTCTAAGATTTAAAAGTCCATCATCAATATTTTATCCCTGTAACATCAATTAATAATCATCTTTAACCAAATATTCATCTTTGCACTACAGGCCAAAGATATTCATTTGTATCATCAGTCGGTCATGTTCATCTCAACACCTGTTCATCTTTGCACTACAGGCCAAAGATATTCATCAAGTAATTATACATCTTTGCACTACAGGCCAAAGATATTCAGTAATATCATCATTTAGGACTGAGGATGATGAAAAATATCTTAAAGAGAACGAATCCAATGAGACAGAAGGACAAATAGTAGGGATTCGTATAACAGTTTATCCAAGATCAATAATACTTCATAATAATCAATTGTGAAGCAGAATTCAAAAATAAAGATCAAACATGGATACAATCAAAGATAGTAACCATAATAGACATCTTGGACAAAAAGGGAAAATTTTATTTTTCGGTGAATAGTGCCGTATTCGTGAATAGTGCCGTATACGTGAATAGTGCCGTATACGTGAATAGTAACCCCGACACAAAAAGTTCCAAATTTGATAAAAACTCATATAATATTTCAGCATAATGATATTGAAGAAAATAATATCATTAAGAAGAAAATAATATCCCTTACCTCAAAATATCAGTACTTCTGGTCGGAATACCGGTATAAGGCTGAAAGAAACTTGCTCTGATGAATAGAAACTCTCAAAGTATCTAAATACTCACAAAATACACTCAATAATCTAGAGAGAGAAAGAGAGAAAACTTGTTTCTGGTGTAATTTTCAATTCTAACTTAGCCCTCTATTTATAGGAAAATTTTGGTAGGTTTGACCTGCAACCTGATGACTTTACCTGCTACTATTTCCACCTACCACATTTAAAATATAATTCAGCACATTTCTTCACCAACCACAAGTGGGGCCCACCAATTCTAGAATTTTCCATCAAAATGATAAACTGAAAAATTCAACAATTTCTGAACCAGTCATCTTGTAAAATTCATAATAAATCATACGTTCATTTTTAACGGTTCAAAATTTGTGGGCATATACTCAACTTATATATGTATAACATATCCAAAAATTACCACGATCCAACGGTCGGATTAAAAATTATAAACCCCCGCAAAATATCTCAAAAACCCTGATTTTTAATACTCCATTCCGACAAAATATGGATATAAAAACCTCAACATTAACTCCTTCATTTTTAACCACAAAAATATATCCCTCATTTTATCCCACATAAAATAAATATTTCCTTATCATAAGAATCAATAAAATTATTCATAAATAATATTACAGAATCACATTTATGACAACCAGGCCGTTCCCAGGAAAGAGGGGGCTTTCAATAAGATTTTCCTTACTGGCGCGCATTTAGATGACCAAACCTCTCCTTAGACAGAACTTTTCTAGACATTGCCAATAATGTTATCTAATAATATTATTCAAATAATATGAATTATTGATCTGATAAATGGAAAATACTGTGCAGCAACAATTATTGAAACAACAATAATATAAAATATCAACGCAGCAATTATTGAATCAATAAAATAAAATATTTGAATAATAACTACTGTAAACAATTATTGAGTAGTGCCTTCTTACATAAGAATCAATAATTGGTGCATTACCGTGTGCTACTGTATTTTAACCACCGGGTATTTCCAACAGTATTTAACGTAACAACTACGCCGTTATTAATAAACACTTATATTGTCGTTTTCTTCATCCAATCGCTTTCCGTTATGGGGCCCACACAAGGCTGCGTCGTCGTACGAATATTCCCCGACAGCAAGAATATCCACGACCAACGAATATTCACCGACCAAAAAATAAATATTTTATAACCACTTGCTTATTTTGCAAAATTTGCACATTTCACCCATAACCAAAGTATTATATCAAATTAACCCCTTATTATTCACAATAATATTTAGAGAAAATTTGATTTTATTCATTAATAAGTTGGGTCTTACATTATTGATTCAATTATTGTCACAGTATCTTTACATAATATTTTTTATTATTAAATCAATAATTGAGGACAAAGTTATTCATCTTATTATTTGTAATATTGACAATGTCTTAAAGTTCTGTCAAGGATCGGTTTGGTTCACCTAATTGCGCGCCAATAGGAAAAATCCTTATCGGAAAGCCCCCTCTTTCCTGGGAACGACCTGGTTGTTCAATATTGTGAGTTATAATATACATGAAAGAAAGTCGTGTTGATTAAAGATACAAATTGATTGTTCCATTGTGTTGGGATTATTAGTGTTCGTGGAAATTGACCATTTATTTCGATGATAATTGATGT